>OZ004641.1:600000-1054000 GCA_963924495.1 Nemapogon koenigi | reverse complement strand
GGTTAATAGAAAAAGGTTCTTTTTATAGTCGTAATTTTTTCAAGAAAAATAATATATATTATTTTTTCTTATAATTGCTAAAATATCTATTTTTATCCTAAAAGTCTATCGTGATTCCAGAAAATAATACATAAATAAATATTACTTAATTCAAAAATTTCATTAATTGCAATTTTTTTTAATACATTTTTAAAATATCCAAAACAATTTGTCCATTCTTATTTTAATGATTTCTAATATTACATTACATTTTACATAAGTAAGGCAATTAAAATATTTCCGAGAATAAATTTAATATATAATAATAAATTTCAAATAAATTATGATACATATAAAAGCACCTCGATATCAGAATTTGAACTCACTTGATTTTTCTTTGTTTTACACAATTTGTTTTGCTCGGCAATATTGCATTGGAATATTCGATTTTCGAATGTATCCTATATAATTTCTTTGTCATTGACAAATTTTTAAATTTTGAATCGACGACGTTCGATTTTCTTTTAATTTTCAATTGTTATTTACTATGAAGTCTATTTCATAGACATATGATTACGCTCTTATTACAACTAGGGGTAGTCATGTTGATTTAAATTCAAATATTATTTTATTTCATATACTTATATTATTAGCTTTTTACTGGCTTTGCTCGTGGATAGTTTGAGTTAGCGCATACCTTAAAGCATGCGTTGATTTTATTTCATAAATTTTTTTTTTCTCTTTCAATATGGAGGAGTTACACTTACTTAAACTGAGGAATTTTTTATATCTATATTATTTTACATTTTTCTATATTTTATTTACAATTTATTAAATTTTATTTATAACCTTATGGTTACAAGGGAGGTTAAATTTATTTCAATTTCACATTTGGTTGTAAACATCTAAGTAACTAAAACTTTTACTTATTTACAAATTACAGGTTAAATATATAACCATGATTAATAGAAAGAAAGAAAGAAAGAAAGATATTTATTTGCAGAAAGCCTAGGGACTTTCACCAGATTCCTGGTATGCAAAATACAGTAAGTGGCACATTATTACTTCCATATTACATGACACCAATACATTATTATATTCTAAAGCACAAGTATAAACAACATATTATATTCTAATCTACGAGTAAGGAAATTCTAATATTTATTTGTCAAGTATTCTTTTACAGTGTAGAAACAATGTCCCACCAGCCATTTACGCAAAACTCGCTTAAACGTTATTATTTGTTCAATATTTTTAATGTCCTTTGGCAGTTTATTATAAAGCGTGACAGCCATTCCCATACAGTTCCTTGAAACCTTCGCCGTTTTGAATAATGGGAGAATCAAGTCGTTCTTGTATCTTGATTTAAATAAACAGATGTCACCCTTCTTTTGGAAAAACAGTGGGCTCCGTTTCACAAATATGCACATTTCGAAAATATATAAACTGGAAAGAGTCAACAAATTTAAGTTCTGGAATAGCGGTCTGCACGATACCAATGGTCCAACACCACATATAGCTCGTATACACTTTTTTTGTACAATAAAAACACGATTTATGTTCACGGCATTACCCCACAAAATTAAGCCATATCTTATAGTAGACGCAACATATCCGTGATATGCATGGAGGGCTGTTTTTTTATCAGTTATTTTAGTCAATCTACGGAGGGCGAAGACGAATTTGTTAAGCTTTCCACATACAATATCAACTTGAAACTTCCATGACAGTTGACTATCCAGTGCCACTCCGAGAAAATTAACAACCTCAGGTTGTTCAATACTGTCTTTATTGTATTTTAAGTTAATGATTTTTGGTATATTATTTTTATTATAAAATTGTATTATTTTTGTCTTCTGAACATTTATGTTCAAATTATTATCATCCATCCATTTAATTACGTCATTTATTGTTTTATTAATGTCATTTTCGTATAATTGAATATTATTATTTTTAATTAGAATTGTTTTATTAATGTCATTATTGTAGAATTTAATGTCCTCATTTTTAATTACAATTGAAATATCGTCAGCAAATAATGAACAATGATGTTTAGTAACATTAGGGAGTTCATTTATGTATATTAGAAATAGAAGAGGAGCGAGTATACTACCCTGTGGAACACTTCCTATACATGGATCGTGACGCACAAGTTTCCGACTTTTCATTTAGCCATGATACTTCAACACACTGATACCGATTAGTTAGATAACTGTGGATCCAGTTCAATGCATGTCCTCTAATACCGCAACTTTCGCACTTCCGAAGCAGTATCTGATGACTTACAAAGTCAAAGGCCTTGGTCATATCGAAAAAGACAGCCGCAACCGGTGTTCCCCGATCAACAGCTGTCAGGACTTCCTTTACAAGCGCAAAAGACGCCATTGTTGTTGATTTACCCCTTTGAAATCCATATTGTTCGGATTTGATTATGTTAAATCTTTCCAGAAAGGCAGTTAATCTACTATGCATAACTTTCTCAAATATTTTTGATAATATAGGAATCAACGTAATTGGTCGATAATTGTTAATGTCATCTTTGTTACCTTTTTTATATAATGGTTTAACAATGGAATACTTTAGCTTATCAGGAAACACACCGTGCAACAAGGACTGATTCACAAGCACTGCGAGCACAGTAGCCAACTCAGGAGCACATCTTTTTACAATATCGGTTTTAATATTGTCATAACCTGTTGTGTTAGTTTGATTGAGAGCATTTATATGTTTAACCACCTCATATTCATCGCAAGGTTGAAGAAATATACTATTACAATTGTCAATTTTTGTTGGCATAGCTTTTTGTATGTTTGTTTTACACGCATTCGTTATGTCTATAAAGTGATCATTAAATGCAGTAGCAATCATAATAGGGTCCTCGATAAGTCCCCAACTAGTTTTTATTCTTTTTATATGTAGAGAATTGTTGACGTGGCTCTTGTTATTATTTATAATGTTCCATGAAGCTCTGCATTTATTTTTTGAGTTTTTCACATATTTGGCATTACAAAGTCTTTGTCTCAAATGTATGCACTTCTTTAGTAATTTAGAATAAGCATTATATTTTATTTTCTTAATTTCATTTCTGTTTTTGTAGTAAGAAAATCGAAGATTCCTTTTTGTAATGCATGATATTTTTAGGCCACGTGTCAGCCATTTCGGTCGTAGTTGCATGGTAATTTTAATTTTAATTTTAGGAAAACATAGTTCGTAAAATAGACAAATTAATTCATGAAATGTTTCAAAAGCCATATTGACGTCGTCAATATCTCTAACTTCGGACCAGGATAAATTTTTAAGACAATTTTTAAATTTCACAATATTATTAAATGCATAGTCACGTTTTGTTATGTAATTGTGTTTTACTTGTGGGGCTGTTGTGGTTATTGGTATTATTAGAAACTGTGCCGTCTCGTGGTCAGATAGCCCAAACATTTGGACGTCGCTAGAAGCATCTTGAATGTTCGATATAATTTGATCGAGACATGCTTTTTGCCTGGTTGGCTTATCAATATGAAGTTTCATATTGTAATTTTCTACTATACCTTTGAAATCTTTAGATATATTTGTAACATTGATTATATCTATATTAAAATCGCCAACCAATATGACCCTCTTTGTATTTTTGTTTTTTAATTTATGCAAAAGTAATTCAATTTTTTGTAGAAATTCATGTGGATCCGATTTAGGTGTTCTGTATATACATATTATAATTAATTTAAATGATGGCACTTCTATACCACAACATTATAAATTTATCTTTTCATTTCATTCATTAGTATTTTTATATAAGTCTCATCATCAAACTTTATTTTATTAATTCTTTGAATAAATCCTTCATTAAGGACAGGATTTTTTCGGGGGAACCCCGGTATTGTGATGATACGACCTTATTTTCCTGGCCGCTTACAAGCTGGCCATCATAAATAGCATTTATTTTGATTTTAGAACACGATATTGTTTATTTTAATTCAATAGAACATTGTATGTTATTTTCGAATATTCGATGTGTGGAACCTAAATTAAAATTTTACTCATTCCTTCACAAACTGTTGACTTAGGCAGTTACTCTGCCAATTGTAAAATTTATTATATTTCTATTTTATCAACTAAGTAAATAACTATATAAAATGTATTGAATCAGTATTCAAGAACTAATATCTATGTTTATATAAAAGGAGCGCAAATAAGTATTGTAAGTATTTTTATCATACTTTGTATTGTGTTACTTCAATAGCTTAACGCCCTGTAGTAATGTGTAGTTCATTTTTATTACAGTGCGCTCCTTTGATGGTTCCTTCTCCTTGATTCCTTACGGCTCCTTCTCCTTTGACGACTCCCTGGCTACCCCACACACGACAGCCCATCCATAGATCTATGCGCGAAGTTTAGTAGGGTAGCGAGATTGGTGACAGCAGAGCGGCCGCGCAGAAAACCACGCTGTTGCTCAGGGATACTAGGTGAGATGGTGGTATAAAAGGAGTCATAAACAAGACTTTCGAATAACTTTGCAAATATATTCAGTATGGATATAGGTCTATAATTTTCGACTTTAGATTTAATACCTTTCTTGTGTATAGGCACGATATGAGTTTGTTTCCATATTGATGGGAATATACCTTCCCTTAATGAGCGGTTGAATATTATGCATAAAGGAAGACAAAGGGCGTCTGCACACTGCTTAATATATATGGGATGGATCCCATCGCTACCCGGGCCCTTTGACACATCAATAGTGCGCAGGGACCGGCGCACGCGCTCAATTGACAACTCAATTCTGTGTATGTCTGAAGTATATCCAGAAACAGTGGGTGAGTAGTCTATGGTAGGATAATTGGATGCCGCAGGACAGAAAACACTATGAAAATATGCGTTAAACGCATCTGCAATGCCTTCGCCCGATGAATACTTATTGTCACCAAGTGTGACATATCGTGGATAGTTAGATGTTGTGCGTTTAGATTTGACATAACTCCATAAAAGCTTTGGGTTTTTTTTTATTAATAATTCGGCATTTACTAAGTATTGCTGGTACCTGCACTTAGCGACCATTTTCTGCCTAGCTCTTAATAGAAAGAACTCCGCATAGTCAGATGGATTTTTATATTTTTTCCAGCGTTTGTGAGCTTTGGATTTCTCGCGGATGATTTTGATGAGTGCCGTGCCGAACCACACTGGATAAATATCGTTAGAATAAGCTTTAGCTCTCGGGACATTCTCTGACACACTGGTGTTTATATGATTATATAAAATCTGAACAGCTTGATCGACTGTGCCCGTTTTCAACAAATTCCAGTCAACGCCATTCAGACCTTTATTAATGACTTCATAATTTCCCCTGTTGAATCTAAATCTTACACTGGGCTTGGTGACCATAGAACCCACAACAATATCAGAGGTGCTCATAGTGAATGACGGATGATGCGCGTCCTCCGGGACCAAGAGGAAACCGCACCGGGATAGTTCCACAGGAAAGTTACCAAATGCAATATCTAATGTGTTAGCGTGACCGTTTGTCAGTGTACAATATTGATTCAAACCCAACAAATGAAACTCCTGCACCAATTTATTACCGATAGTCTGTACGTCGACATATCCTTGTTTTGTAAATATGGGACCATTGTGATCCCATTTAATAAACGGCAAGTTAAAGTCGCCCACTATCAAGAAGTGACTGTCCGGGCTTTCAGCGACAGCGCCCTGGACGGAAGATAGAATCAATTCCAGATCGCGTGTTTGGTAGGGAGCCCTAACCGTGGCACCCGCTGTGTACGCGGCGGCGATGTGCAGATCAACCTTAGACTAGCCGAGCGCGCGCGCCGGCACCGTCACCCACACGACCTCCGCCGGGCCGCACGCCCAAGAGGGCCGAACCCGCGCTTCACGCAGATCATCACCCCGCCGCCGGTTACCTTCGTCGTGGCAGATAGGTCTCGGTCGCAACGGAACACGTCGTATCGCGGATCACAGAGCTCAGAGTCCAGCACTCCGTCAGTCAACCATGTTTCAGTAATTATGATTATGTCAAAGTCATTTAATAAAATATTCTGATATATGTCATTACATTTAGTATTAAGGCCGCGAGCATTTTGATAATAAATGTTTATATTATGTAGTTTCTCTGCGATTGCTAACATTGCAATATATATACCATGAGATTAAAAAGAGTAGATTGATTATATTTACAGAAAGAAAAAATAAATTAAAATATACAAATTGTGGAAATATAATTATCATCATTATAAGGCGACGATAAATGACAAAACAAAACCTCAAAAAATATGTGTACTCGCAGCGGTATGAATCAACAACAATAAGTATCTTTGTGTTACAAGAACATTCACTATTCATTGAGTTACTAGGCACCCGCAACAGCGATAACATGCGCGATGGTGTGAACGACCGCGGAGCGAGCATCGCGGGCGGTACCACGAAAAGGCGCCGTCGCGCTAAGTATGAGCGACACAAGCTAGCATGACAGGTGGGGCGCCTATATGCGTTATTATCATTCAGTTTCATCTCGTAGGTATGGTAGACAATGCATAAGCAGGTATCATTTGTAGTATAAACATATAATTTACATCCACCGTTCAAAATCGTGTCATTATTATTCGTAAAATAATTGATATGAATATTAAAATATAAGTAAAACAGTATCGAGGCGATGCAAGACTCAGATTCCAATAACGGAGGGCTCGCGAAAGGGCGGAGGTGGGGGAGCGAGACAGCACTATTTACAGGCGCGCGTATTTCAGTGACCATTGTGCGAGTACATGAACAAATTAAAAATCGGGAACTTAGAATTTTATAAAAATATGTGATAATGACAAGTTGTGATAAGTAGGAAGTTTTTAAATGAGTTAATTGTGTGTGTGTGTGTCTGTCAATGAGGATGTGAGAACAGCTGCAACAATCCCAGTAAGTAAATATATATCAGCATGCAGAAAATAACAATTGAAAACATTCGAAATATAAAAAATATCAAGGCAAGTTCTGTAGTCCATACAATACATACAAATAACTGAGTATACTGTACCTAAATAGTTAATACTTTCTAAATTATTTTTGCAAGGTCGTGAACACTTCTTATGTGAATATGCCGTGAGGTGTTGTTCTTCCGAACATAGATCATGCAGTTTTTTGTCCAGATAAACTCGTACTGCTTGGATTTCGCCCTTTCTTTACTCAACTTAAGTAATTTCTTATTATCCTGTGTTAGGTGCTCGTTTACAAAGATTTGTCTGGATTCACCCGGGATATTAAAATGTTTAGTAGATATTCCGCGACACTTCCGTATTCCTGATATATTTTCTTATTTTTCGTATGATGATGAATAATTAAATGTGAGAAAACATGGAAGATCTGATGTCGATAGATTTTATATAAACTATTTTAAATACAAACGTGCAATTTTGAATTTGTTCTAAGAACTATCTGGTTATAACTAAGCCCTAATAGATATGAAACACAGGTTTCACAAACAGCTGAAATGATTTGTTTCAATTAACTTACTAACAAATAAAAAATCTGAAGGATGTTTTCAGTAAAACGGTAAAAATAATATAAATACCTTTTCACAAAGCTCCTTAATAGATCTGAGCGGTATACAATAATCGATATGCTGCGATCTCCGTCGGGGCTCTAAATGTGTTCCCGAGGTCAGGGCCCGTTCTAGCACCGAGCCGGTCAGAGTGAGCGGGGCCCACGGGACTGGCGCGAAAACTCCGGGCCAATCGGATAGCAATTTTTGTACTACGCACTCCCACATAGGACCTAATACCACGACTGGACGGTGGCTGCCATCTGGAATTTAGCAGAAAAACTTTTACAAAGATCGACAATTGTTATTTTTTCCCAAGAGTCTCTATTTCATACACACATTATAAATGCTCAAGTGTGTTTATTTGTCCTTCTTTCGCGTCAAATCAAAGCGTGATCTTTGCACAGAGATAGAGGCGGCCAGGATCTTTGGAGTCGCAGTGTTTCTTAAGTCTAAAGTATTGAATACAAGCTTCTGTCCGCGGTTTCACCCGCGTGGAAATAGATCCAAAAAGAAATAATCCCGTGGCTGTAATTTGCCCCTCCCCCGCCCGCTTTCGCGGTATAAAAAGTAGTACATGTCATTCTCTGACCCCTAAACTACCACTATGCAAAAAATCATATCGATCCCGTGAAAAACAAAAACAAATCTATCCCACGGGAACCATACATTTTTCCGTAATAAAAGTAGCATATGTGCTATTACAGACTATAATCTATCTCTGTGCCAAATTTCATCCAGATCGGTTCAGCCGTTCTGGCGTGATTGAGTAACAAACATACATACATACATCCATACAAACTTTCGCGTTATAGTATAAAACTAAACTTACAATGCAACCTCTCCACTCTCTGGTAAGAAAGTAACGGTGTGTCATCACTCAGCGTGCCAGAGTCGCTCCACCAGCCGAGCTCCGTGTTAGAGAAGGACGCCAGCTCTTTGGAGTCGCGGTGTTTCTTACGTCTAAAGAACGAGCGTCGCGCGGTCGTCGACCCTCTACGCTGTTGATTGTCGCCTCCTTCTAGAGAACCCATGGAGCGACGGAGCAAGTCTTCAACTCTGAAATTTTAAAAGCCATGGTGTAATCGGGAATCCTGTGACTGTAAGTTAATTAATCAAAGCCTAGATGAAGTGCCCCAATGTCTGAAGGCAATTATTTGATCAGAAACAGGTCACTGACAAAGGAGATTGTTCAAAAGATAAAGGTGGCTCAAATGTCAGCGGATGGTAGGATGCTCAGGACAATGCCCTCACTTATGTTCAGGTAAAAGTGGTGGACATTGCGACACAAAAGTTGGTACACGTTTCTCGTAGACATGGTGAATGTAACTTGACTGGAGCCATAGAACATAATGGGCCATAGCTGAGGTGTTCGCAGACCGCCAGCAAGATAGAGTGATATCGTGAAAAGTGGGATTATATGGTGGCAGAGATCTGTACGTTGATTCTAAACTTGGACTTGTACAAAGGACTTGGATTATCCCAACATCCATCGGTGGACGGACACAGCCCAAAGATAAATTTAGACATCATTCAGTTAGGGGGAACTGTGTAAAAGTGGTTATGGGAACATAATTTGTTTGGTCTGATAGCACATACAAATTGTTTCTTGAAATTCACTCACTTGAATTTACTAGGTATCGTCCCCCACTGCTGCTTATTGCCCTTATAATCCAGCTGCCAAGCTCGCCACAAACCAGGCGCACCATTGAACAAAGTATTATCCACAAACAGGACTTCGTCTTTCCGGAACCAGAGCGGATACGGATCCAAATCCATGACATTGGAGGTGATTTTGTGACACCGGTCGAAACCGGCTCGGATGTAGAACGCGTCGCCCGGTTTGTCTTTTATCTCGTGGTATTGTTGCAGATCGTGACGCACTCGCACGCTGACCTGGAGGTACGTAAAATAATTTATGTTTGTTTTAGAATTTTTGCATGTCTGCTTAAATGTTATTTTAACTTTAATTAAAACTTTCAGCGATTAGTAGTGGGTATAATAAAAGGGTGAGCACTGAAAAGCGAGCTTTTTTCATGGGTCGGCTTACAGCTCCTGAAACCGTGTTACGGTCCCATGGTACCCAGCGGAAGACCCTCTCTCCCTCTTGTAGTCGATTGTATTTGGATGGAAGTATATTTAGATTGAGGTATATTTAGACGGAAAAGCCTTTAAGTGTGGTTTGTCGGATTATGTACTATCGCGGTCAAGGGAGCAGTCCCACCGTAAGGTCTAATTTCCTGTGTACATTTCATATTCTTTTTGTTCTTACTTCAAATGTTAATATATACGTGATTTTGTTTCAACCTCAAAGTCTACTCACATCAAATTGGTCACAGAGTATCTGTTTATAATTAGATTAACAACAACACCAACTTCATGTAGCAGTCAGTATAGCTTTTACTGGGAATACCAGAAAATAAAACAGATTTTTAATAAGTATAAAATTTAATTAAATATAATAAAATAAAAATAATATTAATAACGCATGTAACTTCCATTCTGGGCAATAACTTCCTGCAACCCGTTTCTCATAGAGCCCACTAAATTCGCACACAAATCAGTGCCTCTGATATCATCCCATACTTGCATAACATGTTGTTCCAATGCCGCTTGTTGTCGTTCATTGCGTGCATCCCACCTCTGAACCATTAAATCTCATAAGTTTTCTATGGGGTTTAAATCAGGGGACCTAGCTGGCCAGGGTATAATGCGTATATCGCCGTGGTGATTAAACCACTCACGCACACGGTGCGCTCTATGTATCGGACTATTGTCCTGCACAAAAGTAATTTCAGCATGTTCTTCTGCCGGATACACAGATCGCACCATGGGTAACATGCTTTCTGACAACACATCGATATACTTAGCGGCATTGAAACGTCCATGTATGGGTACAAGTTCACCCGGGCCATCTGCACTCATCCATCCCCATATATTAAGACATATACGACCAGACTTGTGTTCGGTACAACATATCGCTCTTCGTAGCGTGTATTATTGCGCCGCCATAAATGTAAACGGCCTGTCTGGCTGGATTTAAAATTTTTTTGTCCACAAATATTGCTGATGACCAGTCATAATAAAGGTATTCATAGGCGAAAGCCAGCCTTGCGGCTTTGAGAGCCTCCGTTAACTGCACTTTTGTTGCGTAGCCCCTCCGCATAAAGCGCACGTCGAACAGTCCGAACAGAAGTGCCGAATTGTTGAGCAAACTGGCGAGTTGGGGTAAATCCAAATTGCTCGTAATCGTCACGCATCAAAATACATTGATTATTATTAATTAGCGGTATCATACCCGGTCGGTTTCTGTGGGCAAGTGTATTTTCAATTTCCCATCTAAGAACCCAGCGTAGCACCGTTTTCCTTGTTACTCCCGTCCGTTCGGCTATTTGCGATATATTGAATCCTTCATCATGAACGCCAACAATTCTGGCTCTTAAAGTAATATCAATATTTCTTTGCATGATAATAATATATTTGTAATATTTTTTTAACAATAAACAAGTGACAAGTTTATGACTTTATTTTCAGTCAATTTGACAACTATTTTTTTTAACATAATACGTAGGTACTGACAACAATAATCTCTTTTTATAAGAAAGAGATAGAAATAAACTAACTGTTAAAGGATATTTTCTTTTAAGTGGGTATGCTCCCTTGACCGCGATAGTACATAAGTTTTTAATTTAAAAACCCCATTGGCACATAGCCGGGATCCGGGATCGAACCCGTGGTCTGCCTAGTTAATACCAGACGTCTTAATCACTCAGCCACCACCGCACATACTTATAAATAAAAGTTCACCTACCTCAGCCGTGAATAAGACACTAAATTGTAGAATCAAATGTAAGCTATGTTTCATGCGTTCCATTTGACACATTTATTTCTCTGCTAGAAATCTTAACTGGGTTATGAATGAATTTGTCATGTTAATTGGTTTAATTTAATTAACAACTCACCTTATCAGCAGGTTTGGCCAACTCCAAAGCAGCTTGTTCAGCAGTAGCGTGCCTCAAATCCATATTATTATACTCCAAGATCTGATCCCCCGTCCTCAAGCCAGCATTGTACGCCGGACTCTCGATCTGTACGCTGTGCACAAATATCCCAACAGCGTTCCCCCCGACCAAGCTGATGCCCAAATCTGAACAATTCCTCATTTCGATCAACAAAAAGCGAGGCAACTCCTTGTTTCCTTGACTCTGTCGAAGGGTTGACGACTCCAATGAAGGATTTTCCATTCGCAACGATTGCTGAGGTCCCGGCGAGTTCCTCGGCGTGGGCGATCCCGATAACGAGACGTCATCGTGGGAACTTTCACCAGACGAGGAGCTTCCAGAACCTTCCACTTCATATTTGTACTTCTCCGGACTGTATTGGACCAGCATGGTGATAGAATTTCCGCATTGTCTCAAAACATTAGCAGCGAGCGTGTACGTCGCCGAGCGCATGTTAATGCCGCACACCTCGAGCAACTGGTCGCCGACTTGTAGCCCAACTTGACTGGCTAGCGAGTTCTCGTTTACTGTCGACACGAACACTCCCCCAGTATCCGGCGGGCAGGAGATCTGTATACCTAACGGCTGCTGACTCTTGTCTATGTGCACCCTCCTCAACTCTCCGGGGAGAGGTTTATTCCAACCCATACCGCAGTAATCCGGCATCGAGTTTCTAGTGTTCTTGTTCAGTTGCTTGGAGCCGCGACCGGGGCTTAGAACTTCCACATGAAAAGTGGGCATCGGCGAGTTCCTCTCGGAGCTTCTCTCTATAGAGCCGGTGCTCAGTTTGCCGGCGGAATTCTTGGACGTCACACTAGGGTTGGACGGGATACGAAATCGCTGGTTCTCCTTCTTTCTTGGAAACGTGCCACCCTCGTAGGTGTGGTGGTACGAGTCACCGGCCCGGGTGGTGCGGGAGACCGGCTGGAGATCCGACATGTTGTGAGAGTGGGACGTGAAGGAGGGCATCTCGTAGCTGGTTCCTATACTCTCGCCCGACTGGCTCTGCGGGATGTTCATGGGGCTGGCGGGGTGAGTATACCGGTTGCTGGAGTGGGGGTTCGAGTTGACGAAAGGGGGGCGATAGTACTGTGACTGCAGGCGAGACTGGGACGGCAAAGTGCCCGTCATGACCATGTTTAAACCGGATGACAGACCGCTATTCAAACTGTCCGGCCCGAAGCTGTCGCTGTCCGAGGGATATTTGTTCACAGTTTTGGGCGACACCGACTTCTTCGGTGAATAGTATTGCTCGAGGATGTCCTTACCGGGATGAGTTTTGATGGAGTAATCGAGCGAGTTTGGGGATTTACTCGTCGATACAAAGTCGAGTGAGCTCGGTCCTTTACTCGTGTTGACCATATAATCCAACGAGTGGGGACTCTTGTTCCTGTTTCTGTTCACCGGTTGGTATTCCAGAGAATCGTCCGATGGGTTCAACGCAAGGCTCAAACGATTCGGTGTCATGTCGTGTTCGGAATATTCGGACATGACCATTTTCTCCTTCTCCAAGCTGCGTATTTTTTCGAAATTCATTGCTTTCGGGGAGGCAAATGGATTATGAATTGACAGGGATGCTGGTTTGGGAAAATGGGCATTCGCGGGGTTTGATGATTCTATTGATGTGTACACTGAATGTCGAGCCGGTGCTGTAACTTGCGTCAACGGTTGGTGTCCGAGAGGTATCGGGTTCGAGTTTCGGTTTGTATTGGACCTCTGCGGTTCAGGCTGCAGCTTTGTCGGTGGGCTTAATATTATCGATAATGGAGGTCTCTCTTTTCTAGACCTCGGTTGAACTATCGTTCCAGTGGGATTTTGTTCTAAAATGAAATTTGCCCTCGCCTTAGGCCATGTTCCACCATTATTTTTGGCTGATTCCGAAGCTTCTTTGTTTTTTCTTCTGGACCGTTTCAGGACACTGCTCGTTTCTTTAACTGGAAACAAATTTTGAAATCTCAGCAGGGATAAAGGTTGTCTATATTTTTTGTATTGTCTATAGTGGTCATCATGCATTCGTGAACACGGCATGGCATATATATTTAATATCCGACAATGGCTAAGATGCTATAAATTGCTACGACACTTACTTGTTTTTCCATGGTAGCTGTCAATAACAGAGTCCAATTCCGCGATAGCATCTGTCTCCAATATCTATAAAAATATAACGATATACATGAGAATCTGTTAAAAAAAATGTCATAACATAGAATTTGTAATCGTAAGCAGGGAAGTCAATCATCGCCAGTCTTGACAAAAGGAAGAAAAGTAATAGAATATTTTTAAAGTGTATGAAAGGGAATAGACAAACAAAAATTTTTATTTTGAATTATACTAGTTTACTTACTTACTTACTTAGTTTACTTTTCGAAAACTTTTAGATTTCCTACATATCTTTTGTACACCGAAAATAAACTACTGTCTGTCCGGCAGCTGTTTATTCAGAGAACAGCTTTGATGTTTCATAAATCAGCACTGCAGACTGTCATTAATCCCAGGCATAACCTGCGCGAGTTAAAAACCCGTCCACGCCCTTGGAATATTCCCTTTACAAAAACCACTTCTGCACGTAGATTTAATTATTACCTCGGTCCTTACATTTATACTCATGCCAATAATGATCTGCAATTGATTTTAATGACTAGAAGTCAGTGCAGAAAGGCAGTTTGTAAATGGTTATTCAAAAAAGACTACATACAAACGGAATTGTTTCTGAATCCCCCACTATTGTGATCTGAATGACACTGACACCTCTCAAATGGATTTATTGGAATTGGTACGTTATGTTGGTTTTTGGTATATTGTACACGCTTGTGTTGCCGTATGATTGCGTGACCGAAATAATATATGTAAAGCAAATGTGTAATTTTGTGTTCATAAATTATCTGCTTTTCGTGAGTATACTGTGTGCGAATCCATTGTGTACCCTCATTTGTATTCTTTATTTTTTAAATATTTTAAATCTGACTGTATACATTGTTTGATGCCTGTTTTTATTACATGAAGGTGGAAATGGATGAAACCCTGGCTACCCATAATACAGGGAATCCTAGTTTGGGAGCCAGGAACATCACATATTATATGCAAATTTTGGTTATAAATAAACATATTTTTATTTTTTATTTTTTTTTTTTATTACTTATATATTTATGGAATAAATTGATGAAATTTAATTGATTTAAATAAATCATGGAAAAGTACCTGCTTCTTATCCTTTGATTTGCTTCTACCGGTGACGGCCTCGAATTTTCCTCTTATTATGTCCCATGTACCTAAAATACAATAAAAGCATATTTATATTATATCAAATAATGACAACACCATTAAAATATGTAACAAAATCTATTTACAAAATAATCAATATTTGCGTTATCAAACAGTTTTCACAATAAACAGGTGTGAATAAAATTCACCACTACGTAGTGTATGTATGTGTTTTCAACACTTGAGGTCACAGCCGCCATTTTGGTGGGCGAATATCGCCTTTATTACGGCTCCCGGAACCGTGTTACCGGTCCCAGGGTACCCAGAAGACGATGAAGTTTTCCTCGTTTAGCTGATGGTATTTGTGATACCATGCTACGAGTTGCCAGTTCTGTTGAGATATATTTAGAAGGAAAAGCCTCCAAGTGTGGTGGGCGAATAATTAATCAAATAATCAAATTCTAAAGATTATTGTTGTATTTCTGACGTCATCGTCACAAAGATGTCATTTAACTGCCGGCGGTCTTAACCGCGCGAAACCGAATCGAATCGCTAGTTTATCAAAACATATTATATATGTAAGTAATCTAATCTATAAAGATTAAATATCAAGTAACGTCATTGAATAGTATTTTAATTTATATTCTAAATTCCACACATTAATTAGATTAGATTGTTTCAGTCGATGGAGGGTCCACTAACATTATAAAGAGGTAAAGTTTGTAAGTTTGGATGTAGGAGGTAATCTCTTAAACTACTGAACCGATTCTAAAAAATATTTATGCTACGAATTCCCCGAGTAATTATAAGCTATACGAAAATATCCACGGGTGGAGCGGAGCGGGGGGTGGAAAGCTAGTTATTTATACGCAAGGTACTGCCGATTATTTAAAGAGTGGGATTGAACATCTAGTTGCCTCTCGCTCACTAGGCATTATACTATATGTGTGAGTGAGAGGCACATAGATGTTCAATGCCACTCCAACTGATCAGCATTACCTTACGCATCTGTTGCTATCAAAATGTAATTAGTACAATTGGCCCTCAGGGACAGTCTGCTTTGTGGGTACAGTCCTGCTATTTAAGTGAGAATCATATTTATCCGTATTAATATCTTACACTACATTCTACGCTAATGCCTTGATCACACGTACCGAGTAAAGAGGCGAGACAGCAAATCGGCACTCGGTCGAGACAGTAGGGTGGGCGTGTAGCTGTTCACACGCATTTTGCTTTTCCTGGCGAGTCAGTTCAGTTTCGAAGAACAGTTGTCCCGCAACATTCAGTTTTGTTGAGATATTGGACATGAATCTTTTTAAGATTATTCGAAAATATACAAAATTACTCCACTATTAACAGAAGAATTGAAGGAATTGTTGAAGAAAGAGCAATTTCGAATTTGGACAAGACCATGGATGTTGAGGAGATCTGATTTTGGCGCTACAAACACTTTTTAAAGAATTCAGAGGGCTTCTGAGAATCGATGATTAGAAAAAGTTGGCCTAGTGGCGAGTCAGTGCGTGTTCAGACCTGCCGACTGAGCTACCGAGACTTGCGGGTAAGCGGGGGGATGGTCACTCGGCCTAATAAATAGGGCCGAGCTACTGTCTCTCCAAAGTGTTTATACGCACCGAGAGCTCTGTTTCGCCGCTTTACTCGGTACGTGTGATCAAGGCATTAGCGATGGTCAAAAAAAATTCTTACCTCGTTCTTGGTGTATCTTGCCTTGACTACCCGCACCAACGTGGTACACATAGCGACGATCGTATTCGGCAATACCGTGTTCCATATGACCCTAGGAAAACGTACATACATATGGTTACGCCTTATTTTCTTTAGGGTAGGCAGAATCAAAAGATACCCACTCGCAACGATTCTGGCACACCTTTTTCGCTTCATTCAAATCCATACATCTTTTCATGCATGCTATTCGAATTCACGTGCATTTTATTTCCCTTTTTAACCGAACTTCAAAACAGAAGGAGGAGGTTCTCAATTCGTCGGAATAGTCGATGGATTATTATGTATTGCCATTTCTGTATAGGCTGTATGAATAAGCCTGTGCCAGAGCCAAATCTCTATGACCCCGCATCCTACTCTCATTCCCACTGATGCCAATCAGTCTTGCCTAGGCGCCCCGGTACGACATGTCATCCCCACAGCCCCAGTCGACTACAACACCGTCCCACATAGTTGTTGGTTTCATACTGCATCGAAGGGTGTCATGTGGCGGCACACCGCATCGATATTCTGAATAGCGCTCGTGAAAATATGGAACCGCATACGTATCACACTTACCTTGGGCTCGGGCGCCGCGGTATAATACTGACACCAGGGTTCCTCAGTCTGCGAGCAACTGTTGACCATCTTGCCCGCGTGGTAAGAATGTGGGTAGACGCTTTTGTTGCTGTCGCGTATCGGTGAGAATCTAAAAACCAAGAAACAAACGTTTGACGTTGCATTAACTGATCATAAACGGTATTAGAGAATAATGTCGAAAGCGCCCCTTTTTTGCCTCCTGACTCCCGGAACCGTGTTATAAAAGGGCCCTCTCGTGAGATATGCTGGCTAATCCGTAAAATATTTAACAAAATTATGTACACTTACATAAAGTTAATCTATATATATAAAATTCTCGTGTCACAATGTTTGTAACCAAACTCCTCCGAAACGGCTTGACCGATTCGTATGTTCTTTTTTTTGTGTATATTCGGTAGGTCTGAGAGTAGGTCTTAAACTATTTTTCACTCTCCTACCCCCACCCCCACCCCATTTTTTAATCGCGATTTTTGTATTTTTGTATGAACAATATCCAAAATTAGTGGTAGGGGTAGGGGTAGTGCAGGCAAGCCAACGTTTGGGCAGGACAACGTCTAGTATAATATATAAAGCAGAAGAGTTTGTTTGTATGTTTGAACACGCTCAGAAAAGTACAAAAAATTGTTTGCGTGCAGTAAATAGCCTGTTTAAATGTCACGTAAATTTTCGAAAATTTTCACATGCAAAGTGTTTAATCAAATGTCAAGTACGTGGTTGGCTAGTCATAAAACGATGTGTTACCTATTGCCCCCGTCCGTAGGTCTGACCGCATACAAAGGTCTCAGCACGGTCAAGGTCACAGTATCGTAGTGACACTCGTTCAGTAACATCATCGCCTCTGACACACTCTTGAGACCTTCGAGCGATCTGTTGTTCACCTGGAAGTTAAAACACTGCGATCACAAATTTGGTTTATGTAATGTAATATTTTGTGCAATGTACACGGCGTTCATCGTTATTTATTCTACAGAAATTTTATGAAAGATGCACTAAATATAAATATATTAATCGTATTTTTTAAATATATAATTGGCGTGCAAGAAACTGATATTTCGTTACTCTCATCCCGCGAATACAATGAAATCAGGGTGAGTTTCGGTACAAATATCTCTACAACTACATAGCATACAGTAAATATATTAAATATTATATGTTCTTTATAAAATAGGTACTCAAAATAATTTCAACAAATCTCGGAATCTTTCTCAATAATTTTGTACCATTTTTGTAAATTTCTCCAAGTTACGTAACGCTTAATGTATATGAAATTATTACTTCGACAATTTTCTCAGTTGTGTCTGTGAGCTGTGTACGTTTAGTAGTTGCCTCAATAGAACAGCGTCATTTCGTAAACGCATACTTAAACAGAACAGGTAGCAAGCCTGTTTCTGCAACAAAGACGTAGATGTGTTTAACAGACGTAATAAGAACCACATATGCCTAAAGAAATATGGTACTAAGCTTTTGTATATGATTCGGGGATGTGTTACTTTTTACACTTATCACCATTGTAGACAAATACCCCGTAAAATATTATAGGCGTGACGATAAATAAGAAAAAACTTACATTGACCAGTCGATCTCCAACATATATGTTGTCCTCCTTAGAAGCAGCACTGCCGCTAGATATTTTACTGATGAAAATACCTGCAAAATAATGTATTTTTTTATGAAATAAAAAAAAACCGGCCAAATGCCAGTCGGACTCGCGCACGAAGTGTGCCATTATCTATAAAAACGGCAAAAAAAAAAAAAAAATTGTTGTATGGGAGCCCAGTTAAATATTTATTTTATTCTGTTTCCTTAGTATTTGTTGTTATAGTGGCAACAGAATCATCTGTGAAAATTTCAACTGTCTTAACTATCACGGTTCATGAGATACAGCCTGGTGACAGACGGACAGACAGACGGACAGACAGCGGAGTCTTAGTAATAAGGTTTCCGTTTTTACCCTTTGGGTACGGAACCCTAAAAACGGGCAAGTCGATCTCATGCGGCGAACATAGAAGCAAAATAGAGTTAATTTCGTTTTAATTAGGTTTGGTGTAGATTCCAAAGTTTTACATTGTAGAGGTAGTGCGGGCCTCTTTCTATTCAAGACATTTTATTTACACTATAATAATATCTACATTTAAAATGACGACGAAGTAGCTTATTGCATTATATTCGTCAAACCACAGAACATTATAAATAACAATAGAAGTAGCAAGTGGGCGTTCCCGCGTAACCACACATGCGCTGTAGCATATATACGATTTCCGCACATTTTCAGAATTTCCCCTGAAACATAGCCCAAAAAAATAGAAGAAATACATTTTGTACTATATCTCAGTTCAATAGTTTTTGTATCTTGAATTAAACTAACAGATTCCACTTTTCTCTTGGCCTATCTTATCTTATCTTATCAATTATTTTCGCAGTGTATCTAGGTCACATCTTTCTAAAGAGATATAGACAAAATAAGTCCCGCGTTTCACTGTGAAAAACTAGTACCCACCATGCTGCAGCGAGATCCCCCTCGCGTCAGACAGCTGCAACACGTGTCTTCTCGCGCGCGCCCGCTGTAGTCTGAGCGCCGCCGAACCGTGTGCCAGCGCCGCACGCAGCGCACTGAGAGCCGCGCGACCGCTCGCCCACACTGACACGCCGCACGCTTCCGTCACGCGGTCTAGCATCCTGTATTACATTACACATTATAATACCAGGCGGAATATTCTCTTACAATTAAATAGAATTAAAGTATATGTCTATGATTTAAAAATGAATACCAATATTATGGATATTCACACCATACAGAAGACTTATTTTTTACGATTGTCTGTCTGTCCCAATGTTTGTGCAGACTATTCTGGACTATTGGACTATTGGAGCATATCTACGAAACGGCTCAATGATTTGACGAACCAGACAACATATTAGACTTAGAATCTGCTTTGTTTCATTTCGATATCTTTATGGGTTCCCTATATAAATATAAAAATGTATTGCACATATATGGCTGCGTTAAGGGGCCTATTGACCACGTGATCAATTTACAATCTGTCAAAATTCGCACGAAAGTTGGCAACGTCGCAAATGAACGTTCGAAATATTCAAGTTTTAGAATTTGGTACCTATCAAAAATACAAGACTTTGCTATCTGTCAAAACTATTTGTAATTTTGACAACCAACGCTAGAGTTAACGTGGCGGAGCGGGAAAGTGTCTGCTCTTATAATGGAAGGTGCTAGGTTCGATTCCTATGTCACACAAATATTTTTTTATTTATCCTTTTTATTTTTACACGTATTTCAGAATAATTC
This sequence comes from Nemapogon koenigi, assembly GCA_963924495.1. NCBI lineage: Eukaryota > Metazoa > Arthropoda > Insecta > Lepidoptera > Tineidae > Nemapogon > Nemapogon koenigi. The sequence continues at coordinate 1,033,659 of OZ004641.1, read as the reverse complement.
AAAACAACCCCTAACAAGGGAGTGTTAAAATTTGTATGGGGGAAAATTTTTTGACCGGGTCTACTTGAAACTTTATCAGTAGGTACATAGGTTAGTTACCTACCTATGTAATTATAACTAATAATAAAAAATTCACATTTCACAAAACAATTTGCACACGTGGTACTTATGTTACCGAGGTCAAAAAAATAGTTTTTAGAATTTTTGTCTGTGCGTTTGTGCAGGCCAATCTCAGAAACGGCATGCTGTTTTCACTGATGTATTGTAGCAAGCTTCCCGTGTGTTTGTTTATTCCAATCAGTTCACAAACAAAAATGTTATCCGAATTCCACACGTACAAAGTCGTGGGCAACAGCTAGTAATAAGTAATAACGTAACTGTCCCCCGGTTTCGGACGAGTAAGTGTCGATTTACAACAATTGAAGCTGTTCCAAAAACCCTCACTCAACAAAATGCTGCAAGGTCAAAAATGCACCAATTCCACCTTCATCATACAAGGAAACACTGACATTTTTTAATTTTATACCTACGAAAAAAAAATTCAATGCGAAGTAAGAAATCGGTCTGCTATCATAAAATCAAAAACTTTTTATTTCTCAAGCAATCAGGAACTGATAAGAAATAAATACTTATTGTCCTTCAAAATAAAAGATGTTACACGCTCGCTGTATTTGACTTTCCAGCGACAACACTCTTCACTTATGAAGCATTATACCGATCTACCTCTCTCGTTTCATCTCGTTTACAGTTCAATTATCTTACTCTGTCATGTCAGAAGCCGTCTTGAGCGATCGGCGCATGCTAAAACGAAACGGAGAGTAAACTTTTTTAATACAAATGAAAGAGACAGATGTTTATCTATACTAATATTATAAAGAGAAAAGATTTGTATTTTTGTGAGTGTATGTTTGCAATGAATAAACTCAAAAATTACTGTGCCGAATTCACCCTGAGTGACATAGGCTACCTATATTCTATTTAAAAAAAAAATAGGGATCCTGTCTAAAATTCCAATAATGTAACCCAAGGTGTAAAAAAATTACCTAATAAATTCCTTACATCGCGTGCGCTGCGAAAACTATTGATGATAGAGGGGGTAGGGCTAGGGTATATTTTATTTTTTAGCTTTATAATTTCTATACTTATTGAAAATCAGTATGTATGCGTTTGTTTAGTTTGAAGAAAGTGGGATTATGGAGTAGGTAGGTATGTTTGGATTGATAAAATAGTATGAAATGTCGTTGATCCGTAGGTTGACAAATTCCTAAAAGGGAAGCCGAATGGAATCGGCTTGTATCGGCACTTCGCCTCTAGTACCTACACAATAATACGGACTACAAAATAAAACAAAGCTTAGTGAATAACATAATTTTATTTTACATAAAAATACAAGCTTATCTTAGGCAGAGGGAGGTGGGGCAAACTGATATACAGGGCACATACTACGGTTGTCTTAAAATTTATATTTTAGTCACAAATTTATTTATTGAAATATAAAAATTCAAGTAGGTACATATTTTTTCTGACGGTTAATTTTAGAATAATTATAGAATAAAATATCACATGTAATGTACAAGTATAAAATAGCTCATAATATCTAAAGAACATAATAGCAAACTCATTAGTCTCAGCTAAATACGAAGGAAGGGACAGACCTAAATATAAGTGACCTTCATTCATTCAAAAGACTGTCTTTACAATTTATTATAATTTTACAAAAAATCGACTTTTCGTGCTTCGTATGACGGCACGTAAAGCCGGGCACTTCTTCTAAAAATAACAGATAATTACTCAGCTATAAGAAGTGAGTGTAGCTTGCCACCTGTTCTGTATAAGATGGACAACTGAATACTGTCTTTGGCCACACCGCAAGGCATGAAAGCCGTGAGCATGTTTCGTATAATATTCTATATTTTAAGCTATTAGATATAATATATTGAAACATAAGAAAAACGTATTACCATAATGTCTCATAAACAAAATAATGCGTGGCGCAAAAACCAAATTTGACTTTGTTATAGACATATATATAAATGACATATGAAATGACAGTCTTTGCCTTTTACGACCTTTCAATCAAATAGCAGCTGCATTCAAAGCGCTTGTCTTTATTTTTTTCTTCTCTTCTATAGCTTGTGTTATGTACACAGGATCCCTGATATCCATCGAACGAGAGACACGGGGATCTACCAATTCTGGGAGCAAACAATCATAATAAAATTTTACTAACTTATTCTTCATTTTCGACTCCCAAAATTGGTCATCTCGGAAAATAAGATGGACTTTCATGGGCCTATCTTTACCAAACCAGATTCCAAGCATACATGTGTTTTCGCGGGTAATATGTAACTGGCCTTGTATTTGATAATACCAATTATGATTTACATTAATAATGTAATCATTTTGGCTACTACTAAACTTCCAAAAGGGATGTTTTTTTAAAGCATCTTCTAAGGCAAGAGTTGCTAAAGAAGACGGGCACTTAATTTCGACTATACCATCTGTATACTTGCCATCTGGTGTGGTTCCAAGGAAATTAAGCTCTTTATCAACGAACAAACCGCAATCTATTATAGTTACATTTTCTTGTTTTTCCAGTTGCTTAATTGCAACTTCTTCGTTATCTATACCATAACGTATAGCAGGAATTGTGGAGATATTACTACCATATACGATTTTTTTTACAAGAGAAGCGCAACTGGTAGCAATTCTCCTCTTGCAAACTTCACCAAAAATCGAAGATGTTAGTAACTTCCTCCTCCTGGTCATCCACTCTGCGCTGTTTCTCTGTTGTACTGTTTGTCTTTCAAGTTCCTCGCATTCAGCACAAGACATTTTCAAATTATCTAGAAAATGGGCCTTGGCTTCTTCAAACACTTCTGGACTCATATCGGGTTGCTGACTGTTTAAACCATAGTGGGCATCTTTCGATACAGAATGATGGAGTCTTTTTGGATGCGATACCGAATTAAGGACAAATTGTCTTCTACGATGCTCCACCTTCGCGATCAAATTTGGTTTAGAACCTAAAATAAATTCATGAGTAAAAGTATGAAGCGTACCCGTATTGAAAGATATAACAGCAGCAGCACAACGGCCTGCATAAGAACCACGCAGCGAGTAATTGATTCGCTTGCCTCCAACATACTTGGCAATCTGTGCATTAAAACTTTCAACTATATTACTCGTATGATTATGAACTAAACTTCGTGAATGATAGGACAACTTCCTACATATACCCTCAATTGCTACCATCAACCCAGAAGTAATCAAATCTGACATAACAGCCACTGATTCTATACGTCGAGTTTCTGGTAAACAAAAATAAATACTACAATTTTGATGATTGCCAAATACGTGTTGTGGACCATTTAGGATATCTTTTTTAAGATTTGAAACCTTTTCTTCGAAATTTATGTTTTGTACACCCCAGTGTTTAATCGCGGAAGTTACACCCTTTCTTAAACGTAAATACCTATCTTTTAGGTGTTTTCGTAGATTGCTTGGGTAAGATGTGTCTTGTGACAATTTTACCAATGCGTTACAAAAGTTACGTAAAAGATGATTTTTACATTCAATTTTTTGAACAGTTAAATTTCCATACGGTCGCGAATCTAAAATGCGTTTATATGTACTAGAATCGCCGTCTGCAACAAATTGATGATATATGATTCCGTGGTCGGCCACGGAATTTTTAAACCCCTCTACAATAATAGACGATTCCATCCCGGAAGATGAACCTGAATAGTTCTTGAAGCACTTGTGCTCCCGAGGCAGTTGTTTCTTACTAGCAGCTCGTGCGCAGACCGTGCAATATTTATTTCTAACACCTAAATATAGCACTTTATTAAACTTCAAACCAACTATTGCTCCTGCACCCGATAGAGCCGAATAATTTTTGCCATATGATCGTTTTGACCAGCATCCATCAAGAGCAACAGCAACTAGTGGTACTCCATCTTCGTTAACATTTCCTATTGATATTGCATAATCTGCTTCCTCCGTAGCCGCTGTGGACATAGAGTGTGCTGCTGCCGCTTCCCACCAATCGCAAACTTGGTTATGTAATGTAATATACAAATTTGGTGAAATTCTGGGTAAATCTAATGATGCCGTTAAAGTTTCAAGATGTGTCTGACCCGACCCACATGACATGATAGCCGAAACAGCTTGATGATTAATATTCATTCGATCATCTTTTTTATCATCTAATCTTACAGTAAAAATTTCCGCACACATTCTGCATTTAATAGTAATTTTAGAATCCAGCCCATTTACTAATTCGGATATAATTTCAAGACAACTAAAATTACATCCGAATATCGAACCATGATCACTTATACTTTGAAATTGCCTAAATAGATAACCTATATTGGCTATCCTTCTTCCAACTTCTACACCAGTGGAAAGTTCTTCGACGGAGATTTGTAGCGAAGAATCATCCTAAACAAAAATAAAATAACTGTTAAAAAATAATACCCCCCCGAAAAGTATGAATCTTTAAAAAGTATCTGTATCAAGGCCATGACAGCTAGTATACACATATAACACACTAACTTACCGTCTGTTTGGCGTGAAGGACAAACAAACACACTTCCACATTATATTAGTATATATTACTCACCACTGGATCCGTGAGCTCGTGTCCGTTGTTCACGTGCGGCGGTAAGTCGGGCAAAGCGGTCGCGGGCAACGGTATGTTCTCCATGAGGCGGGGGGTGGGGACGTCCACTACTACTTGCCCGCCCTCCGTACTGGACTCGTTTTCTTTGGACGCCTGTGGTTAGAAATATCGCGCATCGGTACCAATTCGAACAATATTACTAAACAACAAAGCACATCTTATGGCCAGAGGCACCAATTAACAGGTTACCAAGCTAAAACGCTTGAAAGCTGAAAAGAAATAATCATAAAAGTCGATCCTGTAGTTTCTAAAAAAATCGCGTACATACAAATATACATACTAGGGGATAAGATCAACCTTCCTTTTTTAGTTAGTAGGAAGATAAATATGTACTATTATGTAGTACCATATCATAGACTAATACCATATGAACTAGGTAAATGACCGCTGCCACTCACATACCTTATATAACTTGTCCGTGGGGCTTTTTATTATTAATGTATCATACTTACCACTGTTCGTCGATTATTAGTTAACACAGCAAAAGGTACTCTAGAAAAAAAAATTACCTGTTAGCTGGGAATCGAACCTGACACTTACTACCTACAATAAGTTAATTCCCCAGTGTCGCCCTTGTAATCCCTAAAAATGGTTTATAGAAATAATTTCTTTTTCTCTCTAAGAATAGGTTCATCTTACCCGAATTACTACCTTGCCCCTCCCTACCTTGTTTCACAAAATACCAAAATCAATAAAATTTATATTTACTTACCTATTTTTTGCACAAAAATTTAATTGTCTCAAATGACGTCTTAGCTTGGCACCACTTTTTGGTTTTGGCATCTGAAAATATATATAAAAAAGGAAGGAGGAAACGTGGCACTAAGAAAAAAGATTTTATATATGAATCAGCGACCGAAGCTCGAAAATGCAAAAATATATATCTTACATCCTATGGCACCATAAAAAAATCGTGTAATATTGAGTAGGTAATAGTGCCCCACTTGCTCCACTTGGTTGAAATTTTTCATTATAGCGGCGCGGGGAGTAGTCTAGGTAGAAAGTTTCTGAGATAAAAGATTCTCCTTGTGATGCCTTTCATCCTATGGCACCATAAAAAAATTGTGTAATATTGAGTAGGTAATAGTGCCCCACTTGCTCCACTTGGTTGAAATTTTTCATTATAGCGGCGCGGGGAGTAGTCTAGGTAGAAAGTTTCTGGGATAAAAGATTCTCCTTGTGATGCCTTTCATCCTATGGCATCATAAAAAAATAGTGTAATATTGAGTAGGTAATAGTGCCCCACTTGCTCTACTTGGTTGAAATTTTTCATTATAGCGGCGCGGGGAGTAGTCTAGGTAGAAAGTTTCTGGGATAAAAGATTCTCCTTGTGATGCCTTTCATCCTATGGCATCATAAAAATTAGTGTAATATTGAGTAGGTAATAGTGCCCCACTTGCTCCACTTGGTTGAAATTTTTCATTATAGCGGCGCGGGGAGTAGTCTAGGTAGAAAGTTTCTGAGATAAAAGATTCTCCTTGTGATGCCTTTCATCCTATGGCACCATAAAAAAATTGTGTAATATTGAGTAGGTAATAGTGCCCCACTTGCTCCACTTGGTTGAAATTTTTCATTATAGCGGCGCGGGAGTAGTCTAGGTAGAAAGTTTCTGGGATAAAAGATTCTCCTTGTGATGCCTTTCATCCTATGGCATCATAAAAAAATAGTGTAATATTGAGTAGGTAATAGTGCCCCACTTGCTCTACTTGGTTGAAATTTTTCATTATAGCGGCGCGGGGAGTAGTCTAGGTAGAAAGTTTCTGGGATAAAAGATTCTCCTTGTGATGCCTTTCATCCTATGGCATCATAAAAATTAGTGTAATATTGAGTAGGTAATAGTGCCCCACTTGCTCCACTTGGTTGAAATTTTTCATTATAGCGGCGCGGGGAGTAGTCTAGGTAGAAAGTTTCTGAGATAAAAGATTCTCCTTGTGATGCCTTTCATCCTATGGCACCATAAAAAAATTATGTAATATTGAGTAGGTAATAGTGCCCCACTTGCTCCACTTGGTTGAAATTTTTCATTATAGCGGCGCGGGGAGTAGTCTAGGTAGAAAGTTTCTGGGATAAAAGATTCTCCTTGTGATGCCTTTCATCCTATGGCATCATAAAAAAATAGTGTAATATTGAGTAGGTAATAGTGCCCCACTTGCTCTACTTGGTTGAAATTTTTCATTATAGCGGCGCGGGGACTAGTCTAGTTTCTGGGATAAAAAATTCTCCTTTTGATGCCTTTCATCATATGGAATCATAAAAAATGGGTGTTACATAGAAAAAAAACGATCGAAAATTTTATTTTTTTCAGTGCCCCGCTTATTTTTCATTATAGCGGCGCGGGGAGTAGTCTAAGTAGAAAGTTTATGTGACAAAAGTTGCTCCTTGTGATGCCTTTCATTCTATGGCACCATAGGAAATGGGTGTTATATGGAGTAAAAAAGTCTTTATGAAAATCATGAAAAATCTTTTTGCACTTTCGAGCTTTGTCTAAGTTTATCCATATAATGGTTAAAAAATATTCCAAGTCTTTTTTTCTTAGTGCCCCGTTTCTTCCACTCTGACCCATTATGCTATATTTCTCTCTTCTTTTATATGTACACTATAAGACACATACAAACTGATAGAAATCCGGCAGACTGTCTCTGGATCACCCACATTATAATAATTATATAATATAATAATGATAATTATGATGAATAACTATTTAACTATCATCACAAGAGGGGTAGGCAGAGACAATCAAATGCCATTTGCTACGGTCCTGACATACCTCTTTCGCTTCTTTTATATTCATTATACCTTTCATTCATGCTCGGCGATTGTGTGTACTTTGTAATATTGCCTTCGATCAATACATTTTTAATATGTTCAATAGAAGTACACTTAGGTCGTCCTCTGCCAGCATATCCTTTCACTTCAACCATATACACCTTTTTAGTCAATCTTTCATCCTTCATTCTTTCAAACTATACCTATCTATGAAATAATGTACAAATTAAATTGACAAAAGTAATATTGAAATTATAAATTGGGAAATGATTTAAATAGTAAAAGAAGATAGGTAGGTATAGCTATGATGGGTGGCCAGACAAACAATTTAAATAAAGAAATGAAACCATATTTTATGAGGAGAAATGAAATAAGTGTTGATAGAAATTGTATATTTTGGGGTCACAAAATAATAATGCCAGAAAATTTAAAATGTCATGTATTGCAAGAATTGCACAAAAGTCATTTTGGGGTACCTACTAGGATCCGGATGACAGAAGTGGCTAAGTCATACCTACTTTTGGAGGCCTAAATAAAATGAGTGTTTGAGTTACAGCAATAGACCACACAAGGTATCTTTAAAAACATGGCTAGTCCACCATCTCCACCATCACATACATGCAGATTACTTAGCACCTCTTTGTGGAAAAATGTTTATGATAGTTACCAATATAATATCTTTACACTTTTAGTATAAATTATGATTTAGGTAAGTACTTACTTTATTGAAGCATATAGAAGTATTTTCCAGTATCAAAAATGTGGTTGTTGTTACAAATGTTTATGTATGTAATAAATAAATAACCATAAAAATAATCTGCAAAGATGCAAACGTCACAAAATGTCAAAAAAGTAAACAAACGCAATTCAACTCTCGTTTCATATACGATTTACAGATGGTATGACGCATGCGTTAATGCAAGCGTCACAGAGAAAGACAAAAGATATAGATTCTATGTTCATATTCAAATTTGCCTAGATGATAGTTGACAACGTTGTAATTTTAAACTTGAAACTCCTGAATTTTTGGTCGTAACTTGATTTACGTAATTATTATTTTGATATTTCAATAAGCTACCAAAAAACGCAAGACGTTGAATTGAAGGGTAATGGTATAACAGCCCTTAAATAAAATTTAAGAGCTTCTTGATAGATTATGTAAGAGAAAACAGGGGCAAAATAATCCTTTATTTTACCACCCATATTTCCTATTCAATAAAACCAATTAAAAAAATAAAGACGTTGTCACTTAGATATATTCAATAAGTAACTATATGCTAAATTACAGTGACACAGGTGGATTATTTACAGAGAAATACGGCCTAGTTTAGCCCATACGATTACAGGATAGCCTCCTTAATGGTGAGCTGTGATCTGTGATATAAAAAAAATTCACTGGCGACGAAAATCTAGTAACTATATATGTACAGAAAATCGATAGAAGTGGCGCTACCCCTTTGGGAAACAGGCGTGAAGGTATGTAGTATGCATTACGATAAAAAATATTACATATCTCATATTAATAAAGATATAGAAATGGCTACATACAACAATCCAACGATAATGAGTAAAAGGAATACTTCTCAACGCACATCGCTGAAAAGGTGCATATATGCCAATCTATTAAATATTTTCAATGGCGCGATACAGGTTTCAATGAGTTAGTAACGGTGCGACATCTATCGACGCGACGCGATGTGCCGCCACATGACTCCCTTCCCAGACCAGAGGTCGATACAGTATGAAAACCAACATCCATTTTAGCTTTGTCAGCAGTGATGGACTGTGTGGTGGACTGCATCGCGGCTGAATCACCTGTCGTGATGTATGACCTGTCGTCATGTCGGGCCGGCGGTCTGGTCAGTGGGAAGTGGAAGTAGGATGCGGGGTCAGGAATACAGGCGTGTTCATACGGGATCACCAATATAGAAATGGCTACATACAACAATCCAACGATAATGAGTAAAAGGAATACTTCCCAACGCACATCGCTGAAAAGGTGCATATATGCCAATCTATTAAATATTTTCAATGGCGCGATACAGGTTTCAATGAGTTAGTAACGGTGCGACATCTATCGACGCGACGCGATGTGCCGCCACAAAGAAATCCCTGTGTAAGTCCAGTCCAAAATAAATATTTTCATTTCATGCACATGAATTTTATACGACACTACATATTACCTTATTTTCCCCTCGGCCACGGAACCTTTCTGCACCGATGTGACGTATATGCTGTAGTCATTTGGATAATAGGGGTCCTCGCGACCTCCAGACAACTCGAACCCTAGATCGCCATCATTGCCGAGACCACTCAGCTCAACTTCTATTATATCCCATTCGTAATCCTAGAAAGAGAAGAAAATTGTATAATGTTATATTTGGATGATATATGAATGATATAATGAAAATTGGGATTCTAGGTAATCAGGGGACTGTTACTAGACACGCAAAATCGCAAGTGTTTAGGGCAAATAAATTTTAAGTTATGCAAAAGTGCAACTTCCTGGTTCGCGTAAATGTTCTATTTGTCTCACGCTCTCATACTATATTGTGTGAGCGAGATGCAAGCGAGCATTAAGGAACTTCTCAAACCTAACATCCAATAGATGGCGCTAGTGTCACTTTTAATTGTTTTTTTTGTGCAAAATTTAATCAATAAATTCAATATATTTTAGCAAAAGCGTGCCTGCAACAAACCAACAAACAAATTAAACAATATTGTATGTTATTATTAACATTATCAATGCGCTTGATAATATTCAGTTTCGATTTGATTCATTAAATTTCGCTTAAAAAAACAATAAATGCGACACTAGCGCTACCTATTGGGAGCTAGGTTAAAACATTCGCCGTTATCATTCTATAAGCTCACCTGTACATCAGCATCAATAGCGGAATCCCTAGACGGGTTGTGCAGTATGGAGGAGTGTCGGGAGCTCCTGGAGGCCGAGGGCTCCTTCTCAAGTTCAGACTCGAGCTTCTCTTTCAGCTCTTTCAACTCCTTAGAAGCCTCGTTCCTCTGCTTCTTAATGTCGTCGGAGTCGCGGAGAGCCTCGGCCAGGTCGCTCACGGCTCTATCGCGCTCCTAGTGATACAAATGATATGAAATGAGACGGAATTTGTAACCGGAAGTAAAGAAATTCGAAGCGAATAAGTATATTTGAGGTTATTTAGATGTGTAGCGGCAAGTCGATAGATGGCGCATCGCAATACTGTATCACTCTATTAAAAATATTTAATAGATTGGCATATATACAATAAAAAGTAGGGTTTGGGGAGTGGTTTGACGTACAAACGATTCTCCCCTCGCATACAGACAACTTTTTTTCCTCCGACATTTTTCGGTGCAAAAGCAACAGAGTATTTCCCGGGGTGAAAGTTGATTATCGCACACTTTTTTTGGCTATTTATGGTGATTATTGGGAAAGAATGAGCCCGGGCAAAAAAAATTTCGGACAAAAGATGTTCATTTTTGATTGGAGAACACGATACGCGAATAAAAAATTGGGGTTTGAAAATCTGAACTTCCCCCCCCCCTTGTCTCGATTCTACTAACCTTTCTCAGTCTATCACACAGAGTTCGTATGCTCTCTCTCTCTTGTACAATTTTGTCTCTCTCGGAGAACGCCCAGTCTCGGCGACGTTTCGATACCTGCAATGAAATATATGTATTTAATAAGACAATTTTTAAGATAAATATGTCCGCCACATCAGGCCTAGTGGAGGGTTTAAATCGTTTGCAATATTTCATTATCAAACAATTTCATTGTATATTTGACTTCAGCTCGTCGTTGCAGTCAGTTTGATACTTCAATCGATTATAGTTGAAATTATTATGGGTCCCCTTGACCTCAGGTCAACCATATTACATTTGGGACCTGTCCTTAAGACGATACATTCAAATAAAATCATAGTTTGAAGGGCGTGGCCTAGCTGCATACGATACTCTAGCGCTACCCTAGCGCTACGTGATCGATTGGTCTCTCCGCTGAATCTCTCTCTGTCGCATTGAATAGAAACAAAAGAGAAGAGGCGCACGGAAGGTGCTTGGAACAAACGTCCTAAGTGACAAATCAAAAATAATTTATTTAAATTAAAGAAGTAGCTTTATTGAAAATCTAAATTAACATCTTACTTCAGTAATAGATGATACAAATTTGTACTTTATTTAATAAACAATACTTCATGTACTAATGAGAAATTTGGAAAGGAGACTATTTTCAGAGGCTACTTTGCATTTTTTTTCTATCGAGCAAAGTTTCTTAAAACATGTTATACGATTAACAGATTAATATGAAATATGATTAATTATAACATGTAATTTTTTCTGTATTTGTAAGAGCTTTAGGTTTCACTCAAAACGATTTGAAAAATATGATTTAATATGAAGGTAGCCTCTTAAGGTGCTGTGTATTTATTTATTTTTAATTAGGAATTCCTGGCTCAGTGTACTTGTTTGTTACCAGTGTCACAAACGTATGAAGGCCGCAATGATAGACAGCATCAGTGAATAAGCCGACTTCAGAGTAGAAGGTATAGGGCTTATTTTTTACCCCACAGACATAATGGATCTAAATGTGTCATTTCTTTAACAGACATAAGTGTCTGTGATTTTTAAAAGTGCACACTCCATCTTTTCGTTCTCTCCGAAACATGAGAAGATTAAAGCTCACATTCTTAAAATAAATTGGTGCTTAGCATTTTAAGCACGAGTGAGATTTGAATGTGCTTTTATTTATGTTTAAAAACGTTAATAAAAATGCGTGAGACGTATGAAAAGCTCTGCCCACCAACCTCGGCCTCCTGGTGAGCGTCACTGAGCTCCGCGTGCAGTCTGTCCACATGTTTCCTGAGCCTCTCCAGCTCCTGGTTGGCCACCTCGAGGTTGTCCACCCGCTCCTTCTCCACCGCGTCCACTACCATGCCCACGAGACCTGGTAGGGCAAATTGGTTTTTTTCTTTCAGCCGAGCATGTATGAAAGGTGTGATGAATATAAAAGAGGCAAAAGAGGTATGTAAGGATCGTAGGAAATGGAATTCGATTTTCTATGCCTACCCCTCTTGGGATAAAAGGCGTGATGATAGATAGATAGATAGATAGATGTTATTTTTCAGATTTCAAAAATGTCTAGTAAACAAACAATAAAGGTTACCTTGTAATTTATCCAAAGACGTGGTGTTAGAATGCTGTCCATTGACGAAGCCATCTTTGCCGACACCGCTGGCTAAACCCAAGTGATGGTACGCCGAGTTGTCTTGCCTACAAATCAAATAAATATTAAGTTTTCAAAAATTCACCACCAGAATGCACCTATATAGTAAAAAGTCATGCGACGTCATTAAACAAAACAGTTGGCATAGCACCTTGTATGACTTTCAACCATGAATTTAAAAAATACATATTAAAGTATAACTGAATAGCAGTTGCCCGCGACTTCGTTCGTACGCGTTATATTAGGAATACAACGTTTACACTTCATTTGATTTTCGAAATATCCTTTCTTAGTACACCTCCTTCCAATTTTCATATTTATATATTTAGTGGTTGATTGTCAGTTAATCAGCGACACGCATCTCCTGCACGTTTTCATTGCGTATGCTGTCTAATACGTCAAAGATATAACAAAATTATATCCAAACAAACAAACTCTTCAGTTTTATAATTAGTATAGAATATATAAAGTTGTTGTAAATTCTCACCGCGACTTGCCCAATGTTGACGTGTTTTGTGGCGCCTTCAAGTCTGAACACTCCTTGAGCGCTCTATCTCTGTCTTGCAGAGCTGATGCTATCTCACGACGTAGTGTTTCAGCCTGGAATATTTATTATATCTAATAATATAATTGAAGTTATACACAAACACTCTTATTAATAAACTCGAAGTAGCGACGTATTAACTTAACTGTATTTCGTTTCCGTCTATCATAATGAATTGCAGATTAATTAGACGGAGACGAAATACAGTTTAGTTAATACGTCGGTACTTCGAGTTTATTATAAGTGTAGTGTCTACAGTGTTAGTGCAAACTGTATTCTTTTGTATATAAATAAAACCTAACCAATGGTTATAAAATGTTCTAAATCAATAAAATTTAAAATTAAAAAATCTCCCGAGTTGGTGAGTTGGTATGCTGATTCCATACATGAAGAACAGTATACTAAATTACGAATCGATCAGACCAGTAGAAGTTGCTCACATCCCTTCGACAACTAAAAAAGAGCTGATGATCTTCAAACGTGTGAACAGATTTTCTTGAATCATAACTAAGAACACTCTCGATCAAGTCACCTTTCAAACAAAAAAAACTAAATCAAAATCGGTTCATCCTTTTAGAGTTCCTATAGATGCCATGCCACAGACAGATAACATAACGTACACGTTAAACTTATAACACCCCTCTTTTTGCGTCGGGGGTCAAAAAGGTACTTTGTTCTAAATCCATACCCTTTTCCCCGATGGCGGCTTACAACCGTTAAGAATTATTCATAACATTAATGACTTTCGGATTTTAAGATTGTACGCTAAAAATGACTGATAGGTATCGTTTTTTGCTATGGAAATTTAATCTTTAAAAGATGTGTCATGAATGTTATTGTTGTCATATTACCTGTAAAGCGGTCGCCCTCTGTTCGTCCCGAGAGGACTGCAGAGCAGACTCGATGGCCGCGTTCCTCTTGAGAGCCGCCTGAAGATCGTCCGACAACTTCTCCATTTCCTTGTGCACCGTGTCTCTGGATTTAGTAACATTGTATTAGTTATTAACCTAATAAATTTTAACATCTCCGTTGTTAACTTAACTAAAGGGACCAAACTATTTCTTTCGTTATATTCGTAATGCAGCGAGAGTTGCGCCTCAACTCAAAGGTGTGTGTGTGACAGATACGTAGTGACCATAGATCTTAGGAATACGCGCGCGCGCCCCGCTCGCTACGAGATATGGCATGATAGAACATTCAAGCGTGTCACTTGTCACGCACACTTAAGAACAAAGAGCACACAATGGCATCCGATTACTTGTGATACGAAATACCGGAGTTTAATACATTTGTTTTTCCACTGTGGTTTCTCCACGACAAAACCGAACAATAAGGCATATTTGTAATTTTTATAGAATTAAATCGAGAGATACTTTTCACAGTAGGCGCCGAAAACGCGAAGCTAATTTTTACAACTAGACAAATTCGTGACACGCTCAAATGTTCTAGCATGCCATATCTCGCGGGAGGGCGCGCGCGCGTATTCCCAAGGTCTATGGTAGTGACGCATGATAAAATTTAAGGCGACGCATCACAGCGCAACGAACTCAGTTTTACGCGCGGCTTATTTTGTCCATATGTCTTTAGAAAGATGTGAGCGAAATGGACTACTATTAAAATCGATAAGGTAACCAAGGATAAGATACTAAACCAATATTCTCGTACCAGAAACACGAGAAAGTACGATTTCTCAATAAAATCGGTATTTCGAACGACACGAAAAGGACTTCGGCTTTTCTATGTTTTTTACAAAAACTATTAGAATTATCAAATCCTAGTTAGTGTATTCTTAAAGTATGTGAAATGATCTATCTTTTAATGTCGAGAAAATTGTATATTAGTCAATATATTAAGAGAACTCGAGTCGCAAGCTTGGCTGAAATATGCGTGAAATTGAGGATTTTAAAGGCATCATAAAACTTAGTTGTAACTGATTTTGGTTATTTTCTTTCCATGAGAAACTTAAGAATATATTTATCTTTGAAAAGCAATTTTAATTTCGAGCCAAGCACATACAGTTATCGCGTAAATCTCGAAAAACGTAACATTTGATTTGTATGGGACAAAAATCATGAGGCGCTCCTTAAATTTAATAAATAAAATTAAAAAAAATCTAATTCTAATAATATTATAAAAACTATAGTGATGGTAAATTATAAAACCCCCCCCCCCCATACACTTACCTCTCACTCATAATGAGCGTGTACTCGTGCATAGCGGCGTTCCTTTCGTCTGTCAGCCGCTTGATGTCGGGCGTGGGCGTTGTCGGCGGTACGGAAGACGAGGTCGTCCGAGAAGACAACGCGGCCCGCAACTCCGCGCGCTCCCTCAGACCGCTCTCCCATTGGCGCATCACACTAGCGCACTGCTGCTTCAGAGCGTTGCGTTCGCAGATCTAGAATCACAATAAGGTCAGTTTTTTCTATACTTGTCTTATTTAGTGCAACGGGGAAAATAAAATGTCAATACTTTCATATAAATATACGGAAATAATATGAGAAACAAAACAGTAGGTCGAGTACAAGTTTTTCTAACTTTTACGCCGCGTTAACGTTAACAATTATTTGTATGGAGATTAAACAGCGCCACCTAGTGGCAGTAATCTGAAGTAAATTTGCGAGTATGAGTTTTTTTACGTGTCACTTACGTTGGCGTAATCGAACACAATCGAACGTGGTGACAGCGTTGTATGGGTTTTGCGAGTACGAGTTACTATTTTGACCATTTTGACAGTTCGAAAGTTAACGTTCTCGCAAACGCGGAAGTAAAGTTGTCACTGAGGGATTTTGCTGTGAGATTCGAAGTTTACGTACTAATTTATTATATTATTCTTGTTTTCATTCGTTTTATGTTATTATTGTTATTAGTATTTTTGTTAGTTGTTAGTATTAGTAGTTGCGAAGTGTGAAACTAATCATAACAATGGCAGCAAGATTTTATTTTCGCAACAACAGCAAGAGCACGACATTATATGGAAAAAAAAGATACCACCTTACGAAAAGGATATTCGTTTCGTATTCTTGTGCGCAGAGTTGAGGCGTTTAACCGACTTAAGGTCCTCTTAGCGAGTTACCTTAGAAGAAAAGGTAGGTATAATCTACACATTACATTTTTTTGTACTAAATCTGAAAGACCTATTCTACCCTTCAAAAAGTGGCTTTAAGTAGGGGTGATGGAATGCACAAAGCATATTACAACAAAAAACACATAGCAGCCAGAGTTATTATAAAGAACACATTTGGGAGGCTGAAGTACCGCTGGCGTTGTTTGAATAAAGACAGGGATCTTCATTATCAACCAACAAAATGTGCCAAAATCATACAAGCCTTGTAGATATAGGTCTTAATTTTGGCATTATAGACCTAGAGGAATATATAGGTAGGTTATGATCTACACAGCACCCAATTTTGGATATAAATTAATGAACTTGAAATGTAAAGAGCAAGAAGATCCATCTTAAATTTAATTTGAACATACCTAAAATATTAATGAAAGATTTAATTAATCTATTTTATTTATAGAGTTGAGACCTATTGAAGAACAAGAAGGGAGGGAAGAAGTAGATAGAGAAGAACATACCACAGACTTGATAAGAGGACGAATTATAAGAGACCAAGTAATAAGAAGATTGCAGGAATAAAAGACAATAATCAAATGTGTATTTTAATTTTAATCATAGCATAACCTATCCTAAATTAAATTCTTACCTACTATCTTATTAAACCTATTTCTAAGTAACTACTTATTGGCTAACTTATCTAAGACTTGAATTACTTTTGCTGCCAATGCCGCCCACTCCCTATGCTGCATGTTTTGGTCTTCTCTCTCCAGCTGCCTTTGATGCATGTTATCCCTATGCTGTTCCATTTGGTACCTGTGCTGCTGCATCAAAAAATTTATCCACGCCTCATCATGGAGAAAGTGATCTGCAGCCTTCGAGGCGACCGTTCATTTCGTCGTCGGGGAATACGACGAGGAGTGACTTCACCGACGACGGGAAACGCAGGCTGAGTGGGTGAAACAACATCTGAAAAATAATACCTCTAATTTATCAAAAGCCGGGAGTAGAATGGATGTAGTTGCTGAATAATTCTCATATCTCACTAAAATTACTGTCCCAATTAAAAAAAAATTCACTGTTAAGTATATTGTTCCCTAGCAATAGCACATAAAATGAAAACAGAAACATTTTATGTGCACCACTGTTTGTATGTAAAACTAACGATTATCTTCTTCTTTTTTATTAATGGAGGTCCAACCAATATTATGGTATGATTTCGCTATCCAGTGATATATATGCAACATTCTACAGTAAATATGCAGATTAATCAGTAATAAAGATTATCCCGCAGACTATAATATAATTAATTTAAATGAACAAATATTGCAGCATGATTATATAAAAATATATACCTGTGGAGGTCCTGCCTCTTCGACATGCAGCCCAGTTGCTGCTACCCCAACCAGTTTTAGGTCAGGCAATTCCAACCCTGACAGTCTGCTTTTTGTGT
Organism: Nemapogon koenigi; assembly: GCA_963924495.1. Lineage (NCBI taxonomy): Eukaryota > Metazoa > Arthropoda > Insecta > Lepidoptera > Tineidae > Nemapogon > Nemapogon koenigi. Next base: position 1,015,939 of record OZ004641.1, on the reverse strand, counting down.
CTCCACTGCCGTCACTATTCAGCAGAGACACCAATTCCTCCCAAAGCATGTGGCTCGTCGCACGACCTCTTGACGTATTGGAGGTTTTGCTAAGGTCTCCATGTCTATAAATAATAAACGAAATCACAAAACATAATGTACATAGGTACTTGTTATTATTTAAAACTTTAGCACTCTTAATTACGTAGTATTTATACTTACTGTTGAACGTTATCATTAATTCTAATTGCGACGTGCTTGTCTTCATTTTTATTTAAAAGAAAGTCGACAAATCTCAGAAACAAATATGTAAGTAAACAAACAAGTTTTGTTGTTGTTGACATTGACCGTGAGAAGATGTAACCCGGCTGGTTTTGGTAGATCGCATCTTCCGATAAGAGCAATATTAGATAGCATTCTTTTAAATTTGGTCGGCTTCCTTGACTGATTTACTCGTTCACGGTGAGTAAACGTTGACTGAAAAGTAAGAAGCATTTGTAACTCATACTCGCATGTTGTCGGTTCTCACCGTGAGTGTAGTTTACTCACTTTACGCGGTAGTAAAGTTACTCGATATGACATTTGCAACTCGTACTCGACCTACAGCACGTTAGAAGTACACATACGCATACATAACTTAGAACAAAAAAGTAAAATTAATATACATAATGCTGTGGAAATGCGGTCTTTACATAGAATATGTGATATAAAGCGTATTGACCGCATCCGGAACGATGTCATTAGAGAAGAATGCGGAGTGAAAGATCATATTGTGATTAAAATGAAGAATAGTAGTTTACGCTGTTTTCTACACGTAGATTCTTTCAAGGATGAACGACTTACTAAAAAGGTTTACATGCCTGAAGTGAAATGCTGAAAACGAAATGCTAGCAGAGGACGACCTTGGTGTACTTTTATTGAACATATAAAAAATGTACTGATCGATGCAAATATTAAAAGTACACACAATCGCCGAGCATGTATGAAAGGTATGATGAATATAATAGAAGCGAAAGAGGTATGTCAGGATCGTAACAAATGGCATTCGATTGTCTCTGCCTACCCTCTTGGGATAAAAGGCGTGAAAGACAGATAGATAGGGTTACTTTCTCCCCGCTCAGAAAATAATACATACTTTACATATTGATACTATAGATACCTACACCGTTTTATTTTAGGCAGTTCTGTTACATTTTCAATAGACTATTCCATTTTTAGTCCATGAAAAAATATCAAGAACTTTCTGAGATATTTACAATCAAAGCCGGGCGACCTTCATTACCACGCGACCGATTTTACGTCACACCGCGCTAAACACCGCCACAGTGTGCAGACGCACCATGCGTGTATAGAGCGCAGTGACGTCACTAGGTTCACGTCGCGTGGGAGCATCGTTTCTTCTCGAGCTTGATGAGAAGTAAATTTTAAACTGCCATAACTTCGTCAATTCGTATCGTATAATAATAAAACTTGTGGCAAATTTTAAGTTTTGGTTAGTTCTTTTATTCTAATTAATAAAAGAAATTGGGTGGAAATGTCTATTTTACACTTTGTCAGGCCTATTGCCTAGAATATATAAGACTTACAGCAGCCGTGCGTTCCTGCGTCAACTCGTGACACTGTGTTTTCAGTCGAACATTCTCCTCTTGTATTATTGTGAGCTTCTCTACGGTCGAGTTGTGATTTGTAACAAGCTCTTCGTAACTGGAAGAAAAGACGTACATCAAATGGGTATAAAATCAATATTATGCAGGGAAAATGTATTTTTATTAGGGATGTACCGACTAGTTGGCGACTAATCGGCCACTTTTATAGTCGGAACAAAATGCATAATACTAAATGCTAGTACTTACAATATCCCTATTAATATAAATGCGAATGTAAGTTTGTTTGTTACGCTTTCACGCAAAAACTACTTAACCGATCATCATGAAATTTTGCACATATATTCTTGGAGGTATTAGAAGTAACATAGGATACTTTTTATTATCACGGCATGACGACGGGAACGGGGTGGGCAGAGGTGAACATGACAAAAGCTATGTATGAAGTGTATATGTTTGCCAACATTTTGAAATTAGAAGTCGTGGGAAACAGCTATTTCTAATATGTTTATACTAGCTATCCACCCCGGCTTCGCGTGTGGACAATATTAAAATCTTATATATAAAATTCTCGTGTCACGGTGTACGTAATTGAACTCCTCTGAAACGGGTCCGCTATTTTTCATCCCCCTAAATGTTAAGTGGACCAAATAGTCGGCGACTAGTCCGTAAATAGTAATTTTGCGGCCGCTTAGTCGGCCAAATCCAGATCACTAATTTGTATACTATCCTATAAATGCGAAAGTTTGTTCGTTTGTTTATTTGCTCTCCTTTCATATCGAAAGATTGCTGGGGGGCCGGGGAGTGACATAGGACGCTTTTTATCCTGGAAATGGATCTGGATAAATTCTTCTCACTTAAGGCTGCAGTCTTGCTGTACAAAACTAAGATTTCGACTTTTTAAACTAGCAGCGGCGGCGCTTCGCTGATATGCAGACGGACGGTCGCGAAACTTGCTCTACTTATAATTCGACACTCGCTTAGGGTTACTTATGGAAGAAATGATGACGTGGTGTTTTAGAAATACTATAAAATATAATTTAAAAAAAATAAAATATATATGTAAATAAAGTTTTATAACATTAAATTTATTTACACAACGTTAACACAAATTAAATTAAAATAGTTTTTTAAACGTAACTAAATATTCAAAAAATACAATAAAAAGGTCGCCATATTACACAGGTGAACCGGGAGAAAGACCAGTTAATAAAAAGCTAAGTATTGCAAAGTCACCATATTACACAGGTAGACCCTGAAGGAAAAGCTATTATTTCTTTTTATTCTGGTCACGGATATCGATTTTGGGAACAATCGGTCCAGTGAAAAGTATTCACTTCTAAAAAATCTTTTTTCTAATCACGTAAAATAAATCAAGTAGAGCGACTGTCAATTGTACGCCATAAGACTCTGTAGAGTGAAAGAGAGATTTGTTAGAGCGAGAGGTAAAACAGGAACGAGCGTCATCCCTACGTCAATTCGCTGCGGCCGCTCGGCGGACACTAAGGAACTAAAGGAAGAATTATTTGTTTTATATCATAATTTTAGCGGCTTTTGCAATTTATTGTTTTTTTGGAAAAACTATTTTTTGGAATTATTTTTCTTTTGGAATTTGCTTACCAAAAACTTGTTGTTTATTATATTTAATTATAAGTTACTTAGAATAAATTTTAGAAGCCAAAACACTTGTTTACCGGTAGGCAAAATTACGGGAAATTTGACAATTTAAAGCACTTTAATTAAGCAAATGAAAGATTTTCTGAAAAATCTAGCAAGGCCACATTAAAATTGAACATATAAAGATACTGTACTGATTTGATTTTCTAATTATTTTATCAGTTTCGCTTGGTAAGTGCTCAAAAATTACAGTTAGTGCATTAAACCAAATCAGAGGTATGTCTTGGTCAGGTTTTAGACAAGATAATTAGTATATTATAAGTGATATATAATTTTCACTAAATTACAATAAACCAAACATTATTTTAAAACTAAATTCATTTTTGTAACATTTGTCTATGAAACAAAATAAAATATTTAATCTATCACAAAATCTACGCGTGTAGCTTGCACAGCCAGACTGGGGCCTTAAAAAAATTCGATGGGCGAAGCTATATAAGAAATAGCTTTCCGGCCCCCAGCGTCGCCCGTGCATATACATGCACATATTTTGTATCGTATTACACCTAAAGTCTAAGCTTGGTTTCTAAACCTTTCTCGTGACTCAATCAAAGCGCAAACAGTAACAAAATCGGTCCAGTAGTTTTAGTCTAAACTGACACACAGACTAGCATTGATTTTCATACTGTGCAAAAAATCACGTCGTTCCGTTGTTCCGTTTTGACCTGAAAGAAGAATAATATATTTCAGGGTGTATTTCCGCGAGAAATAATGTATGTCTTGTTTACCGTTTTTGAAAACACTCGTACTCCTCCTTGAGCGAGTCGTATTTCCGCCTCGCGTGCACCACAGCTTCAGAGCCTCCGTCTGCACTGCCGGTCTGGCATCCATGTAGATGTTGCACCTCTCTCTCCAGTCTGGAAAATTACATTGTTATATTCTTTATTTCATTTATATTTTTATATATCTAAATACATAAAACTATATAAAAATATTTTTAAAAAGCAGTTATCCTCCGGAAGCCTGGTAAATACCCAAACTACCGGTGGTTAGGGCCGCAGAGAGAGAAACCTCCTCACAATACGTGCCGTGCTGAGGAGTACTGCCTTCTGAATCTGGCCCTTGACCCAACAGCCAATCTCAAGGCTCCTAAGGTGACGGTCAAAACTCTTGGCAAACAGACCATTGACTGTCATTACTATCGGTACAATGATCGCCGATTTCACATCACACATGTCGACAATCTCGTGAGCCAAGTCAAGATATTTTGATTGTTTATCTTTCGGAGCTTTCACAAGATTGTCGCCATGTGATAGTGATATCGATTTATCATTGCATTGGCGCGCTGATCGATCTATTAACACAATATCAGGCTTATTGGCAACAATAGTTATGTCTGTGATGATAGATCGATCCCAGTAGAGCGTGGCATGACCATTTTCAAGAACTGGTTCAGGCACATAAATGTTATACGGTACTTCCGTGACTATTTGTATCTCAAAGCAAGTTGTTGGTGTATAATCCTGGCTACTTGGTTGTGCCTGTGCAAGTACTCGCCGTTGGCAAGACGAGAACAACCGGAAATAATATGCCTGATTGACTCTCCGGGACGACGGCATGCTCGACAGATGTCAGCCGTGCCTTCCTTAATGATTTATTTCCCGTAGTCATTCGTCTTGACAACTTCGTGCATACTTGCACAGGTAAATTATTAAAATTATATAATACGTACGTAATAAAAGTTAATTTCGAGCTGAATCCATTAGTTCATATCCGGCTCGAAGGACCATTTAATGGTGCGAATTATATGAAATTGAAAACTTAAAAATTACATGATTAGGATTAACCCCTGAAGTTTAGTAAAAACATAGGTTAACGGTTAAACAATGATTTTAAAAAACGGTTTAGTTTTTAATTTCATATAAAGCAGCATTAAAGGGTCCTCCATTATAGATACATACCTCTGGTTATCGTTAAGCAGGTCCCCATATTTGCCCCGCAGGCTGTTCGCCTCTTGAGTGGACACCTCCAACTGACTCATAGCTACTCTGTGTTGTCCACGAAAATATTCCAACTCCTGGAAAATTATTGACATATTATTTTTTCGGATTTTACTTCGGTTAGTAACCATAATTTCAAAAAAACAGAAGAGGGGGTAGGGTTTATAATACTATCCGCTAGAGCTAGAAACATTGCTTACACCAACCAGCCAGCCGAAGCGTACGGGAGCCCAAAGCAATCTCTCTCGCTCTAGCGAATGATGTTTCCGAGTGCCAGAAAAATACAGCATTGTTTCTCACTTGTCGCTACTCCTAGGGGTTCACTTCAGTTATTAAGGGGGAGGGGGGGGGGTCGCAATCTGTCTTAAATATAATACTTTGGTTAACAATTCTAATAATGGGGGAGGGGGGCTACACTAAAAACGAAACTAGAAAATTCGGTACCATACCTTCATGGCATGCTCGCATCTCCTAGAAGTCTCCGAGTGTTGTCGCCTGAGCTGCGTGAGATCGTGCATGGCCTTCTCACATTGCTGCTTTAGAGTTTCGTTGTTCTGCTTGTTGAGATCACGGTCGTACTGGGACTCGTAGGCGCCGCTCATGCCGTGTCTGCTCAGAACCTGACGAGGTTATTAGCTTTTACAATTCATTCCTTTATAGAAATGACAATATATAACGGGTTTTAAGGCGATTTCAATGATAAGAGTAGGTTTTTATATTAATATATATATTTCAGTGAGTCCTATTTTACATCATTCCAGCGTTGCTGATGCCGGACTCTCTTCAGTCTCGAATTCTACAGAGCTTCAAATATAGTTTATAATTATTTGAAACTCTGTCCAAAAGATTAGTTGCCAGTATTAAAACATACAGCCAGTATTTTCTACAAAAAGTATGAATGAGTGCTCATACTTTACACAATAACCAACAATCCAAAAAGGGAAAGTATTGGGGAGTACCCCAACATATAGGAATCTTAAACATTCAGATAAATTTCTCGTCATAAGAAGACAACACTAACGCGCGTCAGAAGATATAGAGTTATGCGATAGAAAGAAAGGCGCCTTGTTGGTGAATATAATTCTAGGCAAACAGCACTGTGCGAGCTGAATTGCACTTTATGCTGCATTATCTTTGCGGAGATGTATTATTAAGTGTTCTGTGACTTAATTCAAATGGCTTACAGAATGAATAAAAATAATCGAAATTTAATCACCTCATAATCAATAGGAATTGTTGGTATTTGGTTGGTGTTGTGGCGTTCCTTGGTTACATAATTGTGGGACATTGATTCTGAAAATAAATTAGTAAAAAAATTACATAAATATTAAATAGGCTATAATACAAACAATATTTATAAATAATGATAGGAGATAATATGAGGAGGAGATAATGTTCCCGCAAATTATCATCTTAGATCGCCTTTCACATTTTAAAATAACACAATTAACCATTTTTCTAGGGCTCATCTCGTGACACATACTTATGCATTCAAGTAAAAGATACAACCTCTAAAAGTAAATTATGTCATATTAGCTTTTTAATTGTCTAATTAACTTGGCAGAATCATCATAAATGATAGAGGTTATTAGAAATATGTAATTAACCATATTAGCTTTTTAATTATCTAATTAACTTGGCAGAATCATCATAAATGATAGAGGTTATTAGAAATATGTAATTATCTGGACTTAATATTTAAATTAAATAGTATTATACACACCATTGCTGCCATTACTATCCAAAGAAGACGTGCCAGATGCCATAATAGGTAAATGGGCTGAAATTAATTTTTATATATAGCATTAATACTAATTATATATATGATGCATAATTAGTAGAGGACCCAATATTCTGTTATTTTGTAAAATTACTTATTGGGCACTAATCCATGGTTTAGATCATAAAATATATCTTTACATTGCAAAACATCCAAAAAAGTTGTTGTCTGTAAGGTGTCAGTAGTATGGAGCTATACCATCACATAAAAATTTCTTAGGCAACATGAAATCTATACATTTTTTACTTAGACCTATTTTATATGCACATATAAGGACATCTTAAGGGCATGGGCACCATGAGAGGGGTGCAAAGGGGATCACACCCCCTGACTTGGAATATAATAAAGAGATAAAAAAATTACAAATATTTTTTTTATAATTAAAAAAAAAGTTAAGTCCATGCCTTAGTTTTACGCGCGACTTATTTTGCCCATGTCTCTTTATAGGCCAGTCTGGCTATTTTGAGCTGTATGGAAATTTTTCGTAACCGTTATACAGCAAACGAAGATATGTAAAAAATCGGAAATATTCCGTAGAATTCAATGCACTATTTTTAAAACAACTGACATTAGGGGAACTTATATAAAATGGCGGCCAAAGTTGTTAAAAAACACTTTATTTCGTTTTAAAAAAAATAGCCTTTATTTAAAAAAAGTTTAATACACAAGTTGTGGAACTATTTATTTCGGATCGGTCTAGCTCGGTCCGATGTCAATAAATTGTAAAACATATTATTTATTTTAAAAAAAACCGTAAAAAATTGCATTATTTTAAAACGTTCGTATCTCTTTGAAAAAAAAAATTATGTAACCGAAAAATGGTGAAAATGTATCCCTAGACAAGCCAAAACAGAGCGTATTTGCAAATTTGAAAAATATTGAAAAGATTTTGCAAAAATCTGATTTTTCTATTTATTTCTATTATTAAATTTCAATAAATCACAAAAACGTTACTTTTTAGATTTGTCTCTGGGCTTAAAATTTTCTTTAATAGTTGCCGTTATATGTGCGAGTATTGCGCGCTTCATTAATTGATCGGTAATATGCGAAATATCGGTCAATAAATCGGTTTCTTTTTTTTGTTCCAAAAACGTAATTTATCTTTAATAGTTAAAATTGTATAAAATTGACGTTAACGCGATGTTATAGCTGGTATTTTTCTGCAAATTTAAAAAATTGTTTTTTAAATTTGAAGAAAAATACCAGCTTTTTCCTCACCGACCTTCTGGAGCTAAGATTTTTTTTTTTGCTTGAAAAAAATCCTGTGGTGCCGTTTTTAAATATTAATAGCTAAAATTTATATGAGTTAAAGTTCATTATTTATAGTTGAAATAAAAAAATACGAGAACTCGATTGGCCGTCGCTGAGCACTGCAAAATTAATCACACACGGAGCTTAGCGCTTCAGCTCTAGCGGTGGAGTAGGGGGGGAGAGCCGACCGAGGTCGCATGAATATGAGCGACTGTCGCGTCGCGGTTCCTGCATTTTTCCGAAAAATACCCATTTTTCGAACGATATTTCGCATATTACCGATCAGTTAATGAAGCGCGCAATACTCGCACATGTTACGGCAACTATTAAAGAAAATTTTAAGCATAGACTATAAAAAGTCACGGGTTTATAAGTTATAGGAATTTAAAAAAAAACACTTTTTTTCGAAATATCAAATTTCTGCAAGATCATTTTAATATTTTTAAAATTTGAAAATACGCTCTTTTTTGGCTTGTCAAGAGCTACATTTTCACTATTTTTCAGTTTAAAAAAATATTTTTTTCAAAGAGATACGGGCGTTTTAAAATAATGCGATTTTTTACGGTTTTTTTTAAATAAATAATATATTTTACAATTTATTGACATCGGACCGGACTAGACCGATCCGAAATAAATAGTTCCACAACTTGTGTATTAAACTTTTTTTAAACAAAGCTTATTTTTTTTTAAAACGAAATAAAGTGTTTTTTACCAACTTTGGCCGCCATTTTCTATAAGTTCCCCTAATGTCAGTTGTTTTAAAAATAGTGCATTGGATTCTACGGAATATTTCCGATTTTTGACATATCTTTGTTTGCTGTATTTTGATTTTGGTCCAAAAAATTTACAAAGACTGGCCTATTATAAATAGGTAGGTATGTGAGCAAGATGGACTACTATTAAAATCTATAAGATAACCAAGGATAAGATAAGATAAACCAAGATTTACATACAGAAACATGAGGAATGAGGAAGTATGATTTCTCAACAAAACCCGTCTTGTGATAATACACAAAACAGACTACAGCAACTCAAGTATTGTACAAAAACTATTAGATATAGCAAGTTCTAGTTTATGGATCCATAAAGTATTTATTCAAAATGTAAAAAAAAGATACATTAGTAAATGTATTAAGAGAACTTGAGTCGCAAAGTTGGTTGAAAATATGCATGAAATTGTTGACTTTCAGGGCTTCATAAAACCTAGGTGTAGCTGATATTGACATATTTTATACATTTAGTATAAAGATAATTTCATATACATTTCGGATCCATTAACTAGAACTTGCTATTTTTAATAAGGGTTGTACAATACTTGAGTTGCTGAAGTCCGTTTTTGTATGGGACATAAGTTATGAGGTGCCTCCTTAACTCAGGGAAATGCCTAATTTAAGATATCTACATAAGGGTGTAATGTTTATTATATAATTATAACATATAAGTAGGTAGATGCAGATGCACCTCCCTGAAAATAATCCTGCTGGCGCCCATGCCCATGAGCTATATTATGAGTCATTTGGGTTATTTCCAGGCCAGTCAATTATTATTAGTTATAGAAAACATTATTTAGGTAGTAAACAAAAAATAAACAATATATACTATCTTTGTCACTTCACAAATCACTTTAACTAGTGAAATATGTATATGGAAAGAGTACCTACCTACTTTTTGTTATTGAAAAATTTACAAGTATCTCTAATGGATAGGTACCTATATCAGACACATGAATGCTTTTACTTTAGAATGTTTCCCTACACAAAGACCGAATTTCCACTATAACTAAACCAATGAAATAAATAGATAGATAGGTAGGTATATTACCTTTCACTAATCCATTGTCATCTCATATCCTTGTTGTAGACCACACTACTGAAAGGAAACATTAAAATTAATCTAATTAGAATATCTTGGGTGGAAAACGTAAGGGCAATTACTTGACACAGTTTCAACGGTCTAACGATTTATTGCAAAACTTAAAAGTGCAATAAGACAAAGTGAGGAAGAAAGTGGGATGTGATTGCAGACGGGCATTTACGATTTATAAGGGACCCAAATAAAATTGTAAACCAATATTCCGTTTCAAAAATCAGTCATCAGACATCGAATTATTTTTAACTACGGAGTAAATACAACGTTAATACAAAAACTTGATAATGTAAACAAGATAACCGAGTTCTTATTGTATTTTATTAGGTTTAATAAGGTGTATGTGGATTATGGGGCTAATTAATGTAATCAAAAACTTACTTCACAGATGTAAATAATGAAATCGTCACGAAATCGCCAACACTTGCAGTTACAATTCCTTTTTTAGCAAGTGCAAATGGAAATTTGACGGACGGACATTTTTTTTTATTACTTTTAAAATATTGGGGAAGGGAAGACTATGGGTATAACACTTTCATTCCAACCATAGACTTATAGCATGTCTCTTGTCCATTTTGTTCTTTGAGTATTTAAACTCAAAGGTTTTGTTCAAGTTACCTACTACTATTATACTTTATTATTGTTATTAACTACCTACTTTACTTCGTTTGAATTAAACAAAACCAATTTTTTTGTTTGTGGAAAATTTTAGAACAACGTTTTAATTATCTACATAGTATTTCAGAGCAAATCCTTTTTCTTTATATTTTAAGCAAATATCGAAATACGATATACAAACTTGCATTATTAAAATAGTTAGAGCCAAATAAATTTGTCGCGATTACTTAGTATATTTACAACTTTTTCAGAACTAATGAATCGTGTGCGTAATTACTATGAATTACGCGGAACATTCAAATCAAAACACGCCGAATATTTTGGATATAGTGTCATCTCTTTCATTTGCGTATCTCAGACTGTTATTGTAAAGTCCATTGATGGTTAAAAACCAGAGTATTTTTCCATGACGTAACATAAGCGTCAATGTACTTTAAAGATAGAAGAGTTCCATCGCTTTGGGAGATTAGAACGCGAGGTCGGTATTTGCGCAGCGCGTTCGAACATTTCCGATAATCGGACACCACGGCGCGATTGTGGGTGTAGTAAAAAAAAATACGCTTCAATTTTTAATTATTTAACAATAAACTAATTTTAAGCGTTATTTATATATAAATTTAATAGTAATTAAGCTAAATAAGTTAAAGTGCGTAGTGAAGTTTTTCAGCTCGCGCATCGTCCCCCACCCGCGGGCTGTGTTTTGATGCGAGGCGTGACTCCCATGCCCGTGTGGAAATGATTGGAATTTTTGTGAAATAAACCTTTGTGAACCCGCGGCGAAGCCCGACATGCCCTAGGATGTCTCGCGTGTCCTTCGGCGGCGCCCTGAGGCAGGGCCACCTCAGGAAGTTAAAAACGATGAAACGTAAATACTTCGTACTGCGCCCCGAAACTCCTGACTGCGGAGCTCGATTGGAATATTACGAATCTGAGAAGAAGTTTCGTTCGGGGGCAGCTCCTCGACGTGTATTGTCGTTAAAAAGTTGTTTTAATATCGCAAGACGTCTGGACCTTAAACAGCGCTATGTGATAGCCCTGTATTTAAAGGAAGAGTGTTTTTGTGTTGTGCCAGATGGGGATGATGAACTGCGTCTGTGGTTAACAGATTTGTTGGCTGCACACAGAGCTCATGATGGCAGCGAGGAACCCTTGCAACCTACACGTGAGTCTATTTACCTTTACTCTGGCTACCCCATACTTGATAATATAGCTTTATAATGATATATTATTGTAAAGATACCGCCACCATTCTGTTTATTAGTATAGCACGATACAAATCAGGGTAACCAAAATTTATAAGAAATTAAAAGATATTTTTTACTGAGTTAAATCTGTTTCTACCCACAAAATCAAATAAAATAAAAATTAGTGCATTGGAAACTACATATTATAAAATAAGACAAATTTCCGAAATATTGTGTATAATATTTAAAGTTATTCCTCTTAACATGTTTACCATAACATAACCTAACTAATATCTAACCCCACGGCAGACTCCCAAATAGGTAAACAGTTACCATAAGTATTAAAAAAATTTACATTAAAAAGACATGCAAAGTTTGTTTAGACAGGTAAAGAAAAAGGGACTTTACATAATTACATTTAAGTAGGTATTTATAAAATTTTATTTAATACAATTTGAACAGAAAAGTTGGGGATTCTACATCATGTCATGGCGACCGATGGCGAATCGAGTTTAATCCCGTCCGCGTTGAGATAGTTGTGAATAGTCTGTGATTAATAGAACATATCACAGTCTGCATCGGATTAATCGGCATATTGATACTATAACATCTATAATACTAGACATTGGCGGAATCAGCAAACCCTGATGGAGCTATAACACAAAAAGTGTAATCTAGAGTACCTACATTGTCTTCTAAGGTCTATGACTCAATATAAATCGCTGATAAGAAACCTTGCAAATATTTGCTAATTTACTATGTAGTTAGAAAAGAGGTTAATCACAATCTTCAAGTAACCTCTTTATCAATACTAAATTTAAAAACAATCATAAAAGTATTATAAATGGGAAAGTGTGTTTGGAAGCGAGACTTGGGTATGGAATAAGAGGCATGAAAGTAAGATGAAAGAAAAGTGGTAAAATTATTTTGTTAGAGAAGAATGTGGAGTGAAAGATGACACTGGTTCAGTCAGACGTGAAAGATTAACTAAAAAGGTTTATATGGCAGAAGTGAAAGGAATGATGGCATGTACTTTTACTGATCATATAAAAAAATTATTGAAGGCAATGTTAAAAGTACACACAATTGCATATGTACGAAAGGTATTATGAATATAAAATAAGCTAAATAGGTATGTCAAGATTGTAGCAAATGGCATTTAATTGTCTTTGCCTACCCCTTTTGGGATAAAAGGCGTGATGATAGATTATATATAAATAAGTATGTTTGATTGTCCTTTTTCACATCAAAATAGAGCAACATATTATAATGTGATATAATCATAGAGGGTCAGAGAGTGACAAGGCTATTTTTTATCCTGGAAAAAAATTCAAGAATTTCCATGGGTTAATTGTTTTTTTTATTATTTCTCAATTTCATGTATGATTAGGTACCTAACCTAATAAGGTTTTCAACTATTCACCTAAAATTACATTGGGTGTTCCAAATTTCCAATAAGAAAGCAATTGGCACGGATATTGTATGACAACAGTATGGCAATTTAGAAAATAGTTCATTGTCCCCAATATAATGATAAATCATTTTCAATGACAGTCCAAAAGTGCTCTAGTTTCGGCCGTCTAAAAATAATTTTGTTTGTTTTTTTTTTAATTTACGTAATTGCTAAATATTGCAAGGGTGTGCAGATATCTAGGAGGATTTTTTTTTCTTGTGCAGGTATAAAAAGGGTTATGTTAAATATGTATAGATAATATATAAGTAGCATAGCATCCCCAAAACCTGTTGTTTTTGTCTTGCTTTATCTCTATGGAAAATTATAGCTTTCTCTTACTAACTGAGATTTTTCTTCATTTGAGAAGTTTTTTTTTTCTCTTGTAGTATAAAAATGGGTTATGTTAGATACCACCATAGATGCCGCTTTTTATCTATTAGTTATGATCCTGACATACATACCTTCAATTATTACTAAACTAGCTTTCTCGCAGGGCTTTGCATCTTTGAAATGTGACATAAAAATGTATCCCAAAGGATTTATGGAATAAATAATACTTAGCCTAGTAGTCACTCTCCAGCCATATCTCTGTTCAAAAAATCAAGATGACACTACAATACCGAAGTCTTTTTCGGATGGGTCTTACTTTCTGGTGCCAATTAAGTTGAGCCAGATTGATCGTTTAGAGTGTTCAGTTTAATCGGGGTGAGTGAAGTGATTTTGAAACCGCGCGGTAATTTTAAATTTCTGTTATGTCTGTGTTTTTGTTAAGAACTTTACAAGAAGCTCTTTGTCGGGATATTTTGTATTTTTTCGGGAGTCTGGACATCATATCAAAATGTCGGGACAGGCCAGACGAATCTCGATCATCTGGCAACCTTATATAGAACGCAGTCAAAACCACGTTATACTTTACAGCTCATCTTAGTTGGCAAGAGTCATATTGGTATATTTATAGAGAATTGTATTGATAAATACTTAGTCAATACATTGGAATGTCTATAATTCACTTTGCCTGTTCAATTTTTACTACCTTTAAATACCAAAACAGTGAAGCAAGTGTCAATAATTATGTTAACATAGTTATTTTATATTGGCTAGGGTGACCATGGTGTTGTGTTGTGATGTCAGGATGGAATGATAGTTGAGGATGGTAGTTATATTGTGGATTTGAAACCGATAACATTAGTTCATACTAATATTTTGCTCGTAAAATTATATACTTTATGAGGATAACTTATGTCGAGACCCTGCAGTATGGTTTTTCATGTGTAACATGTTTCCTTTCGCTTTCCTGCTATCTGTGGGAGTGATTTCGTGAAACGGGACGGGAAAAGTGTAACTGGAAGCGCGCAGCTATTTGATTTGACTAATGAGCGTGGTTGGCCGTCAGATGGCACCAACCCATTTTCCGAGAGGTTGGTACTGTCAGCCAACAGTGTGTGCGTGTACCAAGGAGATGTCAGATGTTACACATCATATGCGACTACTATAAAGCTCGCTCGTTTTTTATTTATATATTTTTATAAATTGCATATTCCGTAATTCACAATATAATGTTATAATGTGTAAAAAAAATGTAAATCATCTGTTGGTTTGGTACCATAGTAGATATGTTTTTTTTCTTTAATTTTTGAAGCCACTTTTAAAACACGTTTAAAAGAGTATGAAAATACAATCTGAATCTTATAGGTACCTACTGAAACAACAAAATATTTGCGATTATATACAAAATCGTATTTTATTACAGAATTAAAATAGATGCCACCTAATTTCGTTACACAAATGTGCCTACTTAGTACTTAAATTATTCGAACATGAGTGATGAAAGTTTGATATTAAATAATATTTAGATATTAAATAAATTTTAGGCAATGTCTCTTTTCTAATGATTATAATAACACAAATAGGTACCTACTGAAACAACAAAATAATTGCGATTATATACAAAATCGTATTTTATTACAGAATTAAAATAGATGCCCTCTAATTTCGTTACATAAATGTGCCTACTTAGTACTTAAATTATTCGAACATGAGTGAAGAAAGTTTGATATTAAATAATATGTAGATATTAAATAAATTTTAGGCAATGTCTCTTTTTTAATGATTATAATAACACAAATAGGTAGGTACCTACTGAAACAACAAAATAATTGCGATTATATACAAAATCGTATTTTATTACAGAATTAAAATAGATGCCCTCTAATTTCGTTACATAAATGTGCCTACTTAGTACTTAAATTATTCGAACATGAGTGAAGAAAGTTTGATATTAAATAATATTTAGATATTAAATAAATTTTAGGCAATGTCTCTTTTCTAATGATTATAATAACACAAATAGGTACCTACTGAAACAACAAAATAATTGCGATTATATACAAAATCGTATTTTATTACAGAATTAAAATAGATGCCCTCTAATTTCGTTACATAAATGTGCCTACTTAGTACTTAAATTATTCGAACATGAGTGAAGAAAGTTTGATATTAAATAATATTTAGATATTAAATAAATTTTAGGCAATGTCTCTTTTTTAATGATTATAATAACACAAATAGGTAGGTACCTACTGAAACAACAAAATAATTGCGATTATATACAAAATCGTATTTTATTACAGAATTAAAATAGATGCCCTCTAATTTCGTTACATAAATGTGCCTACTTAGTACTTAAATTATTCGAACATGAGTGAAGAAAGTTTGATATTAAATAATATTTGGATATTAAATAAATTTTAGGCAATGTCTCTTTTCTAATGATTATAATAACACAAATAGGTACCTACTGAAACAACAAAATAATTGCGATTATATACAAAATCGTATTTTATTACAGAATTAAAATAGATGCCCTCTAATTTCGTTACATAAATGTGCCTACTTAGTACTTAAATTATTCGAACATGAGTGAAGAAAGTTTGATATTAAATAATATTTAGATATTAAATAAATTTTAGGCAATGTCTCTTTTTTAATGATTATAATAACACAAATAGGTAGGTACCTACTGAAACAACAAAATAATTGCGATTATATACAAAATCGTATTTTATTACAGAATTAAAATAGATGCCCTCTAATTTCGTTACATTAATGTGCCTACTTAGTACTTAAATTATTCGAACATGAGTGAAGAAAGTTTGATATTAAATAATATTTAGATATTAAATAAATTTTAGGCAATGTCTCTTTTTTAATGATTATAATAACACAAATAGGTAGGTACCTACTGAAACAACAAAATAATTGCGATTATATACAAAATCGTATTTTATTACAGAATTAAAATAGATGCCCTCTAATTTCGTTACATAAATGTGCCTACTTAGTACTTAAATTATTCGAACATGAGTGAAGAAAGTTTGATATTAAATAATATTTAGATATTAAATAAATTTTAGGCAATGTCTCTTTTCTAATGATTATAATAACACAAATAGGTACCTACTGAAACAACAAAATAATTGCGATTATATACAAAATCGTATTTTATTACAGAATTAAAATAGATGCCCTCTAATTTCGTAACATAAATGTGCCTACTTAGTACTTAAATTATTCGAACATGAGTGAAGAAAGTTTGATATTAAATAATATTTAGATATTAAATAAATTTTAGGCAATGTCTCTTTTTTAATGATTATAATAACACAAATAGGTAGGTACCTACTGAAACAACAAAATAATTGCGATTATATACAAAATCGTATTTTATTACAGAATTAAAATAGATGCCCTCTAATTTCGTTACATAAATGTGCCTACTTAGTATTTAAATTATTCGAACATGAGTGAAGAAAGTTTGATATTAAATAATATTTGGATATTAAATAAATTTTAGGCAATGTCTCTTTTCTAATGATTATAATAACACAAATAGGTACCTACTGAAACAACAAAATAATTGCGATTATATACAAAATCGTATTTTATTACAGTATTAAAATAGATGCCCTCTAATTTCGTTACATAAATGTGCCTACTTAGTATTTAAATTATTCGAACATGAGTGAAGAAAGTTTGATATTAAATAATATTTGGATATTAAATAAATTTTAGGCAATGTCTCTTTTCTAATGATTATAATAACACAAATAGGTACCTACTGAAACAACAAAATAATTGCGATTATATACAAAATCGTATTTTATTACAGAATTAAAATAGATGCCCTCTAATTTCGTTACATAAATGTGCCTACTTAGTACTTAAATTATTCGAACATGAGTGAAGAAAGTTTGATATTAAATAATATTTAGATATTAAATAAATTTTAGGCAATGTCTCTTTTTTAATGATTATAATAACACAAATAGGTAGGTACCTACTGAAACAACAAAATAATTGCGATTATATACAAAATCGTATTTTATTACAGAATTAAAATAGATGCCCTCTAATTTCGTTACATAAATGTGCCTACTTAGTACTTAAATTATTCGAACATGAGTGAAGAAAGTTTGATATTAAATAATATTTAGATATTAAATAAATTTTAGGCAATGTCTCTTTTCTAATGATTATAATAACACAAATAGGTACCTACTGAAACAACAAAATAATTGCGATTATATACAAAATCGTATTTTATTACAGAATTAAAATAGATGCCCTCTAATTTCGTAACATAAATGTGCCTACTTAGTACTTAAATTATTCGAACATGAGTGAAGAAAGTTTGATATTAAATAATATTTAGATATTAAATAAATTTTAGGCAATGTCTCTTTTTTAATGATTATAATAACACAAATAGGTAGGTACCTACTGAAACAACAAAATAATTGCGATTATATACAAAATCGTATTTTATTACAGAATTAAAATAGATGCCCTCTAATTTCGTAACATAAATGTGCCTACTTAGTACTTAAATTATTCGAACATGAGTGAAGAAAGTTTGATATTAAATAATATTTAGATATTAAATAAATTTTAGGCAATGTCTCTTTTTTAATGATTATAATAACACAAATAGGTAGGTACCTACTGAAACAACAAAATAATTGCGATTATATACAAAATCGTATTTTATTACAGAATTAAAATAGATGCCCTCTAATTTCGTTACATAAATGTGCCTACTTAGTATTTAAATTATTCGAACATGAGTGAAGAAAGTTTGATATTAAATAATATTTGGATATTAAATAAATTTTAGGCAATGTCTCTTTTCTAATGATTATAATAACACAAATAGGTACCTACTGAAACAACAAAATAATTGCGATTATATACAAAATCGTATTTTATTACAGTATTAAAATAGATGCCCTCTAATTTCGTTACATAAATGTGCCTACTTAGTATTTAAATTATTCGAACATGAGTGAAGAAAGTTTGATATTAAATAATATTTGGATATTAAATAAATTTTAGGCAATGTCTCTTTTCTAATGATTATAATAACACAAATAGGTACCTACTGAAACAACAAAATAATTGCGATTATATACAAAATCGTATTTTATTACAGAATTAAAATAGATGCCCTCTAATTTCGTTACATAAATGTGCCTACTTAGTACTTAAATTATTCGAACATGAGTGAAGAAAGTTTGATATTAAATAATATTTAGATATTAAATAAATTTTAGGCAATGTCTCTTTTCTAATGATTATAATAACACAACTAGGTACCTACTGAAACAACAAAATAATTGCGATTATATACAAAATCGTATTTTATTACAGAATTAAAATAGATGCCCTCTAATTTCGTTACATAAATGTGCCTACTTAGTACTTAAATTATTCGAACATGAGTGAAGAAAGTTTGATATTAAATAATATTTAGATATTAAATAAATTTTAGGCAATGTCTCTTTTCTAATGATTATAATAACACAAATCACATTATTTCATAAGGAGACAGTCCTAAAAAATCTTTAAATATGGAGTCCCTACATTTACTTTATGATTGTTAATGCACAAATTCACCTACCTCATTATTAATGTACTTGTTATTGTTTTGCTGTAAACAAAGATTGACTATATAATTTTACCTGTGGCTTTGTCAATCAATACCATTCATTGGAACTCTAGTACTGAGCCAGGGTATCCAGCGGAAGACAGGTCATCTGTGTATTCTTCACTGATGATGTTTATTGAGGGTATCTAAGAGTATCAGGTTGAAAAATCCTTCAGAAACCCACTTTTTAAACAACTTCAAAAAGAAGAAAGCTTCTTTTTTCTTCACAGGTTTACCTTACGGCTCCAGTTATTGGTCTCAGTGTACCCAGCAGAAGACCAAGTCTCCGTCTTTTAGCCGATGGCATTTGTGAGGCTGTACCTAACAAGTGACCAGTTCTGTTGAGTTATATTTAGATGGAAATACCTCTAAGTGCGGTTTGTCGAATTATGTGTATAGTAATGCAAAATCGCCGAGCATGTATGAAAGGTATAATGAATAGAAAAGAAGCGAAAAAGGTATGTCAGGATCGTAACAAATGGCATTCGATTGTCTCTGCCTACCCGTAATGGGATAAAAGACGTGATAATAGATGATGTACAATAAGTTTTGAATTATAAAACCCATTGGTACATAGCCGGGATCGAACGTGGCCCGCCTAGTTGCTACTAGATGCCTTATCCACTCGGCCACCGACGCACTTAATTTGTATTGACTTATTTTTTGTACATCGAAGTATTCTTCTGAAATGGTCCTATATTCAAGATCAGTATTGCAAACACAGGAAATTAACAGTTTCAACAAAGCAACACTTAACTTATATTGTAGTTTACCTTTGTCTTTTCCGAATGGAATTGAAATTGTCCACTAGTTGGTAATTGGCTACTTTCTTCCCTTGATGAACAATCTACTATTTTATTAAATTTATACCATTTTATAGCATTTCGCCCGTGGATATTTACGAACAAAATAAAATATACCCTATACCTACCCCTACCCCTACCCTTATCCCTACCTCTACCCCTACCCTACCCGTACCCCTACCCCTACTTCTACTCCTACCCTCTACCACTACCTCTATCTATATCATCAATAGTTTTCGCAGCGCACGAGATGTAAGGAATTTCTTAGGCCATTTTTTACACCTTGGGTTACATTATTGGAGTTTTAGTAAGGATGCCTAATTTTTTTGAAAATAGAATATAGCCTATGTCACTCAGGGTGAATGTAGCTTTCCAATGGTGAAACAATTTTTGAAATCGGCACAGTAGTTTTTGAGTTTATTAATTACAAACATACACACATACACGAAAATGTCATTCATGGGGCCCATACTAACTTTCAATCTCCTATTACTATTGCATCCCCTTAGGGAGTGGATTTAAAAAAAAAGCCAATGTCCTTCCCTAGGGTTCAAGCTTAGTAGTTTAACTGTGAAAGCGTAACAGATTTCTTTTAATTCAAAGATTACAGATATCCTCATATTATTGTCCTTAAATTTCAGAACATGTCTGGCAAGTGAATGTACAGAAGAAGGGGTTGGGGGCCACCAAGAACATCCTCGGCATCTACAACCTGTGTCTCACGGACAAGACGCTTCTGCTAGTCAAAGTGAGGCCTAACAACAATATATCTTACGACACGACCATACCGGACAAGATTGAGTACACGCTGAAGAATATACGAAGGTCTGTATATCTATCTTTCACAGCCTCTAGCTTCTAAACCAAATGAGATAAGAGAAACAGTTGCACCTGCGTTAATTGTTATATAGCCTAAAACATTCGCAAAAATATTTTTTCAAATCCTCTTCAGCTTTATTACTAGTATACAAGCTTCTGTCCGCGGTTTTACCCATAAAAAAATAATCCCGTGGCTGTTATTTGCCGCTCCCCCGCCCGCTTTCGCGGTATTGTCATTCTCTGACCCCTAAACTACCACTATGCAAAAAAACATGTCAATCGCGTGAAAAACAAATACACCTATCCCACGGGAATCATACATTTTTACGGAATAATCATACTTGAAATTCAAATTTATTTATTTAAAAAATGTACAAAGGTAAAAGTATAACATACCTATAATAATATAAATAAGAATAAAAAGTAGCCTGTGTTATTCCAGACTATAATCTATTTCATCCAGATCCGTTTAGCCGTTCTGGCGTGATTGAGTAACAAACATACATCCATACAAACTTTCGCGTTTATAATATTAGTTGGATATTATAGTTCTATTATCGCTACCCAAAAATTGAGGGATTAAGGAAAGTTTTTTTTAAATCGGCAAACATAACTACTTTGAAAGGAACTCGTTATACACTTAACTTGGCTTTATACATTTTTTTACCTTAGGAGGCATGAGAAATATAAAACTGCTAAATAATCTTCAGCAATTTGATATTTGAATGACTATTTTATAAAGGGGTCCGATTTCTCTGCACTTATATTTCTTACAATGGCCTATTTCCTTATTATTAAAGCCAGCCATAAACGGCCGGAAGCCCGGAACTACATCGTCAGATTCGCTGTGAATCATCTACAGTAAAATATCACTCTGGCGCTCAATCTAGCTCAACATATTTGGCGCGCACTATACCTAAATATCACCATCCGATACCATGATGATATACTGAATAGCGAGAATTAATTTTCCTCAGGGAAATCCTCGTGCAGTGGGTTAGGGACTAGTTGAGGGAATCCCAGGATTGTTCCTTTATGGATTTCCTGCATATTATATGTGATAAACTATAAAATAAATAAAATAAAAAAAAAATAAAAAATAAAAAAATAAAAAAGCCTTTAATTTTCTTACATAATATACAGTGTTTTTTAAAAAAATAATAGTGTTTATTGTATTGTAATTGAAACTACGGTGGACGGATGACTGAAATACTTTATTTAAACTTTGTAGGTACATACAAATACATACATACACTAAACGGCCAACAGATGGCAGCACTAACAATATATTCAGATATACAATTTTCAACACTCCCACTATATCTAAATATATGAAACAAATCAAATTCTTATAATACCTAACAATTTCACAAAATTATGATGCTTCGGACTAGTTAGACTTTTGGTTAACAAATCTGCTAACATGCTATCTGTTTGTAGATATTTCAACTTTACAATACCATTAGTAACAATAGTTCTTAGATTATTCCTAGTTTTAGTATACAAGCAAGATTCAATTTTTGATCTGTTGAATGACCTGTTTGTTTACATGTATAACATTTGACATGTGTTTTCGTCATGTTGGCATTATCGACTGATTTTCTTTCAGCCATAGACATCGATTTATTTTTATTTCTATGTTGCCACTTCTGCGTACTCGCAAATGCACTGCTAACTTCACTTTCATCTTTGCCCGTTTCCGTTTCCATGTCCATCAATTTTGTTTTAATGGCGTCCGTCGAAATTGACATACCGGAATGCTCGATTGCCATTATCATGGGCGAAAATTTTTCAGTTAATCCAGCTAGCAACAGACACCCGATCCACTCGTCACTGATATTAAACCCGGTTCCACTTAATTTTTGTCCGGTTTCCACCATTTGCGTCACGTACGATATCATTGAACTGCAGCTTTCTAGACGAATCGAGATAAGATTTCTCAGTAAACTGATTCTTCTGGTAAATCCTGAGTCATCAAATAACGTCTTCAATTTCTGCCATAGAATCTGCGATGTTGTTACATCCTTGATATGTACATACAGCGACGCGTCTATAGTTAATATCAATTTAGCCTTGGTTTTCGCATCATCTGCGGTTAATATCTCTTTTCCTTCAACTGGCTTGATGCAGTGCAGCATTCCTTCAAGCACAAGGAAATTTTCCGCGGCGAAAGTCCACTCACAGTAGTTTTCACGACCTTTTAATTTTGGTACGTTGATAAGGTAGTTCGATGCCATTTTTTATTTTGTATTTCCGTTACAAATAAATGATACTGCACCAATACTGTACACCTTCTCTTCTATTGTACGTTGGTATTTAGACACTTTATAATACTTTGTACAACACGTTATTATCACAATTTTAATTACTGATTTTATTTGCAAGCCCATAACCTATTGTATTGTAATTGAAACTACGGTGGACGGATGACTGAAATACTTTATTTAAACTTTGTAGGTACATACAAATACATACATACACTAAACGGCCAACAGATGGCAGCACTAACAATATATTCAGATATACAATTTTCAACAGTGTTAGTAGATTTTAGTTTATTTAAGTGTTAAATTATCATCTAATCATAGTTTTATTATACAGTATTTTTGCATACATTTTTTTTTTATTGTAATTGTTAATTGTAAGAAACCCCTCTACAGGTAAAGGCCTCTTCCAAAGCTTGCCAGTCCTCTCTAGATTGTGCTTTTTGAAGCCAGTGGGGGCCGGCTGTCTGTTTGATCTCCTCCTCCCATCTAGCACAGGGTCTCCCCCTTTTTCTTTTTCCTTTAGGGCCTAAACTATACCTAACACCAAAAACATAAATGTGAAAATGGGAGCCAAGTTCAATATTATGATAATTATGGTGTGGTTGTCGGCTTCACCGACAAAAGATTTGGGATCTAATTGGGTGCCAAGTTCTGTAGACAATCCTGAATTTAATTTATAAGAACGTATAACATTCTTATGTAAGTTTAAAACACAATTTATTGTCATTTTCTGCTACAACAATGTTTGCTATTGAAAAATTTGACTTTTAAAAATAGTCGAATTATTTACGCAAAGCAAATAACTTATGATCTATTAAACCTCAACATTTGACTTGGCTAGTTTTTACCAGTAAATCAAATATTTAGAAGAATAGAACCTTACAATAGAAAAACAATAACTTGCATAACTATAACATAAAGATGATAAGTTGATTAGCTAAATATAAGATGACTAGTATGTGAAAACTACTACAAAAGTGTTCTTCTTACCCCAAGAGCTTTGTGATAGATTATGAAAGAGAAAACAGGGGCAAAATAATCCTTTATTTTATCACCCATATTTCCTATACAATAAAATCAATTAAAAAAATAACGACTATTTCACTTAGATATATTGAATAAGTAACTATATGCTAATTACAGTGACACAGGTGGATTTATTTACAGAGAAATTGGGAATAGTAATAATCCCCTTACAAATTATCGATATAGGGCTCTCAAATAGTTTTTGAGTTATGAAGGGGTCAAAAGTGGTTCCAAATGGTTTGTGTAATATTACACACTACGGTTACTGCTCGCCAGTTCTCTTTTTTTGGCTTGAACTTGGCTTGACACGCTCCCGCGTGTCTAGATGAAAACACAATTTTCCTCGGGGAAAGAGTCGGTTAAGGAAATCCCAGGATCCTCTTATTCCTTGAGGATTTCCTGTATGTATATAGATAACATAATAGTAACACCATTTCATTAGGCTTCCGTAGCCAATTGAGGAAATCGGCGCGTTTATTCGTTTTATGTCCGTTTTGGTGTAACTGGCCACTTGTAGGTCTCGAGAAATATCGCAGGCTAACTGAGGAAGATTTGTTTTCTGTTTGGTAAATCGTTGAGTTCAGATTATCTTATCGCTAAACCGAAACCACTGTAAAGTGCATTTTTTTAGACTTGTATTATTTGGTAAACAAATTATGCATGTGATTTTAATAAAATATTATTATTAGTTCTTTAAATGTAAAATAGCTTAAAAATGTTAATTATTATGTAAAATTATTAATATAACGTCTTTTAAGAATTTTAAATAACAACTTATTTAAAAGAGACATGCAAAGTTTGTTTACCACTAGAAGAACAGACCTTAGTTTTCGAAAAAAGGGTTATTAAAATTTGTAAAGGAATTTTTTTTACAATTCCGCTATCGACTCCTAATAATGGTTGTATGGTTTCCTTTCCAGATGTGGCGATTCAGAGTGTTTCTTCTACATGGAGGTTGGTAGACAGACTGCCACGGGGCCCGGAGAGCTGTGGATGCTAACAGAGGACGCGAACATAGCTCAGAGCATGCACTCCACTATATATCAGTGAGTCTGTGCTGTTACAAACTAAGTCCCCCCTCCCCTCTTGTCTATGCCCGATTCACGCCGAAACTACTGAACGGATTTCGTTGCCGTTTGATTGATTCACGAGGTAGGTTTTCGAGTATTAAACATGGACCTATCGTGTTTAGGAGCTGAGAATTAACAGAATTAGTGAATCGAGTCGGAGGAATGGTGGAAAAAAAATGCTGTGTTAATGCGATCGGGTGAGCAGTGATATCAAAATTTTACAGACCAATCCGAGTCATAAATATACATTAAAGTCAGTGCGGGTCGATAGTATAAATAAATAAATGGCAACAGTGTCCACTTTTTGTCAGCTGTCCATATTAAACAAAACTGGTGACAGAAGTTGACGAACTTTTCCAGCATAACGAAAGTGTGTGTGTGTGTGTCTCTTTCACGTCAGAACTGTGCAACGGATCGATGTGATTTTTGCACAGCTATAGTTGGAGGACCGGGAAAATATTGAACGTTTCTAATCCTGCAGTCTTCTAAAAATAACAGATCAAAGTCGCCGCGCATTGCTAGTTGAGACTAACAAAATCGACGAACTCTTTCAGCGCAATGACAAACTGCACCAAAGAGAAAGAGAAGGAAGATAAAGACCTCCAGCCCACCGGTCGACTTAGGTCCGTGTCCGCAACGGACGATCCGCGACACGGCGGCGGGCGGCGGCACCACTACGACAAGAGTCGGCTTGGTGAGTTCTGTTTGTTTTGTCGACGTTTTTGGGTGGTCGGATCCTGTACTATAACGTTAACGCAAACTGGCGGATGGAATGGTATAGGTATTATGTTATATATAAGCTGCTTTAAATCTTTTAACTTAAAATTATCTTAAATAAAATCACTTTTTTTAAATGAAACTACTTTAGGCAGGGTAGAGAAATATTTGACGTTACACTAAAAAAGATTAAAATCTATATTAATAAAGGTTTTTAAGTTTGGATGTAGGGGGTAATCTCTGAAACTACTGAATCGATTCTGAAAATTCTTTCACTAATAAGAAACATTATTTCTGAGTGCTATAGGCTATATTTTATTTTGTTCGAAAATATCCACGGTCGAAGCCGGGGGCGGTAAGCGGTAAGTTAATTATTTATTATTAATGGGAACGCCATCTGTATTTTTTTAAACAGAATCCCGTAACTTTAGTGTACCCTGCTTAAGAAGTTACACTTCAAAAAATTAAGACGCGGCGGTTAATTTCCCTAAATACAGTCAAGTAACAAAGTGATGTTTAAATATTATCTAAATATAAAATTACATTCCGTCCGCTAATTTGAGCTGGCCACAATGGGAGGGAATAGCACGAGTTTCTTGCGTTCTTGTGTGGGTAGTATGGTAGCACAATTTCTGCGTCTCAATCGGTTTGCTTTATTATTAATATTCTGAAAATTAGATCATTAAAACTTTTTTTTAGAGAATTTTGACAACGGTTATTTATGAAACTCAGGCTTAAGCTCCGTGACATGAGGTAGTTTAAATAACGAGTTTTTATTAGATATATCTAGTAGGTTTAGCATATAAGTGGTTGGTGAATGGTGATGTATTAATGGTATGCTCGGCATCCCACCCCCGTACTAAGAAACGCGATACAATACGTAAACGATAAAGAAGTGTATGAAGTTATACGTATAGTATTATTTCGACGCTAACTTAATACTTGTGTCATTGACCGTTTTTCCACCTGAAACGGACGTATCTTGACGAAATAAGGGAATTCTTATTATATTTAATATATAAATGAAAGAGAGAAAGTTATATCTTGGAGAGAATTAGTTTTCTCTGTTTCTACGGGTCATAATAACACAGGTTTAAGCAGGTAATTTTTGGATGGGTCGTTTTGAAACATATAATAATATTCGTGTCACTAAATGCATTTTGGTAGTTGTAAAGTAACATGTAGTTTGAAGATTTTTTACTACTTGATTTTTAACAATTTGATATTGCCAAAAAATTAAGACTACTCGCTTCACTATTGAATTTAAGCATTTTTGGCTTTAATTAAGGCTATTGATCTGGCATTTTTTTGGCATATCAACTTTTAGATTGCTTGCATAGACATTTTGTAGTTATTTTTTGATACTGTAGTATTAGTATGTAGTAATAAAATTGTTTAGATAGCTGCTGCCGATTTGTAATATAGTTGACTAAATCGTACTAACAATGTAAATAAACTCTGGTTTTAAATTTTAATCCATGTCAGCTATCCATACAGTTTCCAGTAAAATATTTGAACATGTATTCCATGGTATGCAATTCGGTATGTAAATCTTTTTTTATATATTTTAAAAAATCTTAACAGTTTGGTTATTTTTTTAATCATTTTTTCTAACTTTTGGCATCACAGAGTTGCCGAGTTTGGTTGTTTTACTATATTTTTAGTAGTTTTTGACGAGTCTTATAGATTTTATGAATGTTTACGTAATGTAGTAGATTTTATAGTATTCTGTACAACCGATGGTTGTGGTAAATTTTCATAGTTGTTTCAGTAGTAGATTGGATTTGAGAACGGCAACACTGCTTATAATTATTATCTCATCGTTTTGAGAGGGCTATAAATTAAGGCCATTATTCATAAACGTATTTTAGCAACGTTTTTGTTAAAATGTGTTTTGTTTCTTTCTATTATTAGCAAAGACAGGTTTGTTAGAGAGTGACAAAATATATTTTAACTAAAACGCTTCTAAAATGTGTTTATGAATATGGCCATAGGAAACGAAGTATAGAAAGCCAAAATCTGTCATTGGTTTCGGATTCAGCCATTATTTTTCTTTACATACCGAATTTCTGGCCACGACTGTACAATCGAGACGCGGTATGTGTGCGTGCCATCACGGTACGCCGTTTCAGAGTAACCATCTATTGCAGAGAAAGGGTTGTGTATGGGCGCGTGCATAAGGCAGTGCGTATGCGCATCTGCGACGTACTCCATAGACGAGTCAGCCGCGGCGATCGCACCCCTCTCCCCAAAGTCCGGTAGGATACCAACCGATATCAATGCGCTATTATGGGGCGCATCTAACGAACTGGGATGTTTTTTATTTATTCAGAGTGTAAAGTTATAAATGTCCATTTATTAACGATTTGATATATTATAAGTAATTAAAAGCATGTGCGTGCAATTAAAAAAATGTATGTGAAAATAATAAATTTCTAGCTTCGTCTACAATGAACGAAGACGAACCTCTGCAAAACTTTGGTTTGCACAATGCTCTAACTACCTTACCATACAAGTTTTCCTCTTTTAGCCAATGATAAATATTTTTAAACTTTATTACTATGTTCGTTAGATGTGTCCGCGTTATTCACGCCATTTAAATCTGCACAATTTAACATGATCTCTCATTTCCTTTTTTACCCGTTAGAGGTCGCTGTTTAATGAAAATTAATTTTAGGTCCCATTTTGTGCAAATTTAATTTGGTGTATTATTCAATATTGAGATATGGTACCAGCATCTTGGTGTATTTACGCTTACTATTGAATGGAGAATATGATGCTTAAATCTATTTTCATAATTATTTCAGAACATTTTTTTTCTCATTAACTTAACATACATTGCATAAAAGTCATCTTCAGCTTAATTTCTTTTGTATTTAAGATTCCTTCTGCCCCGGCTTCGCCCGTGAAATTAATAAATTGGTTGACGTTAATAATTACTGCCCACTCCTTTGAGTCGTAGCGTTATGTTATATAGCCAATAGCCTTCCTCAATAAACGGATTGGTAATTCCTGAGATTAACATGTTTAAAACACAGTACAAAGTTATACAGATGTTTTGTCCCCCTCTGTTATATTGAGTGACAGATGTGTTAAAAGCATTGTACAGCGTTTTTAGGGTTCCGTACCCAAAGGGTAAAAACAGACAGATAGACAGTTGAAATTTTCACAGATGATGTATTTCTGTTGCCGCTATAACAACAAATACTAAAAAAACAGAATAAAATAAATATTTAAGCGGGCTGCCATACAACAAACGTGATTTCTTTGCCGTTTTTGCAGATTTTTATAGGTACGGCCGGTTTTTTTGTATTTGTAAAACTTATCATAAAGAATCATCCCAATCATCCAGTCATCCATTGATCAGATCATTTAATGAAGTACCTAAACAGAAAGAAAACCTCGTCAAAATCGGTCCAGTAGTTTTCTAACTTATATCATTTAATAAACTATTTTCTGCGATTCCAGAAAATACCACACTCTCAATGTATTCGAGCCAGATCGCATTGTTCCCTTTGGTCTCTTTGGCTTATTCTGGGAATAGGTGGTGATTTTAGCTATGGACTGCCGCTTAAATATGCTTTACTGCGCTGAAGTGTTCATCATTCTATATCTATGAGAATTCTCGCAAAGCCTATACTTGCTTTAGTTTAGCTTGGATTTAATAAGACTGGCAGTCAAATAAATGTATCTTTGATTTAATATCTTTATCTTTCAAGCCTATAGTATAAAATACAAAAAAAAAGTTAAAAATATTAATACTCGTAGTTGTAGGGGCTCACCACATTTTTTTATAAACCTATGCCATAGTAAGGCAGTTCAATTTTTTTTTGTTTGACGAATACAATGCAGTTATTATTAAGGCCTGCTTTAAATTAAACGATTGTCGATATGGGGTATTTCTTATGTACAGTCTAGGTCAAATATCATAACTTTTAAAAAGAGTTTATCGAAATAGTTATAATATTGATGTGGACTATATCTACTGTATGGTTTTTGCTTGGGCCAAGAGATGGCGTTGTTGTGAATATTTTGACGCTAATATGACTGTCGCCGCCAAATGGATAAAACAGCCACTCAATTGGATGGCTAGGCATTTCATTAAATGGCGGCATTCAAATTGAATGGCTAGGCCGTTCGTTAAATAAATTATGATATCTTAACGTTTTATGTGTTGGCTGGTTGAAAGCTAGCTCTTTAGAAAAGGCTGAACTAAAACCCGCCAGGTCATTTAAAATATAGTTCCATATTTTGCCACTATAGCGCTAACAGTCTAACAAATATGGCGTCAACAGCTGATTATTTGTGTGTGTTGTTTTATGTAAAGTGCTTTGTTCTGAATTAAAATAGACAGTTAATAAAAGAAAAAGGAACATAATAATGAATTTACCTGCAAATAATCTAGTTTTAAACAACATTTTGAGTCTAAATAATACGAATCCGATGAACACCCAAAAGGCTGCGACCGACGTTCAGCCCTTATGTTAAAGGTTTCTTTCAACAATTTGGCTAAGCATCCTTTAGCCATTCAATTGAATGCCGACATTTAATGAAATGCCTAGCCATCCAATTGAGTGGCTGATTTAACCATTTGGCGGCGACATGGCTATTATGCTAAAGTATTATTTGAAATAATAAGTATTGCATAGTTATTTTACTGTTATGTAAAGTTTTCGTTAAGAAAAAATCACGATAACAACGCTATCTCTTAACACAGGCCATCCATCCTTGATTAATAATAGGCTTTTGCATATTTGAAGGAATGCCACAGTATGTTATGCTACTATATTTTAGAAAAAGTCATATGAAAATTATTTTGGTTTAATTATGAAAGGCTAAAGGAAAATACTGGTTAAATCACAAAGCCTATGGATGATTCTAGTTTGGCATTATGATATGGCACATAGCCTAGCCAAAAAGACAACTGGCTTGTGGTTTAACCAACTTTTCTCATAGCCATTCACATTTTTTTTACCTTAACATTATGTAAAGACAAATGTATATTAATATATAGCTATAAGTTTCTAATATACATTTGCTTTAACATTTTGTATGAGCATCTTGACAACTATGTTACATGGGTATGCTTTGTCATGAAATTGCATTAAATAGCTTAATACTTAACATAATATAGTGTTATTTCTATTGAATTAAAATTGTTATGAATTTATAAGGTCTGCAGAGTTGTGTTTATTTTTTAAAACTTACCTCAAAATATTTTATGTAATAATATTTTTTCTTTAAATTGGCGTGATTATAATAAATTAGATAGGCAGCGGACTATCTAATTTGAAAATGTCTAAAATTCGTACTGTTTTTATAATATTTATAATTGCATTTTGGGATTTGGGATCCAAAGTGAAATTGCCTATTTTAATAATTAATATTTAATTCAGTAACTAGAATTTGTGGTACACAGGAATGTATTATTAACAGTAGTGTATGTATAAACATAACATACATAGCCTCATTCATTTGGTGGCAGCTTCGATCAAGTATGCACTAGGTATTGGTTCAGCGTATAAAAAGTGGTCTATCAAATTTTTATACTGGATTATTTTTGTTTACTTTGTTGAGAGAGCCAAAACTAATGACTTTTTTATTTAATGTTATTTTACATAACGGCATTTTCCATCTATATATACCTCAACAGAACTGGCCATGCGTTAAGCGTAGCTAATATATAGTTAAGTGACCCGATCTAGTGAATAGTTGATCGAAAGGTTACAAGGGAATGTTGAATTTTACGTAGAATTAATGAGCAACAGTACCTAGTAAGAAAGTTTTAAATAACTATTTGACTTTGGCAGATTTACAATGCACAATAATTAAGCTACTCTGTATTAAAAAAGGTCATTTGTCATATTACTTGGGACATCCTATCATGCAACTTTAAGTACATTTTGTTTTATTTCCTGTCTCTTTCTTCCTGTAAGTTTCCTTTCTTATTATTATATAGTATAGAGAAATATTTCCAATTTTTCCATTTTGAGACTAAAATAACAAAACTATACAAAGCTGAAAGTAAAATTGCCATTTCAAGGAAAAATTACAATTTATAACCTATTTCTGTACGATATATGATTAAAATTACAATGTGAAAATGAAAGGTACCGTTGCTCGTTGTAGATACATATAGGTACAATAATAATATCGGTGACAAGCGGGTGTGTGCCGTGTTTTATGTGCTTTGTCATTGTTCTGTTCCGCAGCCACCAACGAAAACTTACCACCGAATAACACACTCATAATCGAGTCCATCGGCAAAGAGAACCTCGGCCGTACCATTAAGCACCATAGAACGTTCTCCTTACCGACCGGCTGCGTGCCGTTTCACGAGCCGCTCAAGATCGTCCACGAGAGGACGCGTTCCGCCCCTCTCACTGGGGACGAGGTTGAACGCCTCGGTATCGAGAAGATAGCCCGCCATTCCTCCTACAAAACCGTCAATGGAGGCGATTTTAAGAAGCACGCACAGTGGAACAGGCGCGATAGTACGGGGGCCAGGTTCCCAAAGTCGTCGCCGGGCCACTCGAAGAGTACGTATCACGGGTCGGCGTTTTTCTCCTTCTATTTGACATTAGAATATTGGCGCTCTGTCTCACTCGTTAGCTATGTAGCTTTGTGTAGTGTGAGAGGAACGGGTATATTCATTTATATAAATGTTTTTGTATGAGAAGTTGGCGCCACCGTCGCCGATCGTAAAGATCTACTAATCAAAAAGACGTCTAATACAAACCAATTTCACTCAATCAATTGTATACTTCAGACCTATTGAGTTGAAATTAGACGCGGTTATACCAAAAATGTTTTTAAAGTCGGGCGTTATCAATTTTGACACGAAATTGGTGTAGGCAGTAGAGTAGCTTAGTCTAGGCCTACTTTTTTGTTTAATAGAAAAATAAACACATTAATTTTTGTAACAATATTCACATTAGGCGTCTTTGGTTTAGTAGGTCGTTGTTGTATACTAAATTAATCCTAATATTCTAATGTCAATATTTACTAACAAGTTCAAACTTTTTTGGTATACCACTGTCCATGCATATTCATTTTGTACCATTTAATTGTGGCTTTTTTGCGGCACAACCTTTGTTTTTATGTCTAACAATCTTGTATGTTGCTCTATTATGTAGTTATATGTTACTATATGTTGTATTGTGCTAATTTGTTGCAGCATGCGATGTCACTGTTGCCATTAATTTTATGTGGAGACCGCTTTTTAATATGGAACTTATTTTTTTACTTTTAGATTTTATTTTAAACGAAATGGAGTTGAGACACGTTTTCTATGTTTTTTACTTAGTTGACAATTCCAAGCAAATAACTGGGAACTACGAATCATTATTTCGTTCGTGGTTTGAATAATTATTTTTTTAAAGAAATGTGACGAACTCCATTTTGATAATGTGGGTAATAATAGTAAAAAAAGAACAGTACCCAAGATCGAATCGACGTACCTATATGAAATTATTATACCAAATAATATGTAAGAAGTATTAGTACTTGCAGCTTTCTTCAAAATGTGGCATTAGTGTTTACATAGCGACGCTGACGCCACCTAGCGGATTAAAGGGGTCAACTGATGCAATATATAAGATGTGTCAGAATCTGCTGAGGCTTTGTCTATCGCCAGAAGAGAGATATATGTTAGAAAGAGAAACAAATAATAACATATATAGAGACAAAGCAAAACAAAGTAGTTGTAACCGCGGTATCTCTTTCTAACATTTGTCGCTCTTCTGGCGATAGACAAAATGTCGCGCCTGAATAGTACCTAAATTCTTAAATAGTATTTGATCGTACTGCTCTCTTTTTACTATGATATTTCATATCGATAAGTAAATAATCAGCATCGAGTATGTATCGTTACAGATATGCCGACGATCAGGAACCGTTGCGAGAGTATGCCCTCCCGGACGTGTCCGCCGCTCGACCTGGACAGGACACCGTTGAGGCTGCAGGCAAACCATCATGATGGTGAGGATACGGGGTTTTCATGAACTGGTTTAACTTGGCCCCCAGAGTTAGGCATCTTTAAAAAAATAGTAATAATAATAAAAAAATTAAATAGTCTTAGTTTTAAAATGAAGACATACAATATAATATACATACACTTAATAGGGGTCAGTTAGCTAAAACAAAACCGTAAACACCGGTTACTACTTTGTGACCCAACGTGACTGAATTCTCAGTACATTTGATTTTACAACTTTTTTCTCGATTTCCACCCTTACCTACAGAAGTCCTAGTCGCTCTACATTATACAAACAGCAGATTAATTAGCACTTCTTTTGTTGCGAAGTCCCGTAACGGTTACCACACGCTGTTACCTCTTTACATTGCAGACTCCCGCGACGAGCCTGACGCGGTAGACTGGCACCCCACGCCCGGTATACCGGAGGAGCCTGACGATATCGCCTATTGTAAGATGACACCGAGTGACATCAAGTAAGTGGCCACAGTCAATAATATGGATAAAATAATTCATATTTTTTACAGAACTTAAAAAAATCTTGATATGTTTGTTTGTCCTTTTTTTACACATAAAAACAGCAACGGATCGAAGTGATTTTTACCACAGAGATAGTGGAGGTATACGTAGGGTACTTTTTATTCCCGAAATCCTGTCATTCAGATGGACCAGACGCTGACAATGTTGGAGGCATTTTTAACTATATTTCTCTGGAGTGTCTGCTGCAATAGCTGTGTTTAGAGTACAGTTTTTTAGACACCAGAATGGATCACCATTGAGGACTCCGGCCATCACAAGCTTTTCCAAATTATCTCCCTCTATTCGTCCAATATTTCGGATATAAAATAATAACAGGTCCTGGATGGCCGGAGAGTGACAAACGCTGCTTTTTCTCCCGGGAAAATTGTTTTTATAAAAAATCCCCTGTCCCCAGTATCAGCGGCCGCCTACCGATGCACCACTCTCGCAACTCGTCGCTGGTGGAGGAGTGCGGCTCGCCCGGTAGCTACGTACCTATGTTGCCTGGTGGACTGGATCTGCAGCGGGCGTTGTCTCCGGCCGCTTCTAGCGGGTCCGTGTGTAGTGGGACACCTTCTACGGACCCCAGGTTCAGGTGGGGATCATTGTTTTTAAAGTTAAGAGGCCACCTATGCATGCCCCACCAGTCTACATTATATTATGTCGCAAAGCAATAGTGATACTTTTCGGTAGTCAAACAAAAAAGGCATAGGCAGTCATGGGGACTGTCGAATGCCGACAGGAATGAAAACCTTAAATCTATGAATAATAGTGGTTTTTAATTTATAAGTATACAACGTATAATAATGCCAACTAGCGAGCATTTTTATATTAAAAAAAAAAACTGTCCGGACCGATTGGAAACGAATTCCTGCCCGTACATTGTCGAGCCGGGCAATCCATGGGCGGCCTTTGTGCGGAGAGCATGTCGCGAACTTATAAAATTTTCCCCTGCCAAAAATCGCTCAACGCGCCTAAAGAAGTCTTCACTTCAAAAATCCATTATTTCGTTGCGATGGGGAATCAAATTGTATTTGAATTAGTTATCCCGATTCAACAAAATGTTCGCTGCAGTCACCATCACAAATTAATATTTACGTTAAAAACTAACCCACCAGATTAATGTCCACTGCTTTTTCTCCGCAATTCGTTATCATGTAATGTTTTGTCCCCACAGTGAGTACCAGCTGGAGCCCGTGACGTCCCATATAGTGGACGAGGAGGCCCGACCGTCACGCACGTACAGTGTCGGGTCGCGTCCTGCCCCCGCGCCGGCCGTGCGGGATCGCGCCTACAGTGTGGGGGCCAGGCGAGCTAGACCAACGCCCGGACTGGCATCGGGCAGCGCGCCGTTACTGCCGCGGCCCTCGTCTGATGACTTGATGGAGCTTGGTGAGTGATCAAATCTTTTTCCTCGTTATTTCTTAAAGGAATACCATGAAACCTAATAAACATTGTTTTACATTTATCGGTGTTCCTTTAAAAGCCACAATGCTATATAATTTCTTAATTAAACTTCTTAAATGTTCCTTATGATTGACCCTATTTGATTGGTATCATAAAACTACAGGTGTTATTTTTTTCGCATTTGTGCCTCTTTTCCACCCTGGCTCATCGTCTGACTATTCAAATTCAAATATATTTATTGTCTCACATTATTACATGCTACCTGTTAAGGCGTACAATAAAGATCAAACTACCTTCATCCATTAAATATTTATTCTACAATTCTACTTCATACAAATATTGAATTATAACATAATCATTATTCTAATTCATTAATTACAAAATTAAATGTCAATATTACCAAAATAAAAATATTAGTCAATAAGTAAATTACAATGTCAAAATAAAGGGTCTTTTAAAAAATCCTCAACGGTATAATAACCAATATATTTTGTATTCTACATTTAAAGACTGATAAGCTAACCTAAGCTAAGACTGACCTACGTTGATGGCTCCAGCTGGTAACTCGTAACGTATTTTTTTCTTCACATGTCACTAATATGTCTCCAGACTTCTCGAACAACTCGCCCAAGACAAAGGTGATAGTGGCCCGCACGCCGCCCTCAGCCGGGTTCGTTGCGCCTCGCCCCGTGAAGCCGCGCGCCCCGGATGAGTACGTGGACATGTCACCGCGCGCCGGCTACGTCGAGATGCGGCCTCTCGATGTGCTCGCCCCGCTCGCGGCCATGACGCTCGCGCGCTCTCCTCCCGCTAGGGGACCCTCCAGGTGAGTAATCAGTGCTAAAGGCCATAAGGGAGAGGAGGCGATCTTGTGCTCGATTAAGAATATTGCAAATTTCGCGTGGATTATAGGAATGTATTCCTTCTAACCGATGTCCACTTGCAGATCACCGCCGGTGGCCACCTCCGCTCCAGATGGCTACGTCGAGATGAACTACAGCGCCAAGAAGGAGAACGTGCCGCCCCTTCCCCGCCCCTCCGCGCTCACGGACCTCTCGCCCGCGAGTACCGCCGCACCCTCCCCCGTCACCCCTGTAGACGACCCTCGCAAGAAGTGGACCACGCCCCTCGGCTCGCAGACCCTGTTCCCTTTGAGCTTGGAGAGTCCCGCCTCCGATGACCACGAAATGGAGGACGAGATACCCCACCATCCACTCACGACCGTCAGAGAGATATCTGAGGAAGGACGAAAGAGTCCCGAGCCGAGCACGTCCCCTCTGTACGTCAGTCTGGCCGTCACAGCCAGCCGACCGATTCCAGCCCCTTTAAAGATCACACCGGCTTGCGCTGAACTATCCTGCAACCCGACCGCGACGAAGCAGTTAGCGCGCGCTACTGGTGACCCCGGGGTGTCTGGCGCGACGTTAATTCGCGCGGGGGGCGGGCCGTTAACCAGGTTCACTTTAACCGATGGTCCGCCCCCTTCCCCGCCCCTAAATTACGCGTCACTGGAGCTCGAGCCGCGCGGCGTGCCCGCTAACCCCCCGCCTCGCACGTACACGCAGATAGACTTCGCGCGCAGCGAGAAGTTACACGTTGCAGACGGGAACTAGCGACGCCAAATGTGGACACCGCGGCGGTCGTTGGTGTCGACTGGAGTGATGTTTTTCGAACAGATTTTATTACTGTCCCCTTGTGCAATCGACTTTCTCGCTCTGTTTCGTATTAGTTTTTTATCCTTATCATAGTATAAAGAACGCAGTATGATAACTATATGACGTGGCTTTGGATCAAGTTATCATACTGTATCTATTTCGCTTCGATTTCTTTTTATCTCTAAGTAAAATATCTGCGAATGAAAATTGCCATCCGGTCGATGTTTGAAAGAATATACCACGCGCCGTTAAGTTTTAACTCTTACCACCCTACCCTTATATTCAAGGCAATGGCACGTCAAGCCGATGTTGGACAGGCAACCGGATGGCGAGTGGTACAGAGTCCCCTGGTAGAGGCCAAAGTGACCCCAAATGGACAAGTTCGGCGATATGGGGGAGGGGCAAAATCGAATTTTTTTTGAAAAGGCAACCGGATAAAAATGCGGTAGCATTAAAGGAAATACCCTAATTATATAATAATTTTTTTTTGCCAGCCGAAACACGCGGGCCGTTTTTGCACTAGCGAGTAAAAAACAATTTTTATTATTTCCTTTAATGCTACCGCATTTTTATCCGGTTGCCTTTTCAAAAAATTTTCGATTATGCCTCTCCCCCATATCGCCGAACTTGTCCATTTGGGGTCACTTTGGCCGCTACCAGGGGACTCTGTACCACTCAAAGGCCCAGATTACCACTCGCCATCCGGTTGCCTGTCCAACATCGGCTTGACGTGCCATTGCCTTGAATATTAGACCTTGTTGAATAACTAGTTTTGTCTCAATCAAATTTGTCATTCAATATTATAGAAAGAGACAAAACATTGTATAACTATACAGTTGTTAAACAACGTCTATAAGTAAGGCCCTTAGTCAACTGCCATTTAAAATATTAATAGTAAGATTATTTTTATACACGAGTCGGTGCGGTGAACGGGATTACGTGAAATTTCATATCGTCGCGCCTCGCAAAGCAGTTAAGGGTGGATAGGATTATCCATGAGCTTTTTACAACATTTTTACTTTAACAGATCAAGAATTTCACGTGGTTTTCCCCCTCGTTGGTTGAGGAAAGTTTTTAATTTTAATATTGTAGGTATAGGAAAAAGCTAAAAAAAATATGTTTACCTACGTAATAATTGTTATGTATATAGGACTTAATGCCTACCGTCTCGAACAAAAAAAAACGTTTTATTTAAAATCGATTGTAAAATAACCTTACCCCCCCCCCCCTGGCCGACTATTAATAGAATAAATTTTATATATACATACTTACTATTAGCTGTACTCTATAGAATTGTTGTTTTTATAATATACATGCAGGGATTCGCTAATAAATGTACGAACCGATTTGTTACAAAGTGCAAAAGAGACAGTTATATTATCATGTTATCTCTTTCTAAGGTAAAGGAAACGCTTTCGAAAAAAAATGGTGGATTGGCTAGTGATTTTGGATGATTCCATTAAAAAAAGTTTTCACAAAAACTACAGTTTTCATCATTTGCAAATGTTATACCTATACCTTTTTTAAATAAACTAAACTGAACTTAAAAATTGATCACCAAAAAGATTGGGTCCGCGTGGCATGGTGGCAAAATCGTTGCCTGCATTTCCTCCGTGTATAGCTATAATTTTATTTTATTTTTAATGGAATCTCATTTCAATGTTACTAGTATTGTACTAACTTTTTTTTGGAGCCTATATTTACTAAAAAAATTACAGACGATTGCGCTTAGTCGTTACTAAGCAGATGCGATACCGCTCCTTCCGAAACGAATTTAGTGATATAAGGTGCGCTTCATTTATTAGCGAGTCCCGCTATATTTGTAATACTTATTAAGCCGCGGTTGTGATGGGGGGCCTAAGCAGACACCCGAAATTATGTTCCCGATGTTTTATATTAAAAAAAAAACTGCCTAATGTGTTCTGATAGGTTTACTACTAAGTGCGTGATTAATACTGGAACTGTTTTTTTTAATAAGCCGCAGTTGCCTTCGTTCATGGACTCGTCGTTCGTTTGCACGTCGAGTTCTTAACGTAATTTTTAAAACCGTATTGTATTAGTAAGTGAAACTTCTTTGGCTTATTATTTTACTAGTTGTGTCGTAGGCTATCAAATTAAAGTTTCAGAGATTGGCGCGTTCAAACAAAAAGACAAACACACTCTTCACATTTATTATTAGTATAGATTAATTGAACGCCATGCAATACTCACATAGAATGTGAATTTAATATATTGTTGTAAGTATGTACGCTAGCGCCGTCTGTATTTCTTAGAAAGAGTTACACCTTGCACGTAACGATTTTTTTTCTCCATCCTGCTTAAAGAAGTTTCACTTTAGAAATCGAAGTATGTTTTCGATTACTTTGTTTTATAACTTGCCCTACTAACGGTTGTTGCAAACGAAAATAGTCAATAACTCTGGGATCAATACGTCGGACTATTTAACAACAACTAATAGGAAGACTAAATTGTTACGTTAAAATTACAATAAAAATGGCGGAAAATTTACTTCACGAAAAATGTACCCCGACGACGATTGGCTGTTTTCGTTGACTACAAACACTAGTTGGATAAATGTGTAATCGAAAACACAGCTCAGTCAGTCTACATTTTTTTTCTTTTATACGCAGTTCCATTATTAAAGACGCGACATACACTGTGCAATTTTTAGCTGACAGTTAATGCATATTATGTAGATATTGTTATTGTTTATTACATGGCCTATACGCCTCAATTGCTCTAGCTGTATGATTGATATATAGAGTTATGCCCCACCCCTATTCCGTATCTCTGTTGCTAACAAAAATGTGTTGGTTTGTTAGCAACAAGATATACGGATTAGGGGGGCTGTAGGTGAGATTGTTTAAATGTTCTATTGTTGCTGATCGGAGCAACAACATGTGACATAAACAAGATGGCATGGGTTAAAAATGAAAAAAGTAGCATAAAATATTGTGCTTGATGGACGTCTACCGAATCCGTGTTGTTTTCCTAATTAATATTAAATTATTCTATAGTTATATATTTCACTGACAGAATTGAAAGGCATCTGCTATTGCAGCGGTGTACCTATGCATGACATAGGTAGACCTGATGAAGTTCTTCCTATTGTCACAATGTTTTTTATTTTGTTTTTTTTTTCTGTTAAGTTGCAACTTATTCAGATCTTTTACCAAAAGACAACGTTATATTTTATTTTTTGCTATTGAGAACGCATTATTTTTGGTAGGTTGAACACTAAATTATTAGAAATAATAATATGCAAAAGGAACTTCGTGCAAAAGAGAAGAAAAATATTGTTGGCTCCAAAATGAATTAAAAAGAGTTATCTGTAAGTGGATGGGCCAAAATAGCAAAAAAAACTTTAAATAATATGGCCGTGTAAGAACCGCCATCTTGGATTTTAGCATGGCGTATACGCAGGCAAAGAGCACTATTTAATGTTACAGTTAATTTCTGAATGTCAAGATATTTATTATGTATTTGTATTATCGGGTGTCGTTGTTTTCCTTTATTTATGTTGTTTAATTTAAAATGTATTTTTGTTGTTATTATTTGGTATGAAGCCGGTTCATAAAGCAAGTACGTAATGATGTGTTCATAAATTAAGATGCAGAATTTACTGTGTCGCCCAATCTTATGAGTTTTTTGTTATTTTATTTTTTTTGTCAATTTGCGTTTGTTTTATTTATTGTAAGTGTAACATTTGTTAGCCTTTGATTACTTTAGTTCCGTGTGTGGTGTTCTTATTTTATTATGTTAAATATCAATAGAAATGATTTATCAATTTTGGACAGTGACACCTCGATCCTGCGGATTATTAACAGGTTTTTCTGTTTCCTTTTTATACAGTGTATAATTATAATGTTGAGATTTATAAATCAATACAGAAATGTTGTGTTCATATACTGCCTATTATAATAAATATCTACTAGCTTTTAAAGTTTTAACGATTCCCGGTGAGAGGTGTCATTGTATTTGTTTGTTTATTATCCTAAAGTGCAATTAATTCAGCAGAGTGCAATCTCATAACAAAATGGATACATTCCTATGTTCAAGCCATCTCACTAGTCTTGTGTGTTCAACATGTTCTAACAGAATGTCTCTGTAAATTGTTTTTTTAAACTGTTTTTAAGATTGGTCCGATGGGGAACGACCTTTATTCCATGTTACCACTAGACTGCGCATTTAGGGACAATTACAAAAACTACAGTACTGACAATTAATTGACGCATTACCCTAAGGTCAAGTTTAGAAGGTAAATAATATGTAATAAAGGTACCTATCTAGGATGTGTGATGGGACCTTTCACGCCCGACTGAGTAAACACCAAACTTTTTTATATTAACTGATAACTGCGGCCGCGCTGTGTCGTCAACGTTTTAGCTTTAACAGATTTTTAGCTAAATTAAATGATAGTCCAAAAATGTTTTCCTATGCTAAAATTACACTCGTTAACTAATTGATAAATATTGCGCGGAGATCGTTTTCTAAGAAAATTGTCTTGTGTTTTCTAAAAATATATTTCAATGTACCCACACTTATATATAAATAGCTAATAGCAAATATACAATAATGTCTCGTTCTAAACGGTGATCAACTTAGTACAATTGTGCGTCACCTCGCATTATACTAATATACGACATATTCCGACGTAGGCTATAAGGTCTTTACTTAGATGTAAGGCTAAAGGCTAGAAAGAGCAAGGCGGTAGATAAATTTTATATTAGGTATTTAGACTACACCGCGCCGAATTACACGGAATTGACCGAACTCCTTTTTCAATTAAAAAAAAACATTGTAAAAAGGTCACAAAAAGGAGGTTTGCATTCGTGAGCTACAAAAAGACAGTGCGAACGCGGCCTTACGTTCACCGAGCTAGCGACTCGAGTGTGAAATTAACTAGTCCCATTGCAAGATGTCAGATTGCATACATACTATGTTCCTGTACGGCGTATTAGAGTTAATAATGTTAAGTTAGATATTAATGTATGTAAACCGCAACGCGACAGTTCGCGGCGAGTCGTCCTCGAGATCCGATGTTTCGCGTCGCTAACTTGTGTTGAGTTTGGGAATTATATTTTTTTACAAATGGTGCTACAGGAACTTGTTGTGTTGGTCGACTCGCGAGCGCGGTATTTACATAAATATATATTATATATGTATACTCTAGTAATAGCTTTTGTAATGCAAAAATAATTACTTAATATCACGTGGTGTACGATTGTTTTTTTATTGTAATGTTTAATGTTGGCAGCGAGATGCCGCGACCTCATGGTACGTTACTTTGTTTACTTTCATATTATCATTATTATTGTAAATAAAAATAAAAGCTTTGGAATTGCCAGTCGGTTTTATTTTGATTACCTTCTAGTTATACCTCCTTACTAATAACGTACTAAGTTATACAAATAAGATATTTACTTGAATCTTTGAGTATATAGCAAAGGAGACGTGAAGCGTATAAATCACCGAACAATTTTTTCTGCCACTTTTGGCGGGGGGGAGGTAAACGCCTAGTACTAGCACCCTGTACCACTGTATTTTTCTGTCGTTTTATTGTCGCAACGTATTTTAAGTTATATGATGAATTTGTTAAAATACAAACATAATAATTATAATTAATGATTGGAAACACTAAGTTTGACGCCCTAGATCGCCTTTCCCGTTTAAAACATCACAATTAACTATTTTCCTAGAGCTCTGTCTCGCGACACAAAACGATACCAACGAAATCTAAGGTACCAACGATACCAACTTATTACTGCG
Organism: Nemapogon koenigi; assembly: GCA_963924495.1. Lineage (NCBI taxonomy): Eukaryota > Metazoa > Arthropoda > Insecta > Lepidoptera > Tineidae > Nemapogon > Nemapogon koenigi. Next base: position 972,577 of record OZ004641.1, on the reverse strand, counting down.
CACCTGGTCAGTATAACTGGTCAAAGGGGAAAAAATTGGCGAAAGGGGGAGCCCGTCTATGGCCCCTCTACTACTCTAAGACTTGAATAGACAAGTATCATTTCTTACGAGACACTTGCATACAAAATTAAATATTATACACATCTTATGTTTGTCTAGTCGAGAAAATGTCCCAGGTCAATCTCACTCGTGCCAAAAAATTATACACAATTTTACTATGTGCTTCGGATACCACCGCATCTACGTCCATTGTGCAGCAACGAGCTTGCCACCTGTTGTTTAATATGGACAGTTATACATTTATATGACAGAGGAAGACAATACGGGGTACCTCTCCCTGCCACATTGATTACAGGAGTGATGTAAATACACAGATTTAAATTCAATACTGTTTATTTCCATTACAAAAACGATCAATGATTTACAAATTATATCATTTTATTACAAATGAAATATTCATTACATTTACATACAAGTACCTAGGATATGGCTTCATAATTATAATAACAAAATGTCACAAAACGACGTATTTAAAGACATAGACACGTTATTAATTGATAATGTGAAACTGGTCCTAAATAATTCATAAAAAATGTACTAATACCTCCACGTGAATTAATTGTATGAATTGACGTGGTAAAAAACTTCTTTTGTTCGGAAACAGAACCGTCATAGGAAACAGAGTTGGCCCAAAAATCAACATCCGTAGAGGCGTGAAGCAGGGAGATCCACTTTCACCAAAACTCCTCATTTCTGTTCTACACAATATTATGAGAGACTTAAACTGGGACAGAAAAGCAATAAAAATAGACGAAAAATTCCTTAGCAATCTAAGATTTGCTGACGATATCGTCCTCTTTTCGACAACATTATTGTTGACAAAAGGTCAAAATGGTCCAGAGAACTCTAGATTCCCTCTCAATAACTTACAAATGTGGATGAGGCGGTGCGGGTCATAACTCACTCAACCTTTCTAACAGCTCCCTGCCTATTAGCAACGACGGCTCTCTTATCGTGCAGATCACACAATTTTTAATCTAACGTGTCTATTACTTAAAAATCATTATTATTGACAACAAAAAAAAACATTGATGACTACAATACCTGTACTAAGCTCCAATAAATTATTATAATGATTGTAGACAGTGATCTAGAGTTTCTCCAGGTCACCTGCGCAGGAAACATCAATATAAGTAGAACTGCGCTCCATATATACGGTAGATATGTATGGGCAGATGTACCCACACCCCTCGCTCCGTGTCTCCAACTATACCATACTTATTATGACGCCAGGTTTGACCTAATGGTTAGTAATCCTAACCAACGCTCCCAGCCTCCGTATTACGTATCTCGATTGCTAACAAAAAGCGACGGTAGTAAATATAACGGGCAAGCTTGTACACGGGTACAACATGGGTTTACAACAATTACCTACTTATATATTAGAGATAGATATATATGCTACCGCGGACTTTTGTGAAGATCATTTTATTCTATACAATTCTTTCTTACATCATTTTGTTATATCTCTGACGGAAACTCGCTGGGGCAATTTTTTCCCGACTTAATTCACTTATAGTGATAATGTTCAGCTCCTAAACATGATAGGTAAACCTTCCTGGCGGATCAACCTATCTAATAGTAAAAACCGCAATAGTATTTACGTGAAAATTTTCGTTAGTAACCGCGAGATAAGTAATGCAGGGGCTGGTCCGATAATGCATTTGCCGATTGGTGTCGAACAATTACTAAACAGGATACTATGCTAGTTGAGCGTTTTTTACGTCTTATCGTCGAGCCAACCAACGATCGTAATTTTTATAACAGGACGAGACGCGATTCCACGTCATGTCATGGCGATCAACGCACGCCGTGACGTGATGTGGAATCCAGTTTAATCCCGTCCGCGCTGTGTTGGTTGTGATTAGTCAGTGATTAATAGGACATATCACATCTTAACTACCGATTAATCGGCTATTGTTACTGTGACGTCTATAATACTTGACATTGGCAAATCATCGATTAACATTGATGGAGCCATTATAAAATAAGAAGGAATAGACGCAAAAATCGCATGCTCTTACCTGCCGGGGTATTACATAAAATCGTTTTCAGATAATAAAAATGCTTACTCCAAACACCATCACGGAATGTTCACATTATGACACGGGCGGCGCTTTCCCATTGACTATGGTCGCCGCATTCCTCCAAGACTTTTTGGGTTTAGTCGTCACCACTCGTTTCTTAACTATCTTCTCGACGGTAAATTCTTCATCAGAGATCAGTCTTTTCCTCGTTTTCTTTTCAATGACGAAGGAATCTTCAAAGATATCCCCACTGGAGTCCACGTCCTTCTTTCCTTTCCTCTGGCCTATTATTTCCGAGATAGGGCTATCAAAAGTGACAGTTCTAGGGCTTTGTTTCACTTTTTCGGTGGACGTTTGCGTGGCTGTGTTCGTGTGATTTCTTTTCGCGGGCGGCGTAGGTTTGGACAATCGCGTCTTTTTCACTTTTGTAACTATAACCGGTTCTGTAGATATCCTCTTGAGCAGTCTCCTTGTAACAACTTTCTTGACAGGCTCCGTGTCGCTGGGCTGTTCATTTTCACAATCTTCCTTCTTGGTGGCTTTCCTAGTTTTCTTTGCGTGCGGCGATTTTTTCTTGGGCGTCGGCTGGTCGGTATCGTCAGAACCGTCATCAGAACTGTCATCTTTGACAGATTTCGATTTAGTCGCCTTCGCTTTCTTGACGGGGGCGAAGTCTAACTTACTATTTCTGGTGACACCTTCCGATCTGAGGTATGTCTCGAAAAGCTGTCGACATTTGGCGTAGTCCGGAGTGCCCTTTGGCTTGAGTGTGTTGATGTATTCGAAATATTTGATCAGAGCGTCTGAAATCATATTAATATAATATTATATACTCAAAATGTCATGCGCTTCGACGACACTCAATTTGGTGGTTTAATATACTATACCTCAACAGAACTGGCCACTCGTTAGGCATAGCCACACAAATACCATCGTCTAAAAATTGCGTCGGTGGCCGAGTGGATAAGACGTCTGGTGTTAACTAGACAGACCCCGGGTTCGATCCCAGATCCCGGCCATGTACCAATGGGTTTTTTTAATTAAAAACTTATGTACATAATCCGACAAACCACACTTAGAGGCTTTTCCATCTAAATATATATCTCAACAGAACTAGCCACTCGTTAGGTATAGCCTCACAAGAACCATCGGCTAAACGAGGGAGACTTGGTCTTCCGCTTAGCCTCACAAGAACCATCGGCTAAACGAGGGAGACTTGGTCTTCCGCTTAGCCTCACAAGAACCATCGGCTAAACGAGGGAGACTTGGTCTTCCGCTTAGCCTCACAAGAACCATCGGCTAAACGAGGGAGACTTGGTCTTCCGCTTAGCCTCACAAGAACCATCGGCTAAACGAGGGAGACTTGGTCTTCCGCTTAGCCTCACAAGAACCATCGGCTAAACGAGGGAGACTTGGTCTTCCGCTTAGCCTCACAAGAACCATCGGCTAAACGAGGGAGACTTGGTCTTCCGCTTAGCCTCACAAGAACCATCGGCTAAACGAGGGAGACTTGGTCTTCCGCTTAGCCTCACAAGAACCATCGGCTAAACGAGGGAGACTTGGTCTTCCGCTTAGCCTCACAAGAACCATCGGCTAAACGAGGGAGACTTGGTCTTCCGCTTAGCCTCACAAGAACCATCGGCTAAACGAGGGAGACTTGGTCTTCCGCTTAGCCTCACAAGAACCATCGGCTAAACGAGGGAGACTTGGTCTTCCGCTTAGCCTCACAAGAACCATCGGCTAAACGAGGGAGACTTGGTCTTCCGCTTAGCCTCACAAGAACCATCGGCTAAACGAGGGAGACTTGGTCTTCCGCTTAGCCTCACAAGAACCATCGGCTAAACGAGGGAGACTTGGTCTTCCGCTTAGCCTCACAAGAACCATCGGCTAAACGAGGGAGACTTGGTCTTCCGCTTAGCCTCACAAGAACCATCGGCTAAACGAGGGGACTTGGTCTTCCGCTGGGTACCCTGGAACCGTAACACGATTTCGGGAGCTGAACCCGTGAAGAAAGAAAAAAAAAAAAAAAAAAAAAACGAGGGTGAAATGGTCTTCCGGTGGGTACCCTGGAACCGCAACACGGTTTCGGAAGCTGTAAGGCAACCCGTGAAGTTTTGTTTTAAATACATACCAAATACATACCAAATCGACAAATCCCGATAATGCAGGGGCCACAAAGCTCACCAATTTCGTGCAAAAGGTATTTGTGAAAATTGTTTTGAATTAAAGTTACAGAGCTATCTACCAAACTTTTCACTATAATAATATAAAGAGGTAAAGTTTATATGTATGTTTATGTTAATATCTGGAACTATTTAACCGATTCAAATAATATTTCACTACTGCATATCAATCAAGAGATCATACTCTTGGCTTGAATGACCATTTAAAAAAAATAGTCTATCCTAGCTGTTTGTCCATTTTTCACGCCACAACGGATGAACGGATTAACTTTCTGTCCGTGTAAAACCTCAAAACTACTGGACCGATTATATTACTGTTTGTATAACATAGATCACGAGGAAAGTTAAGGTGTATTAAACTTCACGCTAAGTGATTTGGGAGCTGATCAATAACCAATAATGTCAATATACTTTAATAGGATCTGGTGATATTTAAAATCCACGGGCAAAGCCGGAACGGAAAGTTAGTATTCTACAAAACGACAACAAACCTGGCACAGCAGGATACTTGGCGGTGACAGTGCTCCGCACCCGCTTCATGAAGTCCTCCTTCATGTCCTGGACAGTCTTGGGTTGTTTGAGTGCCTTGTCCCACGGTAGCTGGCCACAGAGCCACTGCAGCATGTTGTACCCGAGGATCTCCAGGTCACCTCTCATAGTGGCCACTGTGGAGAATAGAGCTTATCTATAATACGTGTTTTAGTTATATATATTAAGTTCGTGCTTCGGCGGCCAAGTAAGACCCTTGGTCTGCAATCTTTTCTAATTTCCTAATTTAGGCAACTATCAGAATTTCTGCTATTTTGTTATATATGTACTTCTCCATCATTACTACGTATTATAAAACAAAGTCTCCCGAGTGTATGTATGTCTGTGCCCGATTCAACTGAAATTAATAAACGGATTTGTTTCGACTTTCACTATCTAGGTTTGTACTGGTTTGTGGAGTTTAGAAATGAAAAATATATGTTTACTGTACGAGAGTTTATTAGCGACTGGAGCGCCGCGAAAATCCGTTAACACTCCATAAGTATCAAACAATATAATGACAATTTATATATATAAATCAAACGTATACAACTAGAGGTAAGAGATAGATAGATTCCGAAGGTTTCCGAGTATCAAACATGGACCTATCACGTTTAGGAGCTTAGTATTAACAGTATTAGTAAATCAAGTCACGGTAAAAGTTAACGCCAGCGCACTTACGTGCCATGTGCTGTCTAATCGGTCAGCAATGTAGCGAAGTGGTGTACAATAAAATGTTTTATAATATGCGGCTGATTTGGACCAAATCTCACTCGACCATCGAATATTAGCTTTCTTCTAGTTGTAGTTAATTATGGACAACTTTCTTTAGAAGCCCATTAAATGGAGTATATGCAGATATACAACCCTCACCTTCCAAATTAGCATCCCTGCTGGTCTCGATGGACCCATTGGACATGTGGGAGTTTTATTTTAAAAAATCGATAACAAGCTAGATAATTGATAAGAAACGATCCCCACCTCCATAATTCAAAATGACAGAAAACGCAAAAACATTATTATATATATATTATTATTGCACTTTATATATTATTGCACTTTCAGAGAGTATGCAAGGAAACCTCACCTCCCAAATGAGCATCCCTGCTGGTATACTCGATGGTCCCATTGTGGGCACACTTGGGGTCCGGCTTGAACTCCTTGTCAGAGACCCGCGCAGCCAGACCAAAGTCCAGTAAGTACGCTTGTTGCTCGGACCCCTTACGCAGCCCCATCAGGATGTTGGCCCCCTTGATGTCGGCGTGCACGTAGCCCCGACTGTGGATGTACTCCAGGACTTCTAACTGAAACATCAAAAATAAAACAATAACCTACAATCGATTCCAATTCGAAATTAAATTTTTATACATATAACAATTACGGCTACCGCGGTTCTGTAGCGCGTCCGCCATGTTGGCATTGATGACTTTTACGCTGTCATGCGCAAGAGCTGCGCATCTGAACTGCGCACCAACCTGAACACTATAGCCGACAGTGTGTGATCAATTTAATTTATTATAATTCCTTTCTCTATTTTATAATTACACATGTACTTTGTTTTCATGTAAGTTAACTTGTAGTCAATAATATATTCCATGTCACGCCTTGGTGAACTACGCACGCGCCCGCCGAGACGTGAAGGGGAATCCAGTTTAATCCTGTCCGTGCTATGATGGTTGTGATTAGTCGACGACTAATAAGACATATCACGGTCGGCGGGATTATCTTAAATACCGATTAATCGGATATAAACACTATAATACTTGACATTGGTAGAGCCGTAATAAAAGATTAAGAAGTAGTCAGAAGTGTCAGTAATAACAAGTGTTTTATCCTATTAAGTAATATTGTGATAATTATCTGCCATTATTGTTTAAATAAATAAATTTATATAGAATAAGATAAATATTGTAACTAACAAATTATGGATCATACTTGTAGGAATTAAAAGATTTTTATTTTATTTTTATACTTCCAATTAGGTATTCTATTGGACATTACACATTTCCCTTCCATTTAATTAATAATAATAAGAATAATCCGGGAAGACGGCAAGAGACCCGATGGAATGACTCTGATTCTCTGGGAGCGAGGTCGGGCCCTTGTATGGGATGCTACGTGCGTGGACACATTAGCCCCGTCTCATCTCAAGGAAACAGCAATCAAAGCGGGAGCTGCGGCGGAAATCGCAGAGTCTAACAAACGGCGCCAATATAATTCAATTATTGAAAACTACAAATTTGTGCCGTTTGGTGTAGAAACTCTAGGTCCGTGGGGTTCAAATGCCAAAAATTTTATTAAAGATGTATCCCCTCGACTGATCATCTCTTCTGGTGACAAGAGGGCTGGCTCCTTCCTCGCTCAACGAATCAGCATCACTATTCAGCGGGGAAATGCAGCCAGTATTCTTGCCACTATTCCACGCGGACCTGGTTTATTTAGTTATTTTTAATCTTTAGATTTGATTTAAGGTTTTTATGTAAATTTAATTAAATTACACACTACAAATTTATGCCACATAGTAAGATCGATGTTACACATAAAAAAATTTGCTTATATAGCTTTTGAGGTTTATCCCTCCTCAATGTCATTTAGCAACATTAGAAAAACAGGCTCCATACATATATTAGTAAATATAGTAGGCTGAGAATGACTGTACCGTCACTCTTCTTGGTTTATCACACACTAGCTGTCCACCCCCGGCTTCGCCCGTGGATATTTTCGATCAAAATAAAATATAGCCTATGTCACTCAGGAATATCGTAGCATCCTATTAGTGAAAGAATTTTCAAAATCGGTTCAGTAGGTCCAGAGATTACCCCCTACAACCTCACAAACTTTACCTCTTTGTATAACATTAGTATAGATTAGTGATGTGCCGGATCGTTAAAAATGTATATCCGCGGATACAGATCTGAATACGGATATTTGGTCTCAGGATCCGCGAATACGGATACTTAATGGATCTTAACTTTTTTAGAGCACGCGGCGGTAAATATTGCACATCGACCTTTGGAAAGAGATAATCTGTTATGGACAAAAGTTATTGACCTATTTAAGAGTTAACTCTCATAACAGATACGATTGTAAGAAATAAAAAATATTCTGTATGGAATTTAACAGTTTTTCATTGTTACCTAATCAGTAAAAAAAATTCATCTATGAATTGAAAATTAAGGTAGGTATAAGATCCGCCAAAAACTAATGGATACGGATCTTTCTTCTCCCTCAGATATCCGCGGATACGGATACGGATATCCGGCACATCACTAGTATAGATTACCAATCTGTGGACGGTTATCATCACTTTTTGTTAAAAACCGAGATATGTAACCGGTGACAAATCTCTTACCATCTGAATCCCGAGCTGGAACACGGTGCTGGCCTTGAACACTTGTCCAGCCTCCTTGAACAAGCTCCACACATCTCTCCCGAACCTCTCCAGCACTAAGTAGCGGTACTTCTCCCCGCCATACTGATGTGAGCCGCACCCAAAGTACGTGGGCATGCCCAGACTGGACATCTTCTTGGATTTCATGAATTTTGTAACTGAAATATTATAATTTGACTTTGCTTAGGTCAAGCTAAAATACTCTGAATAAATATCAGAGAGGATAAAACACAGTAGACTGCATATCACAAATAAATAATCTTTGATATAAATCACGAGTCCTCAATCTTCCTTTCTTTGTCTAAGATTTTGAAGAACATAAAGACAACATTATCATATAGAGATCATAATATAATGAAACAGTAAATTTCATTCCTACACGATTTTTTTTACATTTAATTAATTTTAAAATCCTTAAATGAACTTGATTTTAATAGAACTAGAATATGTTGATGATTCGAGTGGTGAGGATAGATCACCACCTGAACAATGCAGAAGGCGTCCACCACCAGCCAGCTTGGAGATACTAGAAACCAGGATTCAGAAATGCATATATTACAGTGGTGTGACATAATAACAAACATCACATTTGATAATATATGAAAAATAATAAAAAATAAACTTACTGTCATCTTGGCTAGCATTTCTCATATAAAAATTTTTCTCAACAAATAGAGGTCCATTTTCATGAGGTTCCTGAAACAACATAATATTGATACCTATTTAATTTAACCAAAACATAGGTCATGAACAATACCACTTATTAACTTATGCTCACTTCAAACATCAAAAATATAAACCTCAAAACCAGAAATATCATATATTATATTTTAGAGATGCCTTGTTCAGCTCTTATATGTTGTTTATGCACAACCCTAACCCTATTAAAACAGTGTCAAGAAGTGTCCCTGGATCTCCCTATATTCACACTTTGCCCAAATTCTTTAATAATCAGTATTATTCAAGAGACAAATATATTGGAAAGCCGAGCCTTGTGTTTGCGTTTGCGTACCCCATAGCATAATATTTAAAACCCTAGATATAGCATCTACTAGATTGGTAATGTCACAAATTAGGACGAGACCACAAAATTAATACATCAATGTGCATGTAGTCAGGCACTCCACTGTACATTGCAATAACAATAATTAATTACATCTACTAAACTCTAAAAAATAAGCAAAGTTATAGGCGCAGAACACTATTTTTGGCTCTGCTTGACGGTATAAGGTATTAATTTTAATTTTACCAGCAGTAAAAAGCAATTGTAAAAACAAACACCAATAAATCAATTATAATAAATATACAAGTTATATTGAACTCAAATTACATATGCACAAACATTCCCCCACTTTTTCGTCCAGCGCAAGAACCGCCCCAGTAACTGTACTACTGACGATAGGTTATTACTGTACATAATATATATTTATAGTTATGTAAAATAAAAACAGTCTCCTCTATCTGTCTCGCTTTAACATACGCGTATCTATGCGCTTTCTTTTTTGCATTGCCAATCTAGTAGAGAAATATATGATTAGAACTACCTATACTATGTTTAATTAAATTAACATTGAAATCTTCAATTAAGTAATGAAGTCTATAATGAATCATGTGGTTGTAAAATTATGTATTGGTCTTATTAGATAGTTAGGATACATAAAATAACCATTATTGAATAATACATCTACAGAATACAACTTGGATTCCACGTCAGGTCACGCGCTGTGATGGTTGTGATTAGTCAATGATTAAAAGACATTATCACAGTTGGCGGGATCATCTTAGCTACCAAATTAAGATTACACAAGATTAAACACTGGACATTGGCAGAATTGCGACGATAAGTCAGCACTGTTGCCATATATCAAAAGAAGACTATGAATACAACTTACAATTTTGACAACATATGGATACTGTGATGTTTTCTTAGGAGAGCCATTATGTTCGCAGGCGGAGTATATCTCTCCGAATCCCCCGACACCGACCGACGGACCAATACGCCATTTCTTTTTAGTAGCAACGTCCGTTAATACTTCTCCAGAAGGAATTGCCGCTGGCATTTTGTATCCATTTGCCTTTTTCCTTACGGCTGGCGCTTTTTTTCCGCGACCCGTCATTTTCAATTTTTATTTATTTACCACTTATTGTAGGTTGGTAATATGTAGATGGTTTTCTTCTTCTTTTGATATATATTCTATAAATTCTACGAAAATTAACCGCCGAAAATAGCGATGCAAAGTTTACATGATGCTCAGAAGGACTGACTGATCAGTGATTGACAATGCACCTTTGACAGCAACACAGCTTTTTTTTTTTTGGCGGAGCATAGCACTGCCACGGATGTTACATGACAACACTAATGATATAGTTTGAATACGAGATTTGCTTCTTTGTTAATTTATTGATATAATTAACTCCTTTTATTTATGTTTTTAATCTAAAATAATATTAATAATCAAAAATATATGGTCCGCGTGGCATGGTGGCAAGACGCTGGCTGCATTTCCTCCCTGTATAGCTATGCTAATTCTCTGGGCGAAGCCCTCTTGTCACCCGTAGCGCCGACAATTTTTGGTGTTATATCTTTATAAAATTTTTTGGCACTTGGTATTGTATGAAGCCAGTAGCCAGATTCCTTTTCAGAGACAGCTAATAGGCGAGCTTTATCAATATTATTTGTGAATTTTTGGACCAACTCTTGATGGATTTTTTGCACTAACGGGGCATCCCAAAGTGTTTGTACATTTGATTCCTTTGGGATGTCTTCGTTAGGGCAAATTGATTTCCATGCTTCAACTGCCTCTGTTGCATAAGCCAATTTTAATAGATGAAGATTTTAAAATTCTTACAGAGGACAGGAAAGCAGGTAGAGCAACACTGGAAATTTTGCGAATTGATATAATTATTAGGAAAATGTGGACATAGCTACGGACAGCTTGAGCTGTCAGTGCCAACAGATTCAAGCGGTCGCTGTTGGATGATCTGCACGGACGGACCGCTCAAGTTTCGTTTGCTGCACTCTATAGTTGCTCTCATAGAGTAACTGTTGCTCTGTGCCAAGGAATATACTACTCTCTACCGCTCTGTGCTCTATAGTCGCAGCTAAAAATGCAGTCTGCGTGCGGTCGAGTTTTTCCATGCTGCCGGCAGTAAACAGTGGGGTTAGCATACATTTTGACAGCGACACTTTCGTTTCGGTCGAATGGCCTTGAACAGGCCAAAACGTTATGTCCAACAAGGACCGGCCAGAGATAGCCCGGGGCCGAGAGGTCCGGCCCAACAATGTGCGGGAAAATTCTGTGTACTTGTCTTTGTCCGGCCAAGCAAATTGCTCGGCATTCTTGTGCAGGGCATGCCCGGTCCGGGCTATCTCTGGCCGGTCCTTGTTGGACATGAACGTTTTGGCCTGTTCAAGGCCATTCGACCGAAACAAAAGTGTCGCTGTCAAAATATATGCTAACCCTTCTGCTTATTTAAACGACTGCTACACTGTCCGACCGCCGACTCAACCAAAGTGATAGTTCAGAAAACCACCCACCACGACCGACGACTTGCCACGACCGTTCAAGGCCAAGTTGAACCGAAGGTTTGTTGCGAGCAATGTTTCCCACTCCAAAAAAAAAGTACCTTTATTATAAATATATATAATTTTTTTTAATTTTTTTTTTAAGTCAAGAACCCCTAAAATCACCAAAATTACATTGAAATCCCCCTAAACATTTTTTATAATATTCTTCATTTATAAATTATTTAATATTTCAAATATAATTACGTTTCTTCTGGTTCTGACTTTTTTAAATTATACATTTGAATATTAAATTATTTTTAGTTATCCGGGCCTGTACTCGTAAATCAAAAAGCCCCTTAAAAATCCTATCACATTTATTTACCCCCTAAATTTAGGGAAAAAACCCCGAAGTTGGGATCCCTGGTTGCGGTACGTCTCTATGGGCGAGTAGAGGGGATTGAAAAAGGCGTTCAAGTCGGTTCGCACCATCAAAAAATTTTGTAGCCACAGTAGAGGGGATTGTAGAAGACTTTCTATTGGTTAGGTCACGTCGGTTGAGTCGGCTATCCCACCGTGTGGAAGGCATTTAAATCTATGGCTCAACTCGCTGTACACTAACAGCTTGAAGAGGTCCGTTCCGACTGCTCGCCGCTTCCTCTCTCCACACCCCGCCACCCACCGCTCCCCACTCTCACTGTCTGCGGTCTGTCATTCTTTCTTGCATCGTCGACTCGTCGTGCCACGCCGCAGACTACGTGTTACTGAAAGAAAATGCAAAATATTGCTAATTTGGACGATGACTTGTTTATAAATGAAGTCAAATCACACGAGTCTATATGGAATTATCGTTGTGAAACATACAGCGATAGAATACAAAAAAATGGCGCTTGGACAGCTGTCTGTGAGAAATTTGTGACGGATTTTGATGGCAAAACGGCAAAAGAAAAAAATGAAATTGGTAAGTTCACAAAATGTTTAATTTCAAAGTCATGTGCAGTTTCAATTGAAAACCTATTAAATTATTTTCCACTGCCAATATAATTGTCCTTCTTCTAGAGAGAAATATATTCCTTGCCTTTTTCACTTACAAAGTAGTCGGAAAATTTGTCACGGATAGAGTTCAGTGCAGGCACTCCTTACTGAACTTGTTGCTGCAATCTCTTCATGTTGCAAAGTATTCAAAACCCGTGACAGTCAAACCTATAACCATCTCTCTCTCGCACAATGTTGTGAAAGTACAACATGCCTTGACTATCGATGGAATATGCGCCATTTGTTTAAAGTATGCCGAAAGTGCACTCAATGTATCTTCGGACACGTGACGTGACAGTCTATATTTAAACATTCTCTTTTCTCAGTTAATTGTTTTCCTGAAAAGGGCCGCATTATGTTTTCTTGTAGACAGAATTTAAGGCTTCATCGGCAACAAATACGTTCGGCAAAGGTGCTCCTATCCTCACTATCACACACTGCCATCAATACCAAAGAAAAGTAGTGTTTGTAATTATTATACAATGACCCGCTATCGGTTGGTTTTATAATTCTCACGTGTTTTACCATCAATCGCACCCAAGCAGTTTGGAAAGTTAGCACGTGTTTGGAAACCGTTTTTTATTATTTTGCCAATTCTCTTCAGTCAATTCTACAAAACACATGTCTTTCATAGAGCCAAATATTTTCGCATACATCTCGATTTTCTCCTATTGTCGATGCCGAAATTCTATAGTATATTCTAATTCAGCAAAAGTGCACCCTGTTGCCAGGTATCTGCAAAAATAAAAATCATGTTTATTGTTTTATATTTCAGTAAAAGCTCTACAGAAAAAATGGAAAGTTTTAAGAGACGGTTTTAATCGGTACGTAAGCAAAACAAAAAAAATAAAAAGTGGCTCAGGAGCAAATAAAATACGCCAATATGTATACTATCAGCAATTGTCATTCTTACTACCATTGTCGAATGATAAAGCCGACACTGTAAATGTAAATAGTTTAGGAGAAGATACTGAGACTGAGGTGGCAGCTACTGCCGAAGAGTCAACATTTCAACGCGGCCGCAAGCAACGCAGTGCAACAAAAGAAGATAATTTAATAGACCAATTGACAGCCAATTTAAAAGCAGATGATGATAAATTATTTCTTTTAGCATTACATGGTGATTTTAAGAACATTTCAGATGATTACAAATTAGATGCTAAGATAGAAATACTGACAGTTTTAAAAAAATACAAGGAATTATCGTCTGGCAAGAATTTACATCCCAAGCATTTCAACTATCAACCATCATCGTCACCGTAGACTTGGTTTCTCTGTCTACGATCGTCATTCGTCACCCTACTCGCAGTTCAGCTTTGGTAATCTCAATAGTGGCTACAGCACTGGGCCCAACGAGTAAGACTGGGCCTAGTACTAGCTCTGTGGTGGGTACAGCCAGGCTCGCCGCGTACGGGCGTGCACCGCACAAGGGCGGCATTTTCAAGGGGGCGGCAAAAATAAGTATCGTATATATTTTTATCATGTCATAATAACGACATCTATTGGTCAGTTTATTGATGTGAAACAATAACAAGGGTAAAACCAAGACGTCTCAAAATTCAGAAGACGCTTGGTTTTGCCCTATGCCGTCTGCGCCTACCGCTGTAGAGGAAGAGGGGATAACGCTTTGTCATGAGGCAAGACCAAGTGTCTCACACTTCGGAGACGCTTGGTTTTGGCCTACGCGTCTGGTCGTGTATTTCTTAAATTATAATAATATTGTTGTATACTAATTTTGATGTTTCACATCTACTTAAAAAATAATTTGCCTAACACCGCTGGGGAAGGGGGGGGGGTGTAATCGGGTATTTGCACGCGGGCGCTGAAACAGTTAGCGGCGGGCCTAGGTACAGCACTGGATCGGTAGAGAGTAGTATATTCCTTGGCACTGGACCTACTAGTACTACTATATACGAACGCTCTGCATACCAATCAGCCTCTCCGCAATACGGGAACTCAGGTGACTAGCGTATTGTCTCCTACTTCTGTCCCAGTCATCAAAACATAGCATTTTCGAATAGTTCGAAATGTCACAATATGTAACTGCATATAATAAAACAATGTGTAAAAACTTGTTGTTTTCTTACCTTAACGTTACTGCAATCCTTTCATTAGGTAAAATGCTTTTTCTCATTATGGTATCCGCCCGTTGTATTTTATGACGTAAAATGTTAACCAATTCGTCAAACGATGACACTGACATCCTAAAGTAGTTAAAAAACTTTTTATCATCTTCTCTGAGCTGAGGATATAAGGTATGAAATATTCCATTCTGCTCTTTAGATTGTAATATGGCGTTCTACGACGTTTTCTACGCCTTCGCTTGCGTAATAATAGCACAAGAAACAGTGTTTCTTCGTCTGAATCCATGTTGCAACTGATTGAATGGGAGGGAGCAGTCGTGTTGCGGTCGCACACAACTTCACAACTACCGCACAAGAACTGCTTGGAGCATTCGGGTTGAAGTCGACATATACTAATCTATGAAGTCGACTCCAACCGCAACACGACTGCTCTCGTGCCGTTGGTCTCTAAGCAGTCCGTCTATGGAAGAATCCCTATCTCCATTTATATGTAATGAAATAGGTAATGAATGTTTATTCAATAATCCTATGATATACTACAATAATTAAATGACAAAGCATAATATAAATCCTATGTATAAATCATTGTTTCTTGTATTACATCAAAACAACATATTTATTTTTTGTTATAATTTATCGTGTGCATGGGATCCAAGTGGACGGAGGGCATACATCAATGAAAGAGTATTTAATCTTGGCAAAAAATGTAGAAAATAAAGGAGGCGCCACTGTGTTGTTCATATAGCAGCAATCCGTATAGTGCGCTTCCCCTAGTTTTGATACCTACTAAAAGTTTGAAATAAAGACAGAAAATATCGGTGTGCATGCGAAATTATTTTTGCTTTTGTGGTCTTGTGGCGAAGCAGCCTATGATATTTTAAGAAACTTTTGTCTAGGAGATTTTTGTATTTGTCAGGGCATTCAATGTTTACTTTTAGTTTTTAACCGACTTCGAAAAAAAAAGAAGGAGAAGGTTCTCAATTCGGACCGTATTTTTTTGTATGTATGTACATCGATTACTCCGCCAGTTGTGAACCGATTTTGATGGTTTCTTTTTTAATCGACAGATAATTCTTCCGGATTGGTCCCATTTTTATCTCATAAAAATTGGTTCTTTAGTTTTTCAGAAATTTTGAAAAATCTGACCTTATACGTCAATTTTTCGTAATATCTCGATGAAATATGTACCGATTTTGACGACTTATTTTTTTAAGGATATAATAATTTCTTGACATCTCACAGTCATATGACGAAAATCGGTTCAGTAATTTTTCAGAAATTCAGTAATTTGTCTCTGTTTACTGCTGAAAATTATATCAGAGAAAAGCCTTAGCAACGGTTGCTATTGACACGAAGTTGTCAATTTTCGTATCGACGGTGGTCTAGCGGCTAAAGGTATGGGATGCAGCGCAGGGTGCACATTGCTCGAGGTTCAAATCCCATCCACCGTATTTTTTTTAATTTTCCACCTTTTTTTTTTAGTTGCGTTATTATTTATTTCTCAGGGCAACAAAATCACAGGGAAAAATAAACCTTTTAAAAAAAAGTGTACCGACTTCAAAAATTTGCACTGAAAAGTAAGAAATAATAAAAATTTCGTCGTAGAATTGGAAGACGGTTGGTGCCAAATTAGAAATAATGTAGTACCCAAATTCACTAATCTAGATAATTCATTAGGAACCTACGATCATCAGTACAAACACAGATAATATTGAACAGATCTTTATGTCCCTAGATCTTTACTTAATTTTGTATCCTAATTTGGCACCAACCGTCTTCCAATTCTACGACGAAATTTTTATTATTTCTTACTTTTCAGTGCAAATTTTTGAAGTCGGTACACTTTTTTTTAAAAGGTTTATTTTTTGTTTCATATTATATTAATGTAAATATATATTTTAGTGTTTGATTTAAGTTCAACTCAGTCTAATGTGAAGAGGAAATAGAAATTTCCACTCCGAGAAATCAATAGCAGATCATCTTTCCATCAGTATGTTTATGAGTTATATGATTTTCCATAAATGTAACAGCCAAAAATAAAGTTTATTTACAGTTTTTTAAAATACTTTCCTCCAGCCTCTATACATTTATTTATTCGAGAAAACCAGCTTTCAAAACATTAAAAAAAAAGATCTTGCGGAAGGTCGAAAAACAATCGCCTAAATTCATCAACAGTCTCATCCGAAGTCTTAAATTTTCTTCCACGGAGCATTTTTTAATGGTGGGAAACAAAAAAAACACACGGGGCCGGGGTAGTAATAATGGGACGCCCGTTAAGTTACTCTATGGCCCGTAGTGTGTGAGCAGGCGCGTTGTCTTGATGAAAAAGAATGCCCCGAGATCCGCTCCTTGGGCAACTCTCATTCAACTCCTCGAAGGCCCCGAGCAAGGAATATACTACTCTCAAGTCTATACTCAAAGCTCGGGGCAAACACACTTCGCAATACCACTCACTAGTAACCGCTCTACGATCTTCTAATGGAATTATTGCTACTGGGCAACTACGACGGAAAAAAACGGCATCATTTTTTTATTTACACTCCGCCCGCGAACAACTTTTGTGGGCAACTTGTCTTCTTCAAACACCCATTGAGTGGATTGCTGTTTTGTAAGAGGATCGTAACTATAAATCCAAGATTCGTCAGTAATTAGGATGTAGGATACTTGTTGCGAAGTCCCTCCATCGAATTTTTCTAACATTTAAAACGTGCACCAATTCACACGTCGCGGGATTTTTGCTCTTCTGAGAGACAATGTGGTATCCACTGTGATGATACGACCTTATTTTCCTGGCCGCTTACAAGCTGGCCATCATAAATAGCATTTATTTTAATTTTAGAACACGATATTGTTCATTTTAATTCAATAGAACATTGTATGTTATTTTCAAATATTCGATGTGTTGAACCTAAATTAAAATGTTACTCATTCCTTCACAAACTGTTGACTTAGGCAGTTACTCTGCCAATTGTAAAATTTATTATATTTCTATTTTATCAACTAAGTAAACAACTAAATAAAATGTATTGAATCAGTATTCAAGAACTAATATCTATGTTTATATAAAAGGAGCGCAAATAAGTATTGTAAGTATTTTTATCATACTTTGTATTGTGTTACTTCAATAGCTTAACGCCCTGTAGTAATGTGTAGTTCATTTTTATTACAGTGCGCTCCTTTCTCCTTTGACGGTTCCTTACGGATCCTTTTCCTGGTTGTTCTTTTGCTGCTCCTGCTTGTTCCTTCCTTGTTAATTCGACCAATAAACGAATGGTGAAAGTTTACTACGAGTTTTCCTGCTATACCTACCCATCGACCCATCCTGGCTACCCCACCACCCGACACCACCTCGAAGCAACCTTCCTTACTCTGAGATGTTAATGCAGGATGGTAGAAACCGCCTGTGAATCCTGTGATCCAATCTTTAGTTCATTCGCAATCTCTCGATGTGTAATATTCCGATGCTCTTTTAATAACCACTCCACCCTGATGACGTTCTCGTGGGTAACCGCAGTTGGCGGTCGCCCTGGCCTAACATAGGCTATCCCGACCTCGTTTGAAATTTCTGTACCAATAGGTGACAGTTGCTAACGAAGGAGTACACTCACTAAAAAGCTGCTTGCAAATTTTCGTGAGATTCTCTAATCATAGAAGATCATCGCATGAAATGCTTCACACGGCACGCTCATTGTTCAAATCAAATGACTATCGACGCATTGACGTAAAAAAATAATAGGTAATAAAAAAAGTAATTTTAGATGGCCAGTGATTCCAAGGAGGTTTACATTGAAATTATACTTCGATTTCTAATAAATGCAGAAATAAATAATGAATACAAACGTTTTAGCTAAAAACTTTCGGAACAGCCTATGTACTTACTCCTATATAATCTCAGACTGTCTTTTTCATAAAAAAATATATCGAATCGATATACTTACGGTATATGGTATGGATATGGCTGCGCGAGCTCGAGATTTCCAGACTCGGCGCATGCGCAGTACCGATCATTGATGAATAATTTTAATTTTCTTTTAGAAGTTATAAATAAATGATTTTTTGAGAATTTTTTGACGGAACAATCAAAAACATCATAAATTAGTCATGTTCTATTATTCACTTTTTTAAAGGCTTCTGAACGCTGTAAACCAGCTCCGAAGTTCAGCATCCGGACACGATAGTTTTTTATTGTTTATTTAAAAAATATTAAGGAGCTAATATCATTATTTCTTTAAAAAATAAACTTTTAATAACAATGTAGCAATTTTATTTTTGACGGATGGCACTAAAATCAAAGTTGTGCAACTCCTTTTTGTGGCGACCTTGTTTGTGCTCCCCTGGTGTTGAAGATCTTTTAAACTCCTTATTTCGAACAAGTCCAACTAAGTGGCAAGTATCAAGTTTGTCTAAGTAAGCTATACATTGACCCTTGTCAAACAAACAAATATTTTGATAATGTTGCCAGTGGACAAAAAATTTGTTAAGTTTCTAGACTTTTTTTGTCATAGAGTGTTATGGGAGAGTATTTTGAGATGATTGATTTGGAGCTTTCGGCTTTTACTTGATCTGTGCTTTCTAGAATTGCGCAAAGTGTGTCACTAAAAAGAAAAGAGAGATACATATCTTTTGAGTACAAAGAACTATATCCTTCATTTAGTTCTTTAGTTCATTTAGTTCACTAGCCGCTGAGACGGAAAGTGAATACATGTATTCACTTATATGCGCACTACAGTAAGCTCGCAAGTGAATACATGTATTCACCTCGCGACAAAATTTAAAAATCACTTTAATGTGTGTCTATCTCTTTTTATTTATATAAAGTTTGAAAGAGGAGTCATAGGAATTGAAATTCTCTACATTTCTATGTGTAATACGTCTATGGGTCGGATAATACGCCATTATAAAAAGCATAAATAAATGCAGTGTTTATTATACTCTTTGTCATAACAGTCGCTTTGTTGATCAGTGCACTTTTATATTATTTTATAGTTCCAATAAGCCCTGCAGCTAATAAACTAAGGTATAGTACTGTTTATAATACATTTATTTACAATATTTTATTTAGTTGAGACCAAAAAGATCAATTTTAATATAGTTTTTCTGTCGAGGAAAAATCTGATATAAAAAAATCCGTAAAAATTTTTACTAAATTTGTTTATTGTGGAAAGATGCGTATACGATATGAATAAATACACAGGGAAAATACTTTATATATATTTATTTTTCATGTTCCAACGTTTATTTTTATTATATAATGTGCTATTTCGAAGTAATAATCCAAAATATAAAAATGTCGCAAAATTAAAACGCCATCTTGAAAATTCTTGAGAACGGCCTAGTGATGTGAAGGACATTGTTAACATAGCTTATCGATATTTTCGTAGTCTCAAATAGTTATTTCTATTTGTATTCTATTATTTATTATATTATTAGTAATATTGAATTAATAATGTTTGATGGAATATATTTATTATATTTCCGCTCTGACTTCGCCCGTAGTTGAAATTTAATTTCCGGCATAAAAGTGACCTATGACACTTTCCGGCCCTACGACTATCTCTGTACAAAAAAAATCACGTATAAACACACTTCCACATTTATAATATTAGTTAAAAAGTATATATTTATCGGTATGTGATGTGTAACATCTTTGCTCGCGGTTTGAGATATTTGATAGCACTTATTTTATGAATGTAACGTAAATGTCTAGGGAAGAACGCACTATCAGTGCTATATAAAATTACTATACCAGAAGAGTAATGGCCTTGTTTAACAACAATTTTACTCGTAACCCAGGTTAAAATTACACATACCTAATTGAAACCTACTTTAAGATTTGATTAGTTATTTAATTTGTTTTTTTAGTACCATGTCTTCTCGGTTTATGGTTCTATGGTGAAGAAGATGACTTCGACCACAAGGAAACCGTCACCATAGAGGATGAGGAAAATTATGACATATTTGAGGTATGCTTTTGAAAATATTATTCTATATAAAGCTCGATTACCACTCACTGATTCACTGACTCACTCACATCATTGTTCTCCCAGAAAGAGTTGCGATGGGGGAAACTTTTGGTGGGAACGTATAGAGGGGGTCCCAGTGAGTACCAGAAAAATCCGAAACCCCCTTTTTCGCCCCCCTTAGTTTTTTTTTTGTTTTTTATCTCGGAAACTACAAACCGAAGGGGGTAGGTGCCGAAACTAATATTGTTCAGGATCTGTTCCTATTAGCGAATCCATTAAAAAAATGATCTCCCATACAAAAAAAAACTCCTATACATTTTTTGTTTTTTATCTCGGAAACTACAAATCAGAGGGGAAAAGTTTCAAAACTAATAATGTTCAGGATTTCTTCCTATTAGCAAATCTGTTTAAAAAAATTCTCCCATACAAAAAAAGAACTCTCATACATTTTTTTTTGTTTTTTTATTTACTACAATCGAGCAGCGGTAGTGGTAGTGGTAGTGGTAGGAGTAGGGATAGTGGTAGTGGTAAGGGTAGAGGTAGTGGTAGGGGTTGGAGTAGGGGTAAGGGTAGGGAGTAGTTGTGGTACGAGTAGGAATAGTTTTGACGTGATAGGTGGCGGGCTTATCGCTGACTTGTTGCTTGCAACTCGCGCACTACACAACATACTAGTCTTCTATATATATAAAAATGAATTAACGTTTGTTAGTCTCGCTAAAACTCGAGAACGGCTAAACCGATTTGAATAATTCTTTTTTTGTTTTGTTTGTTATAATACAGGGGTGGTTTAGAGGGAAAAAAAATTTGAAAAACCCTAAAGTTCAGCTCAAAAATAAAAAAATAATAAATAGGTAATTTTGTATGGGAATCGCTACTTAAACTCGCTAAAAGTAGTGGTAATGTTAGTGGTAGTAGTAGGGGTAGTGGTAGGGTTAGTGGTAGGGGTTGGAGGAGGGGTAGGGGTAAGGGTAAGGGTAGGTGTAGTGGTAGTGGTAGGAGTAGAGGTAGGGATAGTGGTAGTGATAGTTGTTTTCGACGGACGAAGGAAAGTAAATAGAACGCACGCCAACGTTTAGGCAGGACATCGTCTGCCGGGTCCGCTAGTAATTGAAAATAACTCTTTGTTTCACTGTTATAAATATATTTAACCCCCTCCTCCGTCCTATTAAAAATATTTTAACTCAAAACATAATCGAATTCTCTGCCAAACTTTATCCAAATGCAATCAACAAACATTTAAATTTATTTTTATTTATCTGTAGGACATACAAGTACTTATCATGGATGAAGATGGACGCGTGCTGCTCATGGGGATGTTCCACACAAATACGTGCTGAACTTCAATATTTTCCAGAAGCATATCTGAAGCTGGTGTAACAGACCGTGGCCTCAACGTCTCGAGGAACTTTGGAGGAGGCAAGGGATCAATCGGTCGCGTGGACGAGGGCGTCGTGGGGGTCTCCGAAGATCAAATGTGGTGGGACGTGTACCTGGATGTCGCCTTACAGAGCGATATCCTACAGATGAGCATCTCCCAGAATATTTGCGTCCTCAAGCATCAATGCATGATAGAGATGTTGGTAGGAGAGAGAATGGAACAGAGGGACCTGAACAAGAGTATGATGGTGCTGAGGAGTTTGTTTGGGAACCTACTGGTGATTGGAGAGGAGTGCAAGAAACTTTCGTTCGTGAAAAACCTTGGCCGACTCGCGTATTTAACAACGCATACGATGCATTCCGCGCCTATTTGTAAGATTTCATGCTATCTCATATAGCGATGGAAACTAATAGATATACCCAGGATATTGACACTGAGAGATTTACGAGGCTGTGATTAAATACGAATCTTGATGAAATACTCATTCTGTTTCCATTTTGGATGTTGCTCGGCATTATTAGGATGCCGACCATCAAGGCATTTTTTGCGAAACAGCCAATCCTGCGTACAGAACTATTCCGGAAACTGAAGTACTGGAACCTAAATAGAACTTTTAATCACGCCAGTGGCTCAAACGATCCAAATAATACTGCCAACAACATGTTACATGGCACGGGTCCCGTCATCGACCACTTGAACAAAAAGTTCAAGGAGCGTTACGTTTTAAAGCAGAATATTTGTATCGACGAGTGCCTGTTGCCGTGGAAAGGCCCGCTAGGGTTCAAGCAGTACATAAAAACGAAGGCAGCTCGCTTTGGTATTAAAGCCTATCAGTTGTGCGAATCGGCCACTGGTTACCTGTGGTCCTTCTTTATATATGTAGGTCGTCAAACAACCACCTCCACCCTACCTTGCCACTACCACCCTACCAATTCTGAACTTGGGCCTTACACTCTTTATGAAAAATTGGTTCAAGTGCCCGTCGCTGGCGCGGTACCTCAAACGGCGTCGCACTGATTGTGTTGGGAAACTTCGCGCTAATCGTAAGCACATACCACCTGTTGGTAGAGAGTATTTTGGTAGAACGATCCACTGATTCCACTGAACATTCCCTGTTTATCGTTAGTAGAGGGAATCATGAATCGTCTTTTTCGTAATGTTCCAAAGTCTAATGTCAATGTCAATCCAGGGCCGCGTACTTTTTCACATTTTCCTCCGGAACGCTTGACTGAGCGCCACGAAGAAATACGTATGCGCGTAAAATACCGCACAAATCTAGGTCGGAGCAGATGCGTTTGGTGTACGTATAACGGTCGCGCACAGAAAACCGCATGCCAGTGTCCGGATTGTGAAGTGCCGCTCTGTCTCGAAATGTTTCGAACAGTTTCATACTAAACCTTTATAATCTCGTACTTTTTTTATCTTCTTTGCGTCTAACACTTCTTCTCTTTTATCATATTTTAGTTTCTTGTCCTATTCTTTGTCTATTTGTTACATTATATGTGAGAAGAGTATGAACGATTAACTTTTGCAAGGAGGGATTTGTTCATTGTATCTGTGTATTGTATTGTTGTCTGTATTGTACTGTGTAATAATAATATTAAATATACATAAACACGGTACTGACGAGTATTTTTCATAACTATGTAAATAAAATACTGTTATAGTATAGCTGTTCATTCTGCTGGTTTATTTTATATTAACCAGATAAAATACGCATGATATTGTTATAGTATTGCTGTTTATTCTGCTGTTTTATTTTAGATTAACCAGACTCAACTATGTTAATAAAATAATAAAATACGCTTGGTATTGTTATAGTATTGCTGTTTATTCTGCTGTGTTATTTTATATTAACCAGACTCATAACTATGTAAATAAAATACGCATGATGGATGTTATGGTATTTGTTGTTTTATTTCTGATCACATATTTATTACAAAACCAGATTCATGGATAAGCAAAAACTGGATAAGTGAGAAAACTCTATAAGCGACAAAAATAGTCAGGTCCCGTCATTTTTAGCCCCAGTGAGTGACAGTGTAAAGAACCTCTTTTAGAAAGAGTCATTTTTCACTTCTAGACCTGTGTAAGTGAC
Organism: Nemapogon koenigi; assembly: GCA_963924495.1. Classification (NCBI taxonomy): domain Eukaryota; kingdom Metazoa; phylum Arthropoda; class Insecta; order Lepidoptera; family Tineidae; genus Nemapogon; species Nemapogon koenigi. The sequence continues at coordinate 948,325 of OZ004641.1, read as the reverse complement.
AGTTTCTTACTCTAGACCTCTGTAAGCGAGACTATTCGCAACTCGAATCAAAGCCAAACCGTATCCTTGTTTGTAAATAAAGAAAGCCAAAGCGTTATTGTTTTTGATGGAATTATAAGACATCTGCAGCACACTTGTGCGCTTCGTCCTACCTACCTGCTCATGGTACTCATTCTAAATATTTGGTTATATACTTATTACCTATTTCTTAACGCTCTAGCACCATGTTTGCAAGTGACAAACCGTGTTAGTGAGAAAACTCTATGAGCGAGAATAATATTCGGGACCCTTGAATTCTCGCTTACCCAGGTTCGACTGTATGTATATATATAGAGAGAGAGTAAAGTACGCGTGGTATTAATGTGGTATTGGTGTTCTGTTGTGTTATTTCTAGTTTAGTCGAAAGATATTTTGAGATCGAGAGATCTCAGGAAGTCAGGACAGCTACAATATTTTACTATAAAAGATTTTCAAATATTTTTTAACAATTAATTATTTGTAAGTTGTTGGTGGTGTTTCTATATGTAATACAATCATTTGTATAATAAAATCACAAAATACATCGCGCTAGCAATTTGGTGAATGTGCGCTTCGACAGTATTGACGGTGGTGGGAATTTCATCGATATCGATAAAAATATTTTATTGACGCATGCATCACTATTATAATGGTATTTCATATAATTATATTTACAATACCAAATTACTTTGATTTTTGTATTTTTGTAGGAAACTATGAAGAAAATGTGTATAAAAGTGAAAAATACAATGTTTTTATACAACTTTATGTGTTTTATTTCAATAATATCATCTTTCCTATGTGGCTACCGTGAGAAATATTTGATTGCAACGAAAGAGATATTTACACTATTTTCTGTTGAATTTTGATATTGTAATTGTACGGCTTAGTAACCTTAATATACCTTTATCAAAGTTAGGTAATAATAATTTCAAAACAAATTAGGATTACTGATATTTTGAGAGTACAAATTTCTATTCTCGCGCGCATTTTTTTCCATATTCATAGTCGCGGGTGTTAAGTTTGGTCGTATTTTTCTAAGTAATTTTATATGGAAACAACAAAAAGAGACTATATAGCTTGGTCATATATATTTCCTGCATTGAAATTGGCACAAAATATTTATTCATAGAGTTCTGTAATATTCTGTAGAAATTATTTTCTTCCGCAATACTATTATTTTTCTGTTGTAAGCTAATTTAACAAGGGATATTTTAATTTAGGTGCCTAAAGTAGGTGTGATTATGACATAATTAAAGAAATACATTATTATAGAATATATTATTTTCATTACAAGTAAATCTGTTCAGTGATTGTCTCAAAATTTGCAAATATATAACCATGGGTATAATTTTTTTCGAGCCGCCATTGAGCCGTGCGAGCGAGAGGTAGTAAGTGTTTTCGTCGCCGTGCGAGCCGAAGGGCTAGATCACGGGAACTAATCGTACCAGAAGTATTTGAGTCAAAGAAAAATACCCGTCATTTAGTACGTGATTATTATATTTCTCTTTAGTAATAATAAACATAGAAATAAGGAATCAAAAACGACAAAAAATTAAATCAAAACGCAACTTCACAGGTCACGCACAAAGTAAAAGTAGTTAAAAATTCTGCCCTATACATAATTATAAAATTACCTATTGTACATTTGTCTATAATATTTTTTTTTATTTAAAACAATTTGGTAAGTACAAAATTTTGTAGTCAAACATAATTATTGTACTTTATTTCAAATATGATAACGTTTACTTTGGCACCAAATTCGCGTGACTCCTATTGACCTGTCATGCTTATGTCGTGCATGTATTTCGCTTCTTTATCACAGATAACTCTAATATGTACTACGTTCTTCATTTATAAAGAAAAAGCGAGATTCTACATTCCTTCAATCGTTCAGCGAGAGTGTAGGTACTATAGTGAAGTAAAGAACTAAAAGATATAGAATGTACTAAAGTGAACTAAAGATATATTGCTTCTGTGTAGGTGAAGTAGTTCTTTTTTGTCCTTCATACATGAACTACCCATCTCTAGCTTTCGGCTCGCCTGACGTCGTTGGCTTTGGTAGTAGAGTAATAGAAGAACCTTACAATGGCACGTTATCCTAGTTTGTAGTAGATCAAATCAATGTGTTATGTACGTACATGGCATGCTTATGTTTAACATAGACCATTCATGGTAATCTCCAGGATATAGCAGCAATTCTGTATCATCAAACTCCGTTTAGAATCATCAAAATGTCGTGATTTGGACTTCTCAAACACTTTCACAATTATTACAATAAATATTAGCAGGACAAATATTTATTATTTATTGCAATAAATTTTATTATTATAATTTCATTGAATAAAACGAAGTGTTTAAACAAAATTATATATTTACATTTTACAATGATCAAAGGCATTTTTGAGGTATCATTTACATACCTTACCTTACCTAGTTCATTTGTCACAATACAATCACAAGTATCACAACAGGAGAAAATTTCTTTAAAAAAATATAATTTCATTTTACAATACTTTATTGTAACAATAGAATACGGTAGGTATATATCACAATTTGTTATTCCACGTGTTTTTGTTGAATTGGTTTAAATTTAGAAAAAAAAGTAAGTATGTCGTCAGCAGACAGTTTACAGAAAAACAATATCGAGAACTCCGCTTCGTCTACTTAAAGAACGTTGTCGTAGCTCGAGCTATCTGCATAAAAAATTTAGCAGGTGACATTAGTTAAGGGCCGTTATCTTATATCTGTCAAAAATATGGTAAATCTCAGTTAACCCTGGAAAGGTGAGTTTATTTATACAACATTTCCTTACCACGCAGTTAATAGTTATTATTTTAAATTGGATTGAGCCATATTTTTATTATTTAGGGTTCTAAATAGCCATAGTTTCCAATACGAGTCTTGCTTTTGCATTTTGGAAACTATGGCTATTTAGAACTCTTAATAATGAAAATATATCAATTGTGTGGTAAGGAAATGTTGTATAAATAAACTCACCTTTCCAGGATTAACTGAGATTTGCCACATAGGATTACTGAGAGCAACGGTCCTTAAGTACCTATGTATTTTTGTTCCAATAACATTAACTGACACTACATAGACAAGGCAAACAATGTACATGTACAGCACTAATTTCTCATTCCTATAATTTGAACAATTTTAGATATAAAACTAATCAACAATTACAAAATTTCTTGTTACGATTTAAAATTGTCATGACAACTTTTTATATTGAAGCTACTGAACGAACTTAAGTAAATTCAAATAAGTGCAATAAAAATATATAATTTAACCAAATAATAAATAGTTTTTGCGCATAAAATTCTCAAAATATCGTCAAATGACGAACAACACTATTTCTAAAACATAGAAAAAAACTTAAACAAAATACATCATTAATAAGTAAACAAATTAAGTAATAACTTTGCAAATTATTAACAAAAAATTGTTTAAATATATAACAATATTTATATTTCAACAAAACAAATTAATTATTATAGCTACATATATAAATTTTACTTAGACCTTTACAAAACAAAATGCTGAAACATTAACAGTAATTCTTTTCTAAAATAATATAGAAGTGACAGAAAAGACAACGTAAAATTGCTAGTAAATCTAATCTGGCACTTGATAGTCTATAATAAAATATTAGTTGTTTTTATAAACATTGCTTATTATATATACCTAATCCATATCAATATTTACTTCAATAACAAATAATGTTTTTAAGAAATATTAGAAAATGCAAGTTTTTGTTTATCCTGTTTGTAATAAAAAGAAAAAGTGAACTGTCATTACAATATTAATTACATCATTAAATACAACTTAGGAATCATCATCATCAGCTCACTTCATCATACTATATGACGTTGTGTTGCCATTTGTAAATATATAAAAGTAGGTACTATCATGGCTATTACACTAATTTTAATTTTAAGATTAACAAGCAAAAAGTTCATATATTAGTTTAGATTGTAACAGGCAACCCAGAACATAAAATTAAAAATATGGAGTAAGCGAAGGGAGTAGGGAAAAAAGCACATTATGCAAAAGAAAAATGGAGATTCCTGTCCAGGGATCTAGACTTGAGAAGCAATAGCTACTTCAACCATAAACCAACAAAGACCTTTTCTATTATGACCTGGGATAGGCCAATCAGTGTGGACTTTTCGTAGCACCATTTATTTAAAATAATAAGTATAGTGCGCGTCAAATAAGTTGAGCTAGTTTGAGCGCTAAGTAGGGAGGACGCCCATACAAATCGTATGGAGCGCAGTCTAACCACGTGATACTTTTCGGTTCAACTTACTTGGCGGGAGTTTTATTAGGGTTGATCTAGATCTGTCCGTACAGGTTTTTAGTAAGTACCTAGGTTTTGATTCAAAGATTTAAATCGATGGATATGCTCAATATTGCTGAACAATAATGATCGCACGAATAAAAAGGCATAGTCAGTCATGGGGACTGCTGATAGAAATGAAAACTCAACTATATCAGTTGCATTATTTGCCATATCCTTGACCAGGCCGCGCCGAGGCGTGGGAACTACTCGACACAGGCCGCGAAAGGCATCAACAAGCCAGTATTTAACGGGCTGTAGGACCCCGGTTTAAGAGAGACAATGTTTCTCTGCTTTCGACACACATTTTGTTGATTACATTTTTAGTATGCGAGGGTATATCTACCGATTTAAATCTTTGTTTTAACTCACCAAATACCCAACAGTACCAAAATATCATTTAACATTCTACCAGTAAAACCACTTGATAACAATATACTCATTTCGTTAGTAAATAATTCATCTATAAATTGGTAGTATTCGTTGGTCGAACTTAGTTCATTTTATGGAGAGGCTGCAAACAAAAGAAAATATTATAAGATAGTGGGTAAATGTTTTAAATTTTTGCCATTTGAGTACAGCATCATAAAAATAATTGTATTGTTGTTTGCTAATGAATACATTTTTGATCATCAATTAAATTAAACTATGCTTTTTAATTATCAACTAAATTGAATTCTTAATTTTCATAACCCTATATCCATAATTTGTATAGGGGATAAATTATTCCCAATTTCTCTGTAAATAATCTACCTGTGTCACTGTAATCTAGCATATAGGTGCGAATAAATGATATTTTGAATTGAATTTGAATGCAATATATCTAAGTGAAATAGCTGATATTTTTTCAATTGGTTTTATTGAATAGGAAATATGGCTGGTAGAATAAAGGATTATTTTGACCCTGCTGTCTCTTTCATAATCAATCACAAAACTCTAAATTTTTTTAAAAGAGCTGTAATACCATTACCCTTTAATTATATATATCGCGATTTTTTGTAGCTTATTGAAAATTCTAAAAAAAATATTTTTTGTAATTTGGAAAAAATTATAAAATAATTATTATTTTAAATTTTCAATAAGCTACAAAAAAACGCGAAGTATATAATTGAAGGGTAATGTATAACAGCGCTTTAAAAAAAATAGGAGATTTGTGATAGATTATGAAAGAGAAAACGGGGGCAAAGTTTAACCACCCATATTTCCTATTCAATAGAATCCATTGAAAAAATGACAGCTATTTCACTTAGAATATATTCAATAAGTAACTATATCCTAAATTACAGTGACACATGGATTATTTACAGAGAAATCGGGAATAGTTTATTCCAAAAAAAGTATGGGGATAGGGCCCTTAATTACTACTGTCTAATTAAGTTTGTTTTTTAAATGCAATCATTCAATATAACTTCTTCTTTTTTTGATATATGGCAACAGTGCTGGGGGGTGAGCATATATTTGACGTGACATCTTTCGTGTCGACCGAAAGGCCAAAAACGTTTTGTCCCTACAAGAGCCAGCCAAAGAATGCCCGGTCCGAGAATGACCTGCACAAGAATGCCCTGCATTCAATATTATGCATCACTGAACTTCAATCTTATTCAATCAATGCCGACGGCCATTTTCTTTAATTATTTTAGCTTGGATGTAGCTTGGATTTAGCCAAAGTACAAACATTATTTTCTATGAAACTGTACATACAATTTTCAAATAACTAAATAAAAATGAAGATTTCAACCCGTACTTTAAATCTGATAAGTTTCATATCTAGGCATTAATAAACTTCTGAATAAGTAAGGGGCCTAGGTCCCATAGTAAAATGGTCGATCTCCTTTTAGATTTTACGTTAAAAATAAGGCCACCTAAATTTAGGTTGACTATCGTAAAGATACTACTACTCACGTTTAAATTTAAGTTCTTGTATGCTGTGTTCAGCTGTTCTAATATAATGAAAGTTATCACTGTATGAGGACCCAGTCTGGCATAGTACGGCAGAAAGCCTTTCCATAGTGCTAGCACACCTTCCTCTTTAAGTAGAGTGCCCACTACCGCCATCTGACTTTGTCCTTTTTCCGCGTTTTGTATCCTGAAATTAAAAAAAACCTGTCAAGTGCTATTTGTGCTCCTACCGTGCAGGCATGACGGTGTAGAGAAAATATCTGTAAGAAAGACAAAGAGATAATGTCCCATAGAGATAAAGCAAGAGACAAAGGACCGGTTTCGCCCTTAATAAAGGGGCACACTGCTTCGCGTGCGGCACTTCCGCACCGAGCGTCAAATAAGAATATCTCCATGCGCGTATGTGCATGTCCTGAGTACGCACGCGAGGAGAATCCAGCAATTGAGCCCAGACTAGCCAGCTTTACCAGAAATTAGCGCAGCGCAACGAGGGGATCAAGAGGCCAGTCTTGTCTCTCCTATAGAATTCTCCAACACTACAAAGATGTCCTACTTTGTCTCTACGGCACATTTCTCTTTCTAACAGAAACTTTGTCTACAACGTCATGCTCGCACGGCTGTCGCGCTTTAGAGTTTAGGTACTCTAGGTGTAAAAATAATGGGGGAAAATCCGCACCGGATTCGCCCTTGGGTATATTTGAAATGTGACATAAGAATGTATCCCAAAGGAATACCGGCCTATGTCACTTTGTAGCCCTCCAACTATATTTGTCCAAAAATATCACGTCGATCCGTTGCTCTGTTTTAACGTGAAAGAAGGACAAACAAACAAACGCACTTTGGCGTTTATTATATTAGTTATTATTCGAACCAATACATACAATCCATTGATCGTAAATTTTATGGTCTTTCGAGCCGGATGAACCGCGGAAGAACCCTAAGGTACCCGTGAACGTAAAATCAATACTCACTTAGTCTTAATTATATCGACAGGCATGGAGGCGATAGTAGTAATGAGACCTGCGACCATGGACGCGCAGAAGTGGAGTAATATCCCTTCCGGTATGTACAGTATGAACATCTCGCGAGCCTGCACACGAAAGGAACTGCTGTATGGATGTGGATGAAGCAAAAGACGGGGAGGGGGGACTTCGTGTCAAGGTTTTCAGAGTCGAGTTAAAGGTACAGGCGATAAATAAACCAAGACTCAAATAAAAAAAATCATATTATTTTTAATGAAATTCAGAAAAATAATTAAATTAAAAAACTTGATATCATTTCAACCAATGTCCGCCCATGCACTGAACAGATTTGGATGCGGTTTTCACAATTATGACCTGTTATGAAAGTTTCATTAGCAACCGATATAAATATTAATAGGGGTCTAGGTTCATACCAGAATTCTTCTGTGCCCACCTCCAGAAATAAAATGAACAATGACTACGCCCCATAACAAAAAAAAAATCGTTCCCACGCCCTCGCAAAACCGGGAAAAAGTTTTTATCAAATATAACCAACCTGCGCATAAGTACTCAATTGTGCCGCGTTCACGACCATCGCCCGCGTGACCGTTGGCGTAGCACCTCGCCATAACTTCGTTACGCCTTCCTCACGTATTATCCTAAGAAAATATTTTTATATATCAAGACGGATTTTGATACGTGATATCCTTGAATCAATCATATATGAGGAAGGATTATGAATATTAAAATACAGTATTAGTGAATCGGGAGAAACGGTAGGTAGCTCCAGCGCGCTTTCATGGCGTATGCTGTCTAATCCATCAGATAGATTAACAAAATGATGTAGGAAAGTATTCTATAAGTAGAATAAAAATTATCCATATTATTGTACAGTAAGACCAAATAAATAATGCGCATACAAAAACCGAATCATATCACACAAGGCGCCTAAATATTACACTTTCATTTTAAACCTTATCACATTGAAGTTTAGAGTAAAAGACGTGAGAGCATGAGTTGAGTCATTCATTCATTGAGTCTTGACAGCTGTCGGATTCTGAACTGTGTTTTTAAAATCATCTTGAACCCTAATTTCTTTCACATAAGGTTTAAAGTGAAAGTGAAATAATTAAGGCACTTGCGTTTTGTGATTCGGTTTTAGTCGGAAATACGAAGTATGGCGAAGATTTCTATGCACATTATTTCTCTGGTCGTACTGTACACTTTATCACTTTAAGTTATAAAACAAAGTCCCCAGCCGCGTTTAGTCTATCTGTGACCTCTTCACGCAAAAATTACTGAACGGATTTTGCTGCGGTTTTAACAATTAGATAGGTTGATTCACTAGAAAGGTTTAAGAGTGAATCAAGTCGGGGAAACAGTTAGCCCCAGCGACTTTTTATTGGATATGCTGTCTAATCTGTCAGAGGATATAACAAAATGATGTTGGAAATAATAAAATGATCTAAAAAAAAGTCTGCAGTATCATATATGTATCTCTAATACATAAGTAAGTAGTCCTAAGCGTATTTATGTAGGTATTCTAAGTGTTGTAAACTCATATTAAGTAAAAGCCGGGGGGGGGGGGGGGGGGGTTGGTCAGTATATAATATTTTCAAACATGCTAACATACCTTAGTAAGGCGTCAGCGACATTTTTATAGTTTCGCCTCTGGTCTACAGGTAGTCTTCCATCGGCCGTCATCCGTACGAGAGCCACCTCTGCCGGTGTACCCACAAAAGCACCAATCGCCCCGGCGGCTACACCCATAAATGTCTTCAGGGCAAAACCTGGTATCTGGCCGTTATTTTGTCTAAAAATAATCAATGGCTTGTCTGAATAAACAAAATATGGTGATTTTAATTTTTACATTATTTCTTTTTTCTATTCTTGTGGAATTAGTAAACATTACATTTGGCTCCAAATTATTTTACACCAAATTTTTGTTAAGTTTCTAATCTATTCAGCACAAAAAAAAAACTAACTGTAGATAATAATCATAGAGGAAATTGAAGACTCCAAGCCTGCCTGTGGTATACGTGGCTTGTCTCAACAGTCCTGCTGACAGCCCCGTGTACAGCTTCCTGAATCCCTCCTTAGCTATAATTCCATTGGCTACAGTGAAGGCAGATGTCTTGGTCCCGCTGAGCTGCATCCGTGTCTTGATTAGATCTAGTGGTTGGACTATACATGTTGCTCCCATACTGCAAAATATAATCACAACTGGAATTGTAAAGAGAAATTTGAACTAAGGTATTTATTTCAATGACCACTTACAGGGACCACTGTTTGATCCCGGCATTCTTGGCCATATAACAATGTGTTTTTTAATTAAAAAAATTACAGTTAATTAAAAACTTATTACATAATCCGACAATCTACACTATCTAAGGCTTTTCTATCCAAATAAATAGGTTAGGTATAGTCTCACAAATTTCATCAGCTCAAGGGGGAAGACTTCATACCCTGGTACTGGCATCACTTTTCCGGGAGCAGTAAAGCATCCCCTGAAGATATAAAAAAAAAGTTACTAAATTTTCAGACACCAATCTTTATATATATATATTTGTCATAAACTAACATTCTTTTCTTTTATTCATATTAGGATATGCAACCATTGATGGGAAGTGGCTATGGGAGTTCATGAATGTAAGTGACAAAGTGTTTGTCACTCCACTATGCCACCTTATTGACAACACAGTGGTGATGCACAAGTCAAGACAAGTCAAGTGTTTGGTTTATGTAAATGTCAGTTTTATATTGTCTTTACTATTTATTCTATTCTATTTTTTTGTGTTATGGCTCCATCAGGGTTTTGAAGATTCAGTCAATGTCAAGTATTATAGACGTTATAGTATTAATATGCTGATTAATCGGTAGCTAAGACGTTGCCGCCAACTGTGATATGTTTTATTAATCACAGACTAGGCACAACTATCACAGTGTGGAGACCTAATAATAAAATAAATAAATAAAATAAAATTTTATTACATACAAAATAATTAATATTAAAGTCATAGCAAAGTCGGGATGAAACGCTAGTATGCGATCAAATTAAATTCACTCGCCGCGACGCGCGAGTGACTGAAAATATTCGTCGTTGAACTACCTACAAGTGCGCGTCTCGATACAACGGATTTCGTCTAAAGTTTTACTTAATTAATGTACTGTATAGTTAGTAATATATATATGTTATTCAAGCATTTATGTGTATGATGTCTTTCCTCTTAAATGAACAATAAACGCAAGTATCAGCCGGAAGAACTGTAGTTTGAATCACAGACCGCTGGTACCTACAAACTGGTGACCCGACGAAGTTTAAGACATCAGTACGTACAGTGCATCTAGTTGAGTGCTGGTGGTTGGTGCCTGGATAAGTACCTAATTACCTATTGGACAAAAGGATAAATATAAATTTATATACAACTGGTGAGTGAACAACAACAATTTTTTTTACAAATGGAGAACGTGGAGAACAATGATCTTGGCGAAGTTACACGAGTGAGTGTCAAAGTTCCCCCTTTTTGGCCAGAGGAACCTGCCTTATGGTTCGCCCAAATAGAATGCCAATTTCTACTATCTAGAATCACAACTGACGAAACGAAATTCTGTTACGTTATAGCTCAACTCGAACACCAATATGCAGCTGAAATAAAAGACGTGATTACTAATCCGCCACCCACAAATAAATATATAAAATTAAAAACAGAATTGATTAAAAGACTTTCTGCCTCCCAGGAGAAACGAGTGAAGCAGCTCTTGATACACGAGGAACTCGGCGACCGCAAACCTTCACAGTTCCTACGCCATCTCCAAGATCTTGCCGGACCTACTGTACCAAAAGACTTCCTTGCCACTATCTGGTCAAGTCGTTTACCTCAATATGTACAAACAATTTTAGCTTCTCAATCTGACCTGCCGCTGGAGAAACTAGCAGAGCTGGCGGACAAGATCCACGAAATCGCCCCTCCTAATCCACAGATATCAAGCACCAGCTCCAACAACGACCTAGCCAGGCAAGTTTCTGAACTAACAAGGCAAGTAGCTACACTCAAAGCACAACTTAATAATAGACAACGTTCGCACTCAAAGTCAAGGTACACGGATCGTAGCCGCTCTCATAGTCGCTCACGACCACAACAACCACCACCAAACCACCCACATTGCTACTACCACTTTACATATGGAAGTAAAGCAAAGAATTGCAAACAACCATGCACTTACAACACGGAAAACTCTCAGGGCCGTCGCATGCAGCGGCCAGCGACAGCCACTCAACACCAGGCCGCCTCTTCGTTTTAGACCAGTACTCGAAATTGAACTTTCTGGTAGATACAGGTTCAGATTTGTGCGTGTATCCACGCATAGCCCTGAAGGAACGTCGCCAGAAAACTACTTACCAACTCTTCGCGGCCAACAACTCTATAATAGACACTTACGGATGGGTAACTCTTCGACTCAACCTTGGACTACGAAGAAACTTCTCTTGGCGTTTTGTGGTAGCAGACGTCCCCAAACCCATCATCGGTGCCGATTTCTTGTCATTTTACCACCTCCTGGTCGATTGTCGTCAAAAAGTCTGATCGATGAACTTACCTCATTAACCACGGAAATGGCAACAGGGAAAACTGGCACAGCCGTGGTATCTATCAAGGCAACTCCAGATAGCTCCAGTCTCCTTCAGCTGCTACGCGAGTACCCCGATATAACTCGCCCAGCTGGGATACCTAAAGAGCCGAAACACAAAACCGTACACTTCATACGTACCACACCAGGTCCTCCAGTAATCAGCCGTCCTCGCCGCTTACCTCCTGATCGCCTCAAAATAGCAAAGAACGAATTTGAAGACATGCTCCAGAATGGAACAGCACGCAGATCAGAAAGCTCTTGGGCTTCTCCACTACACCTAGCCCCCAAGAAGGACAACGGATGGAGGCCCTGTGGTGATTATCGAGAACAGGTACCCAATCCGCCACATACAAGATTTTACCCAGCAACTTGCCGGAAACAAAATCTTCTCCAAGGTTGATCTCGTCAAGGCATACAACCAAATACCTGTCTCTCCTGCTGACATACCTAAGACCGCAATCACTACACCGTTTGGGCTATTTGAGTTCCCATATATGACCTTCGGACTCAGAAACGCAGCCCAGACGTTTCAACGCTTTATGGATGAAGTCCTCAGTCAATAAATAAATAAAATAAAATTTTATTACATACAAAATAATTAATATTAAAGTCATAGCAAAGTCGGGATGAAACGCTAGTATGCGATCAAATTAAATTCACTCGCCGCGACGCGCGAGTGACTGAAAATATTCGTCGTTGAACTACCTACAAGTGCGCGTCTCGATACAACGGATTTCGTCTAAAGTTTTACTTAATTAATGTACTGTATAGTTAGTAATATATATATGTTATTCAAGCATTTATGTGTATGATGTCTTTCCTCTTAAATGAACAATAAACGCAAGTATCAGCCGGAAGAACTGTAGTTTGAATCACAGACCGCTGGTACCTACAACAGCATGGATGGGATTAAACCAGATTCGAGTGAGTTTGACCCCATGAGATGACGTGGAATCCTTTACTTTGTATTACTTTTTCAATTGTACCTTAATCACCATAATTTGTCAGTGGTTCTAGAAATTATAGACCTTGTTTTCAAGAATGAAAGTAGCTACTGTGGTCTAATATAACATATTCTGCAATAAGGAAGTTTCCAGTGACACAAATTTTAATATAACTTTTTTTTTATATAAATTGTAAGATAATACAAATGCATTATATATGGTTATAATTTATAATTATACTAATACTAATACCTTGAAAAGACGAAGTTATTTACTTAACTTTAAGAAGTATAATGACAGCAGACTACTTTTCTCATGACCTTAAATACATTACACAAATTTCATTACTTGTGATTAGTCAGTGATTAATAGGCTTTATACACTATATTACTTGGCATTGGCAAACCACTGTTTAACATTGGTGGAGCCATAATAAAAAAAGTAGAAGAAGAAGAATAATGATATACTAGTACCCTGAAGATGGATCTGCCTCTTAGTAATGGATCTTTTTTAAAAGAAGTTGAAAGAAAAAGTTGAAAATCATGAAAATTCAATCTAAATTTGCTGTAAGTATCATAAATCTGATAAAGTTAAAATGCTTTCATTCTATTCTAGGTTCATAACATACATAACTAACATAGGTTCTAAGATTGTTCTGAGATGTTGGGCCTAAGATAAGCAATTTTTAGTAAGATTGCTTTGAAATGCAGTCAGACAGATGAAGTTTTAATTTTGTGTTATCAGAGTAATCATGCAATTCTGGATTATTCCTAATCATAATTATTATTTATCTCTAACTAATTTTGTAATATCATCATATAGCAATGATAAAATAAGGCAATTTCTTTACAAAGGATATTTTCTAAAGAAAGATATTAATAATTGTCTGTCTCTTTTGAGAAGTGATTTTTACAATAATTCAGGTCAATCTAGAAATAAGTAGGTAAATGACATGTTGATGACTTCACAAAAGCTTTTCATATCATTTTTTTTTCATTCTATCAGACAATCTTCTGAATTTTACTTTTATTAGATATTTTTATTTAGATACCCCATTCTCCATTCAAAGGATTTAGTTAATATGTGGTAACTTAAACCAGTATTTAAATCAATGGCAATGAATGCTACAAATTTCAACATTATAATTAATTACCAAATTCAATCCTAACTAATATTATAAATGTGAAAGTGTTTTTTTGTCCTTCTTTTACATTGAAATGAAGAAATTGATCAATTTCATTTTCTTGCACCAAGAAAGTTGGAGGGCCAGAGAATTACATAGACTACTTTTTATCCTGGTAAAATAATCTCATTCTGCTGGAATTCTACCGTGTGAAGCAGGGGCGGGTTGCTACTGTTGCTAGCTGTCTCAGTAAATATTTTTTCTACTAAATACATATTGTATAGATAGATAAGCATTATGTAAGAAGTGAGAATAAGTAAATGGTCACCAAGTCTACACAATCAATTTACAGTTCATTGATAAAGAGGGGCAAGGTCAGATGTTTCCATAATGTTCTTATTAACTATATTCAAGTTTTTATCATAAGTAATATTAATATATGTGAATGAATGAGTTAATAGATTTAGTTTATTAAACATTTCCTCGTCCATCACATGTGGTCTGATGTCATAAACATTGACATTGATCTGTATGAAGGGCGAGATCCTAAAATAACACAAAGTTTACATACATACCCAGAGAGTCCACCAAACGCAAATTTCAAATAGTTTGGAACGGTTTTAGGGAGTGTCTTAGGATCTTTCTTTGCCTCAACTATTACAACTTGAGTGGACATAATGTCTTATTATATAAATATACTCAAATAAACACCAAATATTTAGAAAACAGCTCTTTTTATCACCAATACATTTCAGGAAGAATCATACGAGCCACAGAGCAAGTAAAAGAAATAAATCCCTGCGACCCTGCCTGACAGTGACAGCTGCTGCTGACTGACACTATTGATTTTTTTTAAATAAATAGTAAGCAAAGGCTAACACAGAGTAAAATTATCTTATATACATTTTTACAACACTTAAATGTATGGTAATAAATAAATAATATATTTAAAAACTATATATGCAAAGGTTATGCTATCATCCAAATATTGTTATACAGAAATGCGCACGCAACAATTCAACGAAACGAACTTCCGGCGTCGGTCTTTCCTGCTTCCTTCAAGCGAAACTTGAAAAAGCATAGGCAGTGGTTTTACTTGCTCTGTGATAGTGGGCGCGACTGGCGGACTGTATTATGCTCAGCCAGTCGCGCGCATTCATGGGTCGACATAAAAAGGCGGTGGTCTACACATGTCGTCTTCTCTATAATAGTACATACATTATGATACAATGGTGTTATGTAGGTCATTACGTACGAGGCGGTATTATCAGCGAGAGCTACTAGGCGAACGCTATAAGAAAACTGAGTACGTAATGACCAATGCACACACACACTGGGTTCATTCATACGACTGTTTTCAAGTGGTTAAGTTAAGACATCTGGTATTAACTAGGCAGACCATGGGTTCGATCCCGGATCCCGGCCATGTACCAATGGGTTTTTTTATTAAAAAAATATGTACATAATCCGACAAACCACACTTAGGCTTTTCCATCTAAATATATCTCAACAGAACTAGTTAGGGCAGTGGTCGTCACACTTTTCTGATCAAGGGCCACATAGGTCGTATGGGGTATCACTGCGGGCCGCACATAAGGAGATTGGGTAGTTGACACCACCAATCAATTGACATATTTTTATGAGTTGTTAAAACGCGATTGCCCATAGATTTTGTATGGCAATAGCTACCTGTGAAGTCATTTATTGTCCAACACAATTTGACTAACTATTAATTGATTTTAAAGCAACTGGAAATCTAATTTGAAGTTAATTAAAAATAATAGGGTTTTCAGGACTAAAATAAAGTGTGTCTTGGTGTTAACTACCCAATTGGATATTAATATATATGTATTACCAGCATAGGTAGCAATTATACGGGAATGGGCGTAAAATACATAATGTATAATAGTGTTGTACTTTTTTAATTATTTCTTCTATATTGGCGTCTTTGGGACTACAAGCAATTCTCATTGTATCTTCTAAATGTGTGGAAAGGCGATTGCGGTATTTATTTTTCAAAAATTTCATTTTCAGTCAAGTTTTGATATATACATATAATAGTCATTGTCTACTAAAATTGTTTGCTATGTCGCGGGCCGCACAAAAATCAGTTTGACAGTTTGACGACCACGGAGTTAGGGTATAGCTTCAAAAATACCATTGGCTAAATGTGGGAGACTTGGTCTTCCGCTGGGTACCCTGGAACCGTAACACGGTTTCGGAAGCTGTAAGGCAACCCATGAAGATAAAAAAATAAGACACACCAAATCAGATGGTACAGGATTGATTTGAGGTACAAAATAAAACGAAAATAAGAATGAAACATTTTATAATTACAACTCTTTTATTTTACGTTACGTAACGTTACGACTTATGACAAATAAATCAACAACTAGTTTTTGTAAATTACTTAATTAATCGTTATGTACCTAATTAAATAACATGAACAATAAAGTGACTCTTAAGGCTGCAGTCTTGCTGTACAAAACTAAGATTTCGACTTTTTAAACTAGCAGCGGCGGCGCTTCGCTGATATGCAGACGGACGGTCGCGAAACTTGCTCTACTTATAATTCGACACTCGCTTAGGGTTACTTATGGAAGAAATGATGACATGGTGTTTTAGAAATACTATAACATTAAAATTTACACAACGTTAAGAACTAATTAAATTAAAATAGTTTTTTTTAAACGTAACTAAATATTTAAAAAATACAATAAAAAAGTCGCCATATTACACAGGTGAACCGGGAGAAAGACCAGTTAATAAAAAGCTAAGTATTGCAAAGTCACTATATTACACAGGTAAACCCGGAAGAAAAGCTAGTATTTCTTTTTATTCTGGTCACGGATATCGATTTTGGGAACAATCGGTCCAGTTAAAAGTATTCACTTCTAAAAAATCTTTTTTCTAATCACGTAAAATAAATCAAGTAAAGCGACTGTCAGTACGAATCAATTGTACGCTATAAGACTCTGTAGAGTGAAAGAGAGATTTGTTAGAGCGAGAGGTAAAACAGGAACGAGCGTCATCCCTACGTCCATTCGCTGCGGCCGCTCGGCGGACACTAAGGAACTAAAGGAAGAATTATTTGTTTTATATCATAATTTTAGCAGCTTTTGCAATTTATTGTTTTTTTTGGAAAAACTATTTTTTTTTAATTATTTTTTTTTGGAATTTGCTTACCAAAAACTTGTTGTTTATTATATTTAATTATAAGTTACTTAGAATAAAATTTAGTAGCCAAAACACTCGTTTACCGGTAAGCAAAATTACGGGAAATTTGACAATTTAAAGTTCTTTAATTAAGCAAATGAAAGATTTTCTGAAAAATCTAGCGAGACGACATTAAAATTGAACATATAAGGATACTTCTGTACTGATTTGATTTTCCAATTATTTTATCAGTTTCGCTTGGTAAGTGCTCAAACATTATAGTTAGTGCATTAAACCAAATCAGAGGTATGTCTTGGTCAGGTTTTAGACAAGATAATTAGTATATTATAAGTGATATATAATTTCCACTAAATTACAATAAACCAAACATTATTTTAAAACTAAATTAATTTTTGTAACATTTGTCTATGAAACAAAATAAAATATTTAATCTATCACAAAATTTACGCGCGTAGCTTGCATAGCCAGACTGGGGCCTTAAAGACTCAGCGTTTCATAATCCTTTTTAGCCACGGACCCCTAGGAAATCAAGCACAATTATCAAGGACCCTCTTAATAAAAAATACGTATTTCGTTTTTTCGTTTTCGTTATTATAAAAAATACGTTAGCATAGGCAGGCACGTTCGCCGTCATAATTTCCCTCACTCCCGAGGGCGCAGGTATGCATGATGCATTTCCACACGTAAAAAAAAAAAGACACGTTAGTTGTCACTTGTCACTATGATATCTATGTAGCTGCATTAGCTTCAACTTCTTCCAGAGCAATCTTGTGCTGTTCACACCAATAATCTGGAGGCTTTTCTAGCGCCTGTAAAATTAAATATTCACTTTTAGGCATACAAGTTACACACACCATTAACCATAGTATACCTCTAGGTACATCCCGCAAAATAAGTCATTATTTTTTATTCGGGATAAAGTTAACATTAATATGCTTATCTATTAAATATATTGGGACTTTTTTGTAGTTCATTTCATTATAGACAATTACTTCATACAAGATTTTGTTATATCTCTGACGGATTAGACAGCATACGCCATAAAACCGTGCTAGCGCTAACTTTTCTCCCGAATATAAAAAATCTTTACGGATTGCCTTACAGCTCCCAGGAACCGTTGGGGTACCCAGCGGAAGTCTTTCTCACTTAGCCGAAGATTTTTTTGAGGTTATACCTAACGAAACGAGTGGCCAGCTCTGTTGAGGTATGTAGGTTCTCCCGAATTAATCACAAATGTTGTTATGCTCAGCTCCTAAATATGATAGGTCCATGTTTAACACTCGTAAATCTTATTTGTGAATCAATCTATCGAATCCTTCGAGTATTAAGATTAAAGGAGGTGTGAAGCAGTAAATCACCGAACATTTTTTTCTGTATTTTTCTGTCGTTTTTCGCAACGGCTTTTACGTTATATGAAGATTATGCTAAAATACAAACATAATGATTGGAAACACTATGTTCCCGCAAATTAGACGTCCTAGATCGCCTTTCACATTTAAAAACAACACCATTAACAATTTTTCTAGAGCTCTGTCTCACGACACAAAACGATACCAACGAAACCTACGGTACCTTATTACTGCCCTAATGGTCAAAGACCATGAAAATTGGCCAACGAAGGAGCCCGTCTATGGCCCCTCCTTAGTCTTAGTACTTTATGATCAAATCAAACCACAACAAAATCCGTTCATAGCTTTGGAGTGAAGGGGGCACTAATGATGCAAGGAACTTGCGCTAGCTTCATTGGACTTATATAGAAAAGATAACTATTATCTACAAACCTCAGCCATTTTATTGAGCAGGAACATCTTTGGTACTTCCTCCATGGCTCGCTGTCCCCACTCAAACACATTTCTGGTCAAATCTCCTTCGCCAACCTAAAATTATAAAAAAAAATATCTAAGTACCAGTCAAGAGCAAGCTTCAAGTTTCGCGTACGTCGCTTTAATCAAAATGTGGCGCTTGACACTCGTGTTCAGGGCAACGAAACGTAGTATACTATTATCGAGTATTCATTATTATCATACTTTGTGGGATAATCTTAATTATATCTATATATATTCTAATTATATCTATACAAATCTACTTGACATTTAGTTGGGCGCCACTAAATAAGTAAAGAAGTAAATTATTAAATTTTTTTATAGAGAAGACGACATGTGACCTTGCCACCGCCTGATTGTTAAGCATAAGTGGCTGGTCTATGAATGCGCGCGACTGGCAGATCGTAATACAGTCCGCCAGTCGCGCCTACTTGAGATGCTTTTTCACGAATATACTAAACATAATTAAACCTAAAACCTTATTTTGGTTACAAATAATATTTCAGCCTTGACAAACAATCCTGCAACATTTATGACGATTCCACGCCATGTCATGGCGTCAACGCACGCGTTCCGACGTGACATGATGGGGAATCCAGTTTAATAGTCTGTGATTAATAAGACATATCACAGTCGGCGGGATCATCTTAGATACCGATTAATGGGCATATATACTATAAATATTGGCATTGGCAAATCATCCATTAACATTGGTGGAGCCACAATAAAAGAAGAAGAACATTTATGACAAATAATAAAAATTATTGTACACTACATATATTCACTATTATAGAAACAATAACTTTCGGCCCAGCTTCGTCTGTGGAATTTTTTTATTGGTTGACATTTACATAAATGGGCTATTTAAGTCCACATTTTTGTCCATATCTCTTTAGAAAGATGTGAGCGAGATGGACTACAATTAAAATCGATAAGATAACCAAGGATAAGATAAGATAGACTAAGATTTACGTACCAGAAACATGAGGAAGTATGATTTCTCAAAAAACCTGTCTTGCAAATAATACACAAAACAGACTTCAGCAATTCAAGTATTGTACAAAAAATATTAGAAATAGCAAGTTCTAATTTATTCAAAATGTAAAAAAAAATATTTTAGTAAATGTATTAAGAGAACTCGAGTCGCAAAGTTGGT
The DNA here is from genome assembly GCA_963924495.1 of Nemapogon koenigi. NCBI lineage: Eukaryota > Metazoa > Arthropoda > Insecta > Lepidoptera > Tineidae > Nemapogon > Nemapogon koenigi. The sequence continues at coordinate 928,249 of OZ004641.1, read as the reverse complement.
AGAAAATATGCGTGAAATTGTTGACTTTCAGGGCTTCATAAAACCTAGGTGTAGCTGATATTGACATATTTTATACATTTAGTATAAAAATAATTTCATATACATTTAGGATCCATTAACTAGAACTTGCTATTTTGAATAAGTTTTGTACAATACTTGAATTGCTGAAGTCCGTTTTTGTATGGGACAAAAGTTATGAGGCGCTCCTTAATGCAATATTTTTAAATCAGACTGGTAGTTCCCGAGACTAGCCCCTTCATACATAACTGCATATTTTAGGTCCAACATAAAAAAATGTAGTACAAATTTTTGGCACACATGTTCCTTAGGACCCTACAAGTATCCCGGCAAAAGTCCCCACCCCAGCCTTTCCCCCCCTCCCTTTCAAAAATGTAGATGAGGTAAGTAACCATTTTACAGACAATTTATTGGGGATAATTTTATCATTCCCTCATAGCTCCGACAGTTGTGTGAAAAATCAGAAATGCCACGGTCAGTGACATATTTAAGGGAGGGGAAGGGGAGAAGCCGGCTCTCTAGGGGTGGAGACTTACTTTTTTGGGGTTCTAAGGAACATAATGTGCCAATAATCAGAACTATGTACATTCTTTTTTTGAGGTCATTGCATTAATAGTACAAGCACTTTTATAATAATAGTAATAATAAAGTAGCCCACCTTAGAGTATGATAAATACATGTGTTTAGTGAATGTGTTAGTGAGCAGCTTCTTGGTAGACTGATCAGTCTCCACCATTAGTTCTGCTTCAGCCAGGAAGTTCCACATGTCCTCTGAAAATTTTAATGACAAAAATAAACAAATCAAAATTAAATGTTTCTTTTAAAATTAGACTAATTTATTGATTTTGTAAAAGACGCCATCTGTTGGAGATCAGTTGAACTAATCGCACGAGTTCTGTGGAATTTTCTTAAATGTTGTGAATACTTAAAAAAACATATCTTTATCTATAGAGTGGGCTTACTTACATTTAAACTAGGGGTGAGTTTTAGTACAAATATAAACTATGTAACTTTCATCAATGATAAAAATAATATGATACAGTTAATGTATTCAATATTTTATGTTCTTGATAAAATACTCAAAATAATTTCAACCCAGTCTTGGAATATTTTTCAATAATTTTATACCATTTTTGTAAATTACTCTAATTTATGTAACGCTTAATGTATATGAAATAAGGTTTAAATTACTTTGTAAATTTTCTCAGTCTGCGCAAAGACATTTAAATAAATAGCGACTCTTGATACAACGCAATAAAGTGCGATTCAGCTCGCACAGCGCTGTATGCCTAAAATTATAATAACCTACAAGGGGCTCTCTTTCTATCCTGTAACTCTATAGTTTATGACGCGCATCATGGTTGTTGTTGTTGTGACAAATAATTAATCTGAATATTTACTTACCAGTTATGTACCTGTTGTAACGAATTTATCTCTGGTGTGGACATGCAAACGAATCGGGATCGGTGTCTTGGGCTGGAGGTGACCACACGAAGAAGAAATTCGTTATATTTTTGTTTTATATTTGAAAAGTGTAAATGAATAGGCTGTATGATGGAAGTTTCCCTTTGCTTACACTCGAGGTTGAAAAATAAGTAGGAAACGTCAAAAGACAGAACCACAAGCTCGAGTGCAAGGAAAGGCGAAAAAAAACTAATCGCTCTTGAGAAGTTATAGATAAACTGGGTCTGGTATTGGACACGGTGAGGAGAAGGGTCTAGATTGGAAGACTGAGGCGGACACGTCGGGCTGCGGGGCTGCGCGATGCTGGCCGCCGACAGCCCGGAGAGATGCAAGCGGGGCAGCGGGCTGCACGAGGACTATTTCCTCGGGCAGCGATAGTGGCAGACCACGACGGCATCAGGGGGTGCCATGCAGGCTGCCAGCAGCTTCGGAGACACCAATCCCGATTCGTTTGCGTGTCCACACCAGAGATAAATTCGTTACACTGTGTATACATGTATATGTAGTATCACATTTAAAACATACCTAACCTACCCATTTACAATGTCTGCATATTAAACTAAGTAAATAGGCATATATTATGCACACTTAGTATGTATATCAGATGCACAAAAAAGAACTCCGAGCCGCAAGTGGAAGGGATATGTTTGCGCATGGGGTATAGTATGTACAGTACATGTCAATAAAGAAGTAGGATGCCCGAGGTCTATTTACATACGTCAAATTGTATCCTGTCTACAAAACTTAATAGAAGTGTTTTAGGTGTTTAAAATTTCTATGCGAATGCCGCACGTGAACATACCTAAAGTGTGCATTCCGGGCGACGCGCGACCTACTAAATATGGGCGTGGCTATACCTAAGTGCACCAGGCCTGGATGTGTCTGTAAGCTGCGTGCTTATATGTATAAGTAGTTTTTCTATCTAAATGAATGTCTTAGAACTATCTTAATAAAAACATACCATCTTTAACAGGCCCTCCAGTCATAAAGATATGTAATAGAGCAGCAACTAACAACTTCCTGTGCTGAGGTTCTACTGCGGTGGGCAGCAGGGAGTGTTGACATTCCACATTGAGTACCACTATGTATTGTACTCCACTTTTGGCTTCTACCTGAACAAGTTTCCAGCCAAAGATCTACAGGCATAAAAGTAAGAAAAATGCAGTGGAAATGTGGTCTTTATGTAGAATGTGTAATGTAAGGCGTATTGACTGCATTTGGAGCAATGTCTTTAGAGAAGAACGCTAAGTGAAAGATGATTATATTGGGACTAAAAAGAAAGAAAAATAAGTAAGTACAAGTTTAAATATTGAATGATGAAAAATTTACAACGGTTTATATGGCAGAAGTGAAAGGAAATGCTAGCAGAGAGCAACATAAATGTAAAGGTTTTTAATTGTCTTATTTGTTTAAAACTTTGCATTCTTTTTTAAATAATATTTTGTTTTACTTATTTTACATTTGCAGACTGATAATAATTATTTTTTACTCTTATTTAAATTTTTTTAGTTATAGTTAATTTGTAGCGTCCTGGCCGTAAAGTCAAATATAAACATTTAAAAATGTACATCTACAAAAATGTATCACTCTCTTCTCTAATTTTTTAGGTTAGAGTACATTTGTGAGAAAATTTACTATTTTTTCTGTAGAAAGAATAGTGTATGACTGTCATATGATATATTGTATTTTAAAGAGATTTTAAATGCAGTCACAAGAACAACTAGTAAAACTGACTGCTGTATAGAGCTGCCTAGAGCTTTTGTAATATGGTTGTAATAATACGTACCCTTTTAAAAATAATATTAGCTTGCGATATTATCTGATTAACTTGGTTAGCATTCGTTTGGCATGTAGAACTCAAGTGCTTTATAATATCCGCTCGGCGAAGCGGGATTTTGCTGCCTTCTCTACACCAAATATAACGGACACATTCATTTACTGCATCAATTGGGACTTCTGGGTTATTTTCTGCGGTGGATCTGTTTTGTCGTCTACTCATGGTGTGATCTGGATTTTACTATTGTATTAAATTCGTTCAATTTTAATGTTTTTAAATATTTTAATCTGAGATTTTAATAAACAAATAACCAAAAAGGCGCGCCGCGGTTTTTTTTTCAATTCAAAAAATGACTTTTGTTGTTATAAAATTCTTGACGTTTCGAACATTTCGCATTAGATACGACAAAGAAATCAATTCTATAGTGCCAAATCAATCGACCACTATGTTATTATTATCACACCATTAGATACATTCTACATATACCCAGAAACGCACTCAGAATTTTGTTTTGGTTTCTTTATTCTATGCACTCTGACAGAAATATGTTTGTCCATAGGCCAAAGGGTTTCGCTTTAACGTCTTGCCTACCCTAAAAAGGTGGTCAATATTTATAAATATAATAATTATAACACAAATGGAGTTAAAACCAAAAATGCTAAACACTTTAATAGACTTCTGGTGTGTCGGCACGTAAAGCTTCCGCACTTCTTCTATAAAATGACAGATGTAAGTACTTACATCTGATATAGAAGTGACTGGCAAAGAGGAGACACTGTTACTGGTGGATGGTCACACCGCAAGGTAGGAATAAAGGTAAAGATGATTTTAAATGACAACTTATTTTAAAGGACATGCAAATATTAAAATTTTTACTATAAAACTAGACTTACTTATTATATAAACTTAATAATATGAACATCAAGATGAATTTTATTAGAAGATATAATAAATGAGTGTATCTTATCAAAGTAAATAAGGCTATTCCATGGCTATTCTATGTTTGGAACATACCTAGTATCTCAACAGATATTATGTTGACATCGCGTAGATAGACATAGTAATTAGATTAGATGGACACAAGCAGCGAACTGCTATCTGTTCCTATCTAACACGTAAACGCTTAGTACTAGCCCCTGTACCACTGTATTTTTCTGTCATTTTATTGTGGCAACGGATTTTACGTTATATGATGATTATGTTAAAATACAAACATAACATGTAACATAAAGTTTAGGTTTTACAAACGTATGTAAATAAAACATACCTATCATTATGAAGTATAATTCGATTTTGTATAAGAGTAGATAAAATTCATTAAAACCCTTTTGCCCAGACTATGTTTAGTTTTTTTATAGTAGGTACCATATAATAAGTAAGTAGGTACCTAACCTACCTAAATAAAGAATTCGGAACTAATCTCCGACTTCAAAAAAATCGCTAAATACCTAGCACCACAGATCCTTTATACTGAAAATCTGTGCCTACACAATATAAAATAATGAAAACAGACAAAACCGGACAAACAACAAGTTGTATTACTATGCAACATAATTTTTTTCACTGTCAAGGATATTTATAGAAAACTTACATTGAAAAATGAACTTTAATACCAAAGAATAAATAATATTTTACAATAGTAACAATTTTTAAATTAGTTTTTAATAGGTAGGTAATCATTGTAATTTAGGTAGGTACTTATATAGAGTCGCATATTTCGTAGTCTCATGGTCTCATTCGAAGCAGCCTCTTGGTTTCAAGTCTCAGCAGGTATCATTTTTTAATTATTTTGAACTAGCAACCCCGCTCTTGGCTTCGCACGGGTACAATATGGGTATACAACAAAACTAATAACTACATAAATACTACAGATAATTTTTATTACTTACATAATTCTTTCCTACATCATTTTGTTATATCTCTGACGGATATAGCATATGCGCCATGAAAACTCGTTGAGGCTAATTTTTCCCCGACTTGATTCACTTTTACAGTGTTAATGCTCAGCTCCTAAACATGATAGGTTCACGTTTAATACTCGTACACCTTCCCGGTGAATCAACCTATCTTATAGTGAAAATCCCTTTAAAGTAGTTTTTTCGTGAAAAGGTCACAGACAGACGCGGCGAGGGGACTTTGTTTTTTTTAGTTATTATAGAAATACTTAGGTATAGTTAATCTTTTTTTTCAACCTTTTGTGAATTTGTTTGTAATGGTTTGTATATCCAAGCCTTTTATTTAAAAATACATAAATGAAAAATAATGCGCAAGTACATTTCTATAACTCTACCGTACAATGGTTTTGTGAGTCCATGAATGAAGCCATTTGAATATGGAAATAGATACATTTAAAGGAGTCCACGACACGCCTTGGTGGATAGCACACGCTCCCGCGGAGACGTGTTGGGGAATCCAGTTTAATCCCGCCCGCGCTGTAATGGTTGTAAGACATATCACGGTCGGCGGGATTATCATACATACCGATTTATTGGCTATAATCACCGTAAACGGCTATACTATTTGACATTGGCGAAATCACCGATTGATATTGGTGGAACCGCCATGTTGAAAAAAAAGAAGAAGAAGAAGATACATTTAAAAACATTCCATGTAAAAAGCAAAAAAAGAAAGTGAAACAAAGTCTAGCGTTTCTAGTCTAGGGGTTTCATTCATTAATTTTGTTGGAATAACTCTACTAATGGAATAATTTATTTTCAGAACGATGTCTGTGTACAAGTTTTATTATTTCCATGCGAAGGCATTGGGAGAGTCTGTGAGGATGTTATTTTCTTACGGAGAACAACCATTTGAAGATATTAGAATATCCAAAGCTGACTGGCCAGCGTTTAAAGAAAGTAAGTTTGTTTGTTTGTATGTAAAAAACTTTAATATATGTACTAATATATTTTTGCTAAAATCACCCTCATAGCAACGAGTAAGGAAAGGAATAGAGAGTAACACAGCGTCAGATACTTGGTCCTAGGTCAAAACTCATCCCACAAAAAGTGAGAGCAAAACGAAATAGAAGAGCAAATCGTTCCCAGTTGCAATACTACCGTTACTCGAGATAGACGTGTATAATAAAATTCAAATATTGTCAAAATGCCCTTTTGTTGTGTAAAAAATTGTAAAGCAGATCTACAACTCTCCCTAAAGATTCTGGGATTCTGGGATTCCTTTCCTTACTAGTTGCCTCAAAGGGATTTGGATTTGGTGAAGAGATACTTACCTACCTTGACCTTCTTTCATGCCAAAACGGAGCAACGGATCGTGATATTTTGGAGAATGACAAAGAAAACATATCTGATTACTTTGGGAATATTATTAATAACTAGCTTTTCGCCTTCTATCTTTTGAGTTCATAAAAAATACCATAGAAAAAAGCACCATCATATTGTCCCGAATTAGGCCAGCCGTTCTCAAGTGATGCGCTTACCAACTACGGCATTTATTTATGTACCTTAGAGGCTTTTCCATCTTAATATACCTCAACAGAACTGGCCACTTTAGGTAGGTATAGCCTCTCAAACATTGGCTATCCGCTGGGTACCCTGGAATTGAAGAAAAAAAAAGCATTTAATTTTTATTTATAGATTATAAACATTTTGACGTTATTTATTTACAGAGAGTCTCTTTGGCCAGCTTCCTGTTTTGGAGATAGATGGGAAAAAGTTTGCACAAAGTGTGTCGATGTCTCGTTATTTAGGAAGAAAATATGGTTTAGCTGGTTCTAATGGGGAAGAGGAACTTGAAGTTGACCAGGTGGTGGACTTTATTATGGACTTGAAAACAAGTAAGTGAAAACAACACTATCAGTCAAATAGATCTTAACTACAATTTTAGTTCTAAGAAAAAAAATTCTCAAATAAATCGATTAACTTTTATTATGTTTATTTACTCCGTTTTAGGCGGTCTCGGGTTCGAATTCCAGTTGTGTAAATCAGATTCGGGTCATATGGACATATTAGGTAGAGAGATGGCGACAGAAAGTGGTTGTAAGCACTACAAATTCTTGTAGACGAGTAGGGAGGGGTCCAGCGCTTGTAGGTACGCCGCGCCGCTAAGGCGCTTTAGAAGAAAAAAAAAACTCCCCTACTACTGACAGTAACTGAAGGGAGTAATTTGGCAGAAAATATTTTCCTAAATAAACGAGGGAGACTAGGTCTTCCGCTGGGTACCCTGGAACCGTAACACGGTTTCACGGTTTCGGGAGCTGTAAAGCAACCGTGAAGAAAAAAAATAAAAAAAAAATAAAAAATATTTTCCTACAACCGAGAGGTCCCCACAAATGCTGTTCACTCATTTTCTGCCAGCTGGTAGGATAGGTTTTTCTTCTTCTTCTTTTTTTTCTGTCGCCAATATTTGAGGTCTTTTTGTTTCGTATGGTAGATACTCATATCATATCAGAGATGTTTACCTATTTTGTATCCTAATTAACCGTATTCAAATTCTATGACGAAATATTCATTATTTCTTACTTTTCAGTGCACAATTTTTGAATTCGGTATAATTTTTTAAAAAGTTTTTTGTAATAGTTACCTCAATGAGCGTCATTTCGTAAACGATTACAAGTAAATTATTATCTACCTACGCCTCAAAATGAGGAAAACTTCGCTTGCGGTTTTTTGCATAGGTACTTAACATTTTTTTATGGTTTTTAGATAATCTTTTTTTATTTTTTAGGGGGAGTTCAAGTTGATTATGAAAAGGATGAGGCATTAAAAGCGAAATATCATAAAGAATTCACTAAGAATGTATATTCCAGCTTACTGAATAAGTTGAATGACATAATTGAAGCAAACAAGGGACACTTGGCTTTAGGAAAGGTATGTAATTGTAAACGTCATTACACGTAGAGTTGTGCCATAGCAAGTCCCCATTACAGAACTAGTTGTGCCATCAGTTGGTCCATGGTTACGACGACTACGGGCTTGGGTAGGTACTACATTGGCTGTTGACAGTGAAAGAAAATAAATACACAACAATATTTTTTTTATAGATACCTAGTCAACGTATAATCACAAAAAATTATGTTTATTTAATCTTTTTGAATATCTAAATTAAAAATCTATAACTTTCATACTTCGGGTCACGTGAACGCAAACGGGAAGTGACGTCACATTCATGTAAATTTCAAATAAACAACCACATCCTACTAACTATATTATAATATTGGTATAAATTATTGGTAGATGGCTCACAGTTTAGTTTTTTATTCTATTCAAAAAACCACGGCTGGTTCCTCAATTAGCGTCCGCACTTAGCGAGCAAAGAACGTCTTCTCTCCAAGAGACTTTCACAGAAGGTAATAATGAGTTTTGAAAAACTCTCCACAGATTACACATCTTGTTGTAATTGCGTATGCTCGGACGCACAGTATGATGTGTATGAGCCCCTAGAGATCGAACACAAAATATTGTATGAATAAAATTACTTGTAGGTAAGAACTAAGATAATCGACGCGCCGCGCAAGCTGAATTAAAAAACCCTCTTATTTATTTTTTCCTCAGGCGGCATACTTTGAATCCCTCGCTGTGCTTAGGATTCTACTTTAGAATTCAAACTAGCGTCCTCGTCGTAAATATATTATTTTGCTCCCTTGTGATAAATGTATATTTTATTTCCAGTTAACATGGGCCGATTTTGTATTTGCCGGTATGTTCGACTATCTAAAGAAGATGTTACAGCAACCTGACCTCGAGAAGAAATATCCTAATTTCCAAAAAGTGGTGGACAATGTTACTTCAATACCAAAAGTGAAGTCGTATATTGACAAAACTCCTCCTCTTGAGTTAAATTTTTGAATATTGTAATAGTGACCTCGCCCCCGGTACAATATGGTATACTACAGATATATGCTACCGCGGACTTTTTTGTCTATTATAGCCTATGCTATTCTGATATATAAGCTATAACATTGTAAAGTTTCATCAAAATCCGTCCAGTAATTTTTGCGTGAAGGAGTAACAAAACATCCATCCATTCTCACAAACTTTCGCTTTTATAATATTAGTAGGATAGTAGAATTCTCTGTTTGTTTGTCCTTCTTTTGCGTCAAAACAGAGCAACGGATCGACGTGATTTTTGCACAGAGATATATAGAGGGCTTGAGGGTGATATACCTAGACTATTTTGGTCACGTAATAGCTTTTTAGATACAGTTTTATATCACTGTGGCGGACTGGCCACATCGTAGAATGATGTTTTTGGACGAAAAAAGGTTTTGTTTGACGTATTGAAAATTGTTATGTTGTTGTCATTGGAAGTAGTATGTTTAGTTTATTTTCTGTATTATATTCCTTTTAATCACTTATATAGTTTCCTTACACCTATTACAGTCCACTCCGCAATCACTCCGCTTCAATCACATTTTATAAATTTACACAAGCGAAGTATTTAGTATATTTTGCTAATTTAATAAAAGGTCTGTGTGTTTGATTTTTATTATTTTTGTCACCCCGTTGTACCCCTTCCTAGATTCACATAATATTTTTTCTTTCTTTACGGGTTACGGTTCCAGGGGTACGTTTAGCCGATGGTATCTGTGAGGCTATACCTAACGAGTGGCCAGTTCTGTTGAGGTATATTTAGATGGAAACGCCTCTAAGTGTGGTTTGTCGGATTATGTACATAAGTTTTTAATTATAAAACCCATTGGTACATGGCCGGGATCCAGGATCGAACCTGTGGTCTGCCCAGTCTACGATTTTTTCGATCCCGACCAGTCCACCCACTGGACTTTCCCACTGGTGGGTGGACGGGTAATTAACGATTACCCTTCCACCCACTGCGCTAGTGTATAGGTACCGAAATAATAAGTCATCGATAAATTCAAAAATTTATTTTGGTTTCTTTTGAACCGAGGTAGAAACTTGATAGTGTCCCCTCTCCAACGGGACAATAATTGTACCTACGCTTTATTATCTACTAATAATTTTGGGCCTGTGTGGCGCCTTCTTCTTACAAGTCGACGCGAAGTAAGTTTTTTACTTTCAATCATATTATATTATGATTTTGGCGCCCCCTGAAACTGCCACCCGGGGAAAAATAATTAACTTTTTAAAAAAGTATAACGACTTTAAACATTGTTTACTGAAAAGCAAGAAATAATTAAATATTTCGTTTCGCCGTTGAATTTGAAGTGGGTTGATGTCAAATTAGGCTATAAAATTAAAATAAATTCTAAAGAAGATCATTCTAGTTATCTATGTGTGTAATTAATAATTGTGAAATTTAGAGATAGGTATATAGTTTCTAATTTGGAACCAATGTAAGTCGTTATACTTTATCAAAAAGTTAATTTATTTTTGCCGTTTAGGTGATTTTGCTGTTATACAAAAAAATCTGAAAAACTTATTTTCACCAAAACAAAAATGGGACAAATCTGGAAATATATCCTATAAAATAAAAATATACATTGCCATGTCCGTTTATAAATGACGGAGTTATGAGATAACAAACATATAAAAAGTACAACCGAATTGAGAACCTCCTCCTTTTTTTTGAAGTCGGTTGAACAAAATACTGAAACACACTTGCATTTATAATATATTGTGTACGAAACCTGCCTTACTTGATAGCTTTTATTATATTATTTATTTATATTTATTTTAACACTGTATGGATAATGGTTAGATAAAATCAGTTATCGCTATTTTAAAATAAATTTATTATGCAAGCAAGCTTTGAGTATTTCAAAATATTTGTTAACATGACAATGACAAGATTGACAAGACATATAATGGAATTAAGTACTTACTATATAGCTATCCGTCCCGGCTTCGCATGTGGCATATTTTCAAACATAGGAATTACCTTAAATATAATAATAATAACAGCCTTTCATTTCTGAACATTTGAGTTTTTTTACAATTTCGCTTATAGTAAGTAGGTATACTATATTTAGATTGTAAATATATTATTTTTATAAAATGCCTTTTGGCAACCCTTGTTAAATACGGTCCCAAGGTCAGACGAATCTCGTCTTCCCATCTTCTTGTTAGACACCTCTGTCTTCTAGTAGGCTAGCAAATTTTACTCAAAGGAAACATTCCTTTATTTAGCTATGTGAAAAATCACGTCGATTTGTGACTCAGACCCGTTTGATGTTGAATAGTTCTTTCAAGATATCTAATAATAGTAGTCGGTGAATATAAGTGACATTGCGCCTGAAAAAAGCAAAGATGAAGTAATAGATGAACGATTGTCTTGGTAGCATGTCGTATGGTCGGGGAGTGGCGCAATGATAAAGTAAAGGTGTTGGGCAGACAACGACATTTACAAAATAACATAATTAGTATACCAAAGGAGTCGTGTAGCAAAAGGGGGAGCCGGTCTAATGACCCCTCCTTAGGCTTAGTACTCTATGTCCAGTACTTATTGTTCTAGTAACAAATCAACCATTCTTAAACGATACACTACCTACCTACCATTCTGTTACTTTTTTAAAGTCGTCAAATAGTCGGTCATTTTGAGGCCGATTAGAGTAAATGTAGGTATATCAATGCCGATTAGTCGTTTAGTCGGCTGGTCGGCCAAATCCATACTCGGTAGATTACTAATAAAACATATGATCACCTACATTTTTTCGGTAAGACACCTGACCTGACTGAAGACGCCTGTTATTCGAACCTGGGCCCGCCTGCTGAATCATACAAACTACTTATTATAGTGAATCACTATAATATTTATATAATGGCAATGTACACAAACAAATACCAGTAACAGTGTCCACTTGACGCCAGTTGTGAACAATTAAACCTAGATGTGATCTGGTATTTCTTACGTGCCCTCCGAAGCTAAATGAAATTGATGCTTAGCATTTTTAGCACGAGTAGGAATTGAATTTTAAGTAAGTAGGTAATTAACTGTGGATATTTTTTTTAAGTTTGAGTAAAAAACTGAAAACTTTTAGAAATGGTGGCGTTTAGGCTTTAGTGAAACATTCTGTACTTATAATTTATTTATGGTATAGGCTAACTAAAAAAGTTAAACACTGTACTATGCTGTGGTACTATGTATGCCTTCTGTATATCAAATTAACAAAAACGTTTTGTCAGCGTCGGTTCAATTCAAGGTCATGGTAAATTACTGATATTTGAACTGAAACGTGCTTTAATACGTAAGAGGTAGAGCTTATTTCTAAACAATGAATTTTAGCCGGCCGGCGGTCATGTTGTTCTGCTTTGCCAGTGTTCAAAAGTAGATTCATCTAGTGATGTCATAAGTATATGTAGAAAATAACTGTTACTTAAGAATAACCCGTGCTGTTATTTTCATGATAAAGTATTAGTAGAACTCTGGTTTTAGCTATTTACTCAAATGGAACTCTATTCCGTAGCCTTGGTTTCAACATATTTAAGTCATATTCATATTAGTGTTTGGATAAGTACTTCTTATTATGGAAGTCTAGTAAATTAAAAAATAAATTTTAACTCATGTAAGTATCAACATACTACGTAATGGTATGAAATGATAAACATTTTAAAACTTAAATGCATTAAACTGTTTTTATTAAATAAATTAAAAAAAACTCTGATTTTATTTAAAAGATTGCAGCGGTCCTCTCACAAATTAAATAAAAGCTGTTTGGTTACGTATAATTTGAAATAATACTTCCATTTACAGCACCAACATAATTTCCAGTGATTTAATAAAATAATAAAAAGAAATCCTCAACAAAAAAGTGACAATCAAAATCAAATATTTTTATTCAAAGATTGGAAGTATGTACACTTCACTCTCTGAACGTCAAAATAAAATAAACTACCACCACTTATAGGAAGTGGAAAAGAAGTGGCAAGAAACTTCACAGGTATCATAACTCATTATTAAATATACAAAATATACAGTACATCATACATATATAAGTTCTCTTATTCGTTCTGCAATAAATTATATTTTAACATACGATCAAAATGGTAAATAAAGATTTCAATAATATTGAGTCTACTTACATATATAGGTGTTATTTGTTTTGCCTTTGGCTACATATATATATTAAAATATATAGCTACCAAAATATGTAATTTAAATATCTAATAGAAATAAAAAAGAACGAGTCTCACATTAGTCGTCAATGAGTGTAACATCTAACCTTGGTAAACGCATTGACTGTATTGCTTGCCCCACTGCTTTGTGGAAAGAACATAAACAAAAAATAATGTTATAATAATAAAAAATAAACATAACAAACTTGTTGTCATAAACCTAAGAGAAGAAAAAGAATGGTCATTTGAATATGTATTCGATTCTCTGTAATTAAATAAATATATATTTAGATTTTATTAAAATAACAACTGCTACTAAAAAGTCACTGCTATTTTTCATAATATTTTGTATAGCTCAGCTTAGGGAGGGAGAAGGAAGATTGAAATCGAGTTTCATTATTTGATAGGTTCTGTCAGTTGAGAGCTGAATACAGCAGGAAGAGGTTGCTTCACTGAAAAATTTAACTAAAAAAACCCGAGTGAGTATTTTTTTTCATTTAGTTAAGTAGGTACTCCTAGTATTTAAGTATTGTGTCTACATTTTGAAGAGATACTAGTAAATATTAAGTACCTATAGTATTTTTAACAATGTAATTATTTACCTACCTACCTACCGGCTGTTTTGAATTCAATGGCGTTTGTTATTTCCACATATTCTCCATTATACATGATTGCACAGTGACACCCTGAGTTCGCACGGTAGGAACCTATACACACACACCTTCACGGCGTTAGTACCTTGCGGTGTGGCCATATCAGAAGTGTTCACTTCTTGCCAGAGGTATTTTTGGTAAAGGTCCAGATTATCTAATCCTGAGATTTTCGTGTTTTTTCGACTTTATTCAATTACTGCACTGCTTTATTGCATACTTTAACTATTTTCAAGTCTCGGTAAGGTGTAAGTTTTTGCAGGAGGTCACAGGTTTTTGCAAAATTAAGGTTGGAGTTTTCATGATTTTGAAAAAGACTTTTCAATCGATTTTTTTACTCTATATAACACCCATTTTTTATGATGCCATAGGATGAAAGGCGTCACAAGGAGCAACTTTCGTCCAGGACACCAATCCCGAAAACCCTTCCCGTGACCGCCACGTCGGTGAAAAGTCTTCAGACACGATCGAAATTTTTTTACTCCACAAAATAGGTTAGCGAGGAGCGCAACGACGAGCGTGGTTCGGATGGTGTAAAAACAAGCCTTATATTTTATTTTAAAACACGAAAATCTCAATTTCAGATTTTGAGGTTAAGTTTTTCAATGTCAATTTTCTTATAAACTTGTGAACACCGGCGAAAAGTGGTACCTTACCGAGACTTCAAAATGGTTAAAGTATGTAATAAAACAGTGCAGCAATTTAATAAAGTCGTCAAAACACGAAAAGCTCAGGATTAGATAATCTGGACCTTTACCGTATTTTTAACAGAAATTAAATTATAACGGTCACTGAGAAAAACTAAATTTTATGTATAAATATTATGTATTGCAATCTTAGGTTAGAACAAAGACTGAGGAACCCTATTCACTATGTTTGACCCGACACACATTTGGCCGGTTTTCTTTTAACTAAAAATTAAAACTTAGTTCAAAATTGTAATTCTTGCAAACATAAACCTTTTTTGAGAAAAACTAAAATAAATAAAATTTATCAAAATCAATTTATTGTCAGCTTAAATTACATAAATAAAAATAAAAACGAACAGCAACAGTTCTAATTTTATAACAACGCCAGCGTTCTTAGAAGAATGGGCGTTACTAATGTATTTTCCCCCGAACATCATGTAAAAGAGTCAAATTTACCGACTATGGATTTGGCCGAATAGCCGACTAACGGACTAACGATTATCGGCCCCAAAATTACCGACTATATAAATTTCAGATATGTAGTTTATGTAGCAAAGAACATCCAGAAGGCCAGCGTTTAGTATAATTTATTTCCCGTTTCCTGTACCAATTAAGAGCCGATTAGTAGGCGTTTTTGCCGACTATTCGCCGACTATAAAAGTGGCCCATTAGTTGGTAGATCCCCACATCAAAATAAAAACATAGAATTGACTCGAGGAGAAACCCCAGTTAGGACATGTGATCCTTCTAATCTAATCTATACTAATAATAAAGCTAAAGATTTTGTTTGTTTGAAAGAGCTTATTTCTGAAACTACTAGTCGGATTTGAAAAATTCATTTTGCATTCGATAGCCTAATTCTTTTAGGGGTAGGGGTAGGGGTAAGGATAACTATGAGTGCTGTAGGGTATATTTTATTTTGTTCGAAAATATCCACGGGCGAAGCCGGGGTCGGACAGCTAGTGTTCAATAAAAGTACGTCCTCTGCCAGCATTTCCTTTCACTTCAGCCATATAAACCTTTTTAGTCAATCTTTCATTCTTCATTATTTCAACGTGTCCAAACCAGCGTAAACTACTTTCCTTCATTTTCACAACATCATCTTTCACTCCGCATTCTTCTCTAATGACATCCTTCCGGATGCGGTCAATACGCTTTATATCACTATATATATAAATATTAGCGGACCCGGCAGACGTTGTTCTGCCCAAACGTTGGCTTGCCTGCTATTTACTTTCCTTCGTCCGTATAGAAAACAAGTACCACTACCTCTACTCCTACAACTCCCACTACCCCTACCCCTACCCCTACTTATTTAATCTATGCCCGTTGTCTATGCCCTATGTCCTTGGTAATGGATTACTAACTTTGGATATTGTTCATACAAAAATACTAAAATCGCAATAAAAAGTAGGGGTGTGGCTAGGAGGGTGAAAAATAGTTAACGACCTATTCTCAGACCTACCGAATATATACAAAATCATACAAATCGGTCAAGCCGTTTCCGAGGAGTTTGGTTACAAACACCATAACCGAGAATTTTATATATATTGTGTATTGTCATGATTATGTATACATAATTATTTAAATAGTAAATAACAGATTTATGTACCAATACAATAACATTATGCCATAATAATATTTATTTTTCATATCTGACGTATAAGTTAGAGGTACATCGACACATATTTGTTATCGCATATAACAAGTGATTTCAATTATTTTCCAACTGTTACTAACTGCCTCGTTATACCGTCCCCCTTTCCTCAACTATACTGTGTGTGACGTAAGGCGTAACTATCTACACTAGCTCTTGACCGCGGTTTCACCTGCGAAATATACCATTACCATTTCTTTTGTCAGATTTTTAAGACAGGATTTTTTGTTTAGGATTTTTTAATTTTTTAAATATTTTTAATACCCCTACCCCTACCCGTACTCGTACCTCTACCCCTACCCTCTACCACTACCACTACCACTACCTCTATACACTACCTCTATAATATCATCAATAGTTTTCGCAGCGCACGCGATGTAAGGAATTTCTTAGGTCATTTTTTTACACCTTGACTTACATTATTGGAGTTTTAGTAAGGATCCCTATTTTTTTGAAAAATAGAATATAGCCTATGTCACTCAGGGTGAATGTAGCTTTCCCATGGTGAAAGAATTTTTGAAATCGGCACAGTAGTTTTTGAGTTTATTCATTACAAACATACCTACACACAAAAATACAAAAATACAAATCTTTCCTCTTTATAATATTAGTATAGAATATAGATATATTTGTATTCCTTATTACTTTCATTTGATATATCACATGATGCACTTGAAACATTTTTTTTAAAAATTCGATTTATCGATGTAAAATTCGATTATTTACGCTATAGGTTCGATTGGCTCATGAAACTCTATATATTTTCGAAGATTCGAAGAAAATAAGCTGTGACACTGTAAGGGTTTCCGTTTTTTCATCGGAGATATACGAAACCCTAAAAACAAACAAACTTAATATTTCATTCACACATGTTGAGTCACATCCACATCCATCCATCCATTGCATTTATGGCCGTGAGATATAACATCAAATATTTCCATGTTTTGTATGCGAAGTCATAAAGTTACATACAATTATAATTTTAATCATTTTATTCTACACAATTCTCTACTACATCATTATATTATTAAATCTCTGACGGATTAGACAGCATACGCCATGAAAACTCGCTGGGGCTAACTTTTCCCCCGAGGACGCCTAGCTGGCGGAGGACGACCTAGGTGTGCTTTTATTGAATATATAAAAATGTTATTGATCGATGGCAATATTAAAAGTACACAAAATCACCGAGCATGTATGAAAGGTATGATGAATATAAAAGAAGCGAAAGAGGTTTGTCAGGATCGTAACAAATGACATTCTATTGTCACTGCCTCTTGGGATAAAAGTCGTGATGATAGGATGATTTTTAGTATAAAACTACGCATGTAGTTTTATTTATTTTTTTACAAAATTAAACTCAAGCAGCGAATTTTGATTTCAGAAAAATGCCCAAATACGTGTACCGCTACTTCCCCGTGAAAGCTTTGGGTGAGGGACCCAGGTTGCTGATGGCTTACGGCGGCCAGGAGTTCGAGGATATCAGAGTAACTGCTGAACAATGGGCTGAGTACAAACCAAGTAAGTGTTCCATTACAATTTCAGATAAGGAACTACCAAAGAAGATCGTGATCACCACCTGTCAACATGCATCAGCACAGCATTCAAATTCACATTTTGTTTTCAATTAATTGAGGCCGAGTTCAATTATGTTTCGTGGCCCGATCGTAGAATTGGCCATTTCATGATGTGGCTAACTAAAATCGCCATATCGTTAAATTCATACAAAATTTAAATTTATTTTACACTAGCTTTCCGCCTAGCCCGTGAATATTTTCGAACAAAATAAAATATACCTACAAATTCTTAGAATCAGTCCAGTAGTTTGAGAGATACATAAACATTAGTTGGCCATACCGTGCAATGGCCGAATTCTACGGTCGGCAAAAAAAAACAATTTTTTTTTATCATAATATCTAGATATCTTTAGATCTCGGCTTTACGGCCAGGGCCAGTCATGTGATTTTGAACGCAGGTGGCTTAAAAACACTTCCTTCAAGTTATAAGAAAACTAGCATTCCGCCCCTGGCTTCGCCCGTGGATATTTACGAACAAAATCAAATATACCCTATACCTACCCCTACCCCTATAAGGATTCAAATAAAGAGCCTTTTCTAGCGGCGGCTTTTTAATTAAATTTTAAAATTAAAAAACACAAACAGTTAGACATATGCTATCGCGTCACTTTTTATAGATAATGATGTGTTCTGCAAAGTCGTAGTACATTATTTTGTTCTATCATCAATAGTTTTCGCAGCGCACGCGATGTAAGGAATTTCTTAGGTATTTTTTTAACACCTTGGGTTACATTATTGGAGTTTTAGTAAGGATCCCTAATTTTTTTGAAAATAGAATATAGCCTATATCACTCAGCGTGAATGTAGCTTTCCAATGGTGAAATAATTTATGAAATCGGCACAGTAGGTTTTGAGTTTATTCATTACAAACATACAAACATACACACAAACATACAAAAATACAAATCTTTCCTCTTTATAATATTTGATATAGATTAGATTTTTCCGGATAAAAACTAGCCTGTGTCACTCTTCGCGGTCCACCAGCTATCACAAAAATCACGTCGATCCGTTCCTCTGTTGTGGTGTGAAAGAAAGACAAACAAACAAATATAATTATATTAATTAGTATGTGGTTTTTATTATACTCTGCGACTGCAACGTACCTACTTGAAGTGACTTGGTACTTTTGTAATCTTCCTTAGTGATTCAAATCATATATGTACAAGGCCCCCCACTGTACTGTTGAGTATTAAGATAACATGCTTATCTTTCTTATCGCTAGGTATTCTATTCTCTTGCGCCGCTAAAACATAATATTTATTTATGTAGGTACACGCTTCCGTCCGCGGTTTCACCCGCATGGACAAAAAGAAAGAATCCGTGGCTGTAATTTTCCCCCCCAAGAACCCCCCCTCCTCGGCATAAATACTTGTATCTATGTGCTATTCCAGACTATAATCTATCTCTGTGCAAAATTTCATCCAGATCCGTTCAGCCGTTCTGGCGTGATTGAATAACAAACATCCAACGTAAGTAAAACCGGTGTACACCGAACAGTGGGGTTAGTATATTTAGGAACCGCGTCATCGATATTTCGACTCGAACAAAAAATTTAATTTCGATTTGTTTGTTTATTATTTGTCATTAGAGGGGAAAATAATGTTCAAAATGGCGTATCAAAATACCGGCAAAAATAATATATAGATAGGTATGTTGTTTCCAAGAACGAATCCACAGCGGAAAGCTATCAATAATATGTTTATCAGAACATTATGATATGAATACTATATTTTATCTGTCTTTATATTATACTTATTTATGAATGATTTATTTGTTTTCTTGTACTATATAATAGACCTTTTATAATGAAAAGTTTATTGTTTGAGTTGACCTTCTTAACATCATTCTCTAAATGGACTTAATTATTACGTTACCTACTCTAAATTCACGGGCATAATGTAAGGCTTGCATGGGGACATAGGTCCAACATGTAGAGGCCCTTAAGAGTGTTTAATCTAAAGTGTTGTGACTAGCACCCGTCGGGACCTATCTCTGAATGCATCAAATACAATGTGCTCACAGACAGGCCCCGTCAGGTGCCTGGACTATTGCTGAGATAAAATTAAACTAAAATCGGGCTATTGTTTTGAGATGTTAAATGGATTGGTTTATCAAGTTTATTGGTTGAGACTACGGTCACCTGCCGGTATCATTCATCTCATGAAACGTAAAATTGGCAGGTGGTGGCTCGCCGTTTACTAAATGGGCCTACCTACTAAAGCAACCACCGCTGCCGGCAGTAAGACAGGCAACATTGGTGTAAGCGGCTGGGGGTGTCGAGAGGTGTGACACCGGTTTCACATATAGCTTCCCCGTTATTACGCCTTTAGACACTTCCACCACCGAGCATAATACATAATGTTATACTCTAACGACTTCAACCTGGACAGCCAATTAAGGCAAGCCAGGGTCTAGCAGTGGGGACGCCTGCATAACCTAAGCATTCGGGTTCGACGGTGTCGTTACTCACCCACAGCTCGCCACAACCACAAGCCGCCCTGCGCCCTTATTATTATTATTATTATATATACTAGGTTTCCACTCCGGGCTTCGCTCGTGGATACTTTTGAACAAAATAATTGCCTTTTAAAAAAAATACCGACTTCAAGATTTATATGCACTGAAAAGTGTGCTTTCCGAAAGCAAATGCACAAGTCACTATAAAATAAAATACCCAAATCGATTCAAGTGTGCCTATAAAATTTGAAGAGTTCCCGATTTCTCCAGGATCCCATCATCAGATCCTGACCTGATGACTATGGGACTACCTGGCAAGTAAGTAGGTATACCCTTTCAAACAGAAAAACAATTTTCTAAATCGGCGTCTTCAAGTAACTAATCGAAGAACATACATAAAAAAAAACATAAAAGATTCCGACGAATTGAGAACCTCCTCCTTCTTTTGAAGTTCGGTTAATAAAGTAACCATAAAGGTCAACCAATCAGAAATGTCCACGGGCAAAGCCGGGGCGAAAAGCAAATAATAAAAATATTTTTTCTAGAATTTAGGTCATCGTTGCCAAAATGTATCTACTCACAAATAGGTTAAGTACCTTATTTATAAATTTATTTCTTACTTCTTCCTACCCTTCAGCCGTCTCTGTGCAAAAAATCGCGTCGATTCGTTGCTCTGTTTCGACGTCAAAGAAGGATAATGTACACTCGCATTTATAATTTTAGTTATAGGTTAAACGTATTTAACTTTTTTCCATTCAGTTTACTGTCTACCTCGCAAGGCATAAATGCCGTTATGATAGTACGATCTTGAAAATCGTGTTCTGAAGGTTATGAAAGAATACATGTGATTTGTATGACGTCAGTATTTGTTTTCAGTCATTTTGCGATACTAAAAAGATACTGTAAATTTTTTTTTCTTTCTTTACACAGCAAAATTATTAAAATTCGAAATTACAAAACGGTTAATTCTCGCCTCTAGTGACCCCAGAGCTGGTGCTTACTTCGCTCTAATAAGAATAGTAGCGAGGTAATGCCGCCAGCATCATAGGCACCATGCCTCAACAGAACAGAAGGGATATTTTTCATGCCATATTTTTTTTTATTATTGCGAAATTTTAGGAGATAGATATATACTATCGTGGACTTTTTTGTAGATGATTTTATTCTACACAATTATTTTCTACATCATTTTCAATCTCTGACGGATTAGACAGCATACGCCATGAAAACTCGCTGGGGCTAACTTTTTTCGCGACTTAATTCACTTATACTGTTAAGTTAATGCTCAGGTCCTATACATGATAAGTCCATGTTTAATACCCGTAAGGGTTCCTCAAGAATCAACCTATCTACTCCTGAAAACCGCATCAAAACCCGTTCAGTAGTTTTTGCGTGCAAATGTTACAAACAGACAGACAGATGGGACTTTGTTTTATAATATTATGAAGTGATGATGATATATAATTTCATACAAAAATCCCATTGTGTAACTTTTAAAATTTTTCATTCCCGAAAAACTTAAAGCATTTAAAAACAATTAGCCAAATCGGTCCAGCCGTTCTCAAGTGATGCGCTTACCAACCAACAGATTGCCCGCTACTTCGTACGCGTTGTATTAGGAATACAATTCACCCCCTTGGGTAGGTAGCGTGATGTTAAATAGCCTATAACCTTCCCCGAGAATTAGGCTATCAAATTCAAAATGAATTTTTAAAATCGGTCCAGTAGTTTTGAGTCTATTTATTTTTATATATCATATAATAATTAATTTTACTCGTAATAAGCCAAAGAAGTTTCACTTTCTAGTCTTCCTAATACACATTTATTTTTATTTTCAGAGACCTTATTCGGCCAACTCCCAGTTTTGGAGATCGATAACAAGGTGTATGCCCAGAGCACTGCCTTATCTAGATACTTGGGTCGCAAGTATGGTCTCTCCGGTAACACATTCGAGGAAGATTTAGAGATTGACCAAGTTGTCGATTTCATCAACGATATTAGAGCCAGTAAGTTATATTTTCCATTGGCATGTGTGGGATTAGTCATCGCCCACACATCGGCCAGATCGGCCACACATACATGAACCA
Organism: Nemapogon koenigi; assembly: GCA_963924495.1. Taxonomy (NCBI): domain Eukaryota; kingdom Metazoa; phylum Arthropoda; class Insecta; order Lepidoptera; family Tineidae; genus Nemapogon; species Nemapogon koenigi. The sequence goes on along the minus strand of OZ004641.1, from coordinate 905,881 downwards.
ATGGGCTTGGCCTTATAAATATTTGAGCATGAATTAGTAGGTAGCTTTAATAGAGGCAGAGATCCCTACAAAAGCTTTAATGAAACCTGAATATCTTGGAAACTGCTTACCCTGTTTTCATCAAACATAGCTAAGAACAATCCCGACTAAACCAGCTTTTAAATAAAAAAAACCGCATCAAAATCGGTCTATCCAGACACACACCCCTGGTTTCAAACTTATAACACCCCTCTTTTTTCATGGGGTTAAAAAATATGACAAATCTATTTCAATAATATAATCGAGACTTTTTTATTATTTTTATTAATTTTAATTATTTATACATATTTTTTTCACGGGTTGCCTTACAGCTTTCGAAACCGCGTTACGATTCCAGGGTACCCAGCGGAAGACCAAGTCTCCCTCATTTAGCCAATGGTATTTTTGAAGCTATACCCTAACTAGTTCTGTTGAGGTATATTTAGATGGAAAAGCCTCTAAGTGTGGTTTGTCGAATTATGTACATATTTTAATAAAAAACCCATTGGTACATGGCCGGCATCCGGGATCGAACCCGTGGTCTGCCTAGTTAATACCAGACGTCTTAACCACTCGGCCACCGACGCACTTATTTACACATAACAATATAAAAACCTTAAATCTAATCTAAACATTAAAAATTACTAAATAAACCAGATCCGCGTGAAATAGTGGCAAGAATATGCATTTCCCCGCTGAATCGCGATGCTGATTCGATGAGCGACGAAGGAGCCAGCCCTCTTGTCACCAAAAGAGATGATAAGTCGACGGGGATATGTCTTTAATAAACTAATACTTATTAATCCAATCAAAAACTTATTTTCAGAATCCGCTCTTGTCCACTACGAGAAAGATGAAGCTGTAAAGGCTAAACGTCACGAGGAGTTTTCTAAGGACTTGTATCCAGGTCTCCTTGACAAACTTAATGACATCATCACCAAGAACAACGGACACGTCGCACTTGGCAAGGTGAATGAGGATTTAGTACCTACATACTATAGTAAATTCATTCTTTAATTTCATTTTTCCGGGGAAATTTATATTTTCCCGGAATAAAAAATAAGCATATGCCACTCTATGACCCTTCAGCTGGTAACTCTGTGAAAAATAATTGGCCAAGAGCGAGTCGAACTCTGTATTATGAAACTATTTTATTTATTCTAAATTTTAGTAATAAGGGGGGGGGGACGCTCAATTTTTATAATTTCTTTAATATAATTTAAACTAGGTATGTATTTTAAAAAGTATATTTGTAATATTTTCCCCAAAATCAAAATTCGATTATTTACGCTTACGTTCGTGTTTGGGTCATCAATCTCTATATTATATATAGGTACCAAATTTCAACCTTTTTCGTACAGTAGATTCGGAGAGAATAAGTTGTGACATACGGACAGACAGACGACACATGAGTGATCCTGAAGCCCGGTTTCCACCAAGAAAGGGTAATGAGCGGGAAATGGTTAAGCGGAACGGACTCATTTTAAGTCAAATAGGTTTACATTTCCACCAACAAAGAGTTTTGTTTGTTGATTTCCACTGCAAAAGAGAAATGAGTAAGAGGAATGAGCGGAGCGAACTGAACGGAAAATGAGAAATAAAAAAATAACAGTCAATTTCCACAGAGAGCGAGTTCAGTTGGAGTTCTGAGCTGGTTGCGTATTTTGTTGTGATTTCGCGATGTCGAGTGACACGGAATCAAGTGACGAAGAAGAAAAAGCCAAATTCAAATCATCAACTATAGATTTCCATGCAGCGTCTTTTCTATCTATATTTCGGTATTCTTTGCTTGATAGGTATAAACATGGATATTGTCGTACAGTTTCTATAAATCGCTCCATTACAAAACAACGTTCTCTCTTCACGGTTACCAAAGAGTACACGGTTACCACAACAACAATGCGTGGAGGGACGGGGAAGGGGCGCGAGCAGAGCGGGTGACCGAAACTGCGAGCGAGTCCGTTTTAAACTAGTCGGCGAGACCTTGCCGCAGCGGACTCGTTTCAACCTCTTTTTACTCGTTCGATCCGCCCCGCTCACCTCTTTCTCTGTAGAAACCCTACTATGTAATTTGTCATTGCGAGTTGAACGGAATCCGTAATGACTCCGCTCCGCTCCCTAGAACTTAACGAGTTCATTTCAACTCTTTCTGCTCGCTCAGACCTTTCCGCTCGACTATTTGTTGGTGGAAATACAAGTATGCAGTTTACTCTTGCGAGTTAAACGGAGTCCTTAATGGGTCCGCTCCGCTCGCGGTGGAAACCGGGCTTAAGGGTTCCGTTCTTTCATCGGATGTACGAAATCCTAAAAATCACGTCGATCGTTGTTACGACAAACAAACAAACACGCACTTTCACATTATTTTATAATATTAGCTAGGATTAAAATTGAAGGTGATAGCTTTTCAGTAGGACCTACGCCTATTCCGTATCTCTGTTGCTAACAAAAACGTGTTGGTAACCGGAGGAGGTACAAATAATTTCGGTTGATTTCTGAACTGAAATTCCCGATATTTACGAATGCTATGAACATACAATTTGAGCATTGAAAACTAGAGGATTTTATCTAGTATTGTGTAGGATGAAAACATGATTGGTGAAAATTTTCTCGATAACTTAAATTTTTGAAATCATCTCTTCAAAAACACCTTTTTAGTCATACGACCATACTCTGAAGGGATTTACGTTTAAATTTTATACGAATCTGTAGGTAATCTCAGTACCTAGTATTGATTAAGAAGATGTTTCCCTGCATGTGATCGTTTTTTAATAAATTATTTTTTTGTAATGTGCCGCTTACGTCATTTATTCCGAGAAGCGGTACATTATGCCCTTCTCAATTCTGCAGCAAGAACGGACAAAGCGCCGTCGTTGTCTTGCATGACGCGATCAGTTGCGCCCGAACCACTAATCTAATCGTAAAGATTAGGTATTTCTGAGTCGTTCCTCGTCTTAATAATGTACGATAGACCGAGAACAGCAACCGTGAACGGTGCACTCATTCTCTGCCTGTCCTATTTACTAATCTGTGTACGGTTACTAACACGTTTTCGTTGTCAACAGAAATACGGAATAGGGGGGTTGATGAATCAAACTTATATGTGTAATTTAATATTTCCAGCTCACATGGGGAGACTTCGTCTTAGCTGGCATGTTTGACTATTTGAAGGCCATGTTACAACAGCCAGATCTCGAGAAGAAATACCCAGCGTACAAAAAAGTTGTCGACACCGTTGTCTCCTTACCCAAAGTTAAGGACTATGTAAGCGCAGCCCCGGAATCATCGTTTTAAATTCCTTTGCCTTTTAATATTATATTTAAAGATTTTTGTATTGTAATGTATTTTTAAAAGCATTTTAGACAAAGGTATCAATGATTATATACAGCCTTGTTTATTTTGTTGGTATTCATGGAAATAATATTATTATATTTACGGTTCTATCGCCAAGTAGAGATAGGCAGCTCTCTTCTCGAATTAATTCAATAGAAATTACAAATATCGTATTCAATACTGTATCTGCTTTTACAATGTAATCTTTTTTTTAAAATAAACATTTAAGAGTTATTCTAATGTTTTTTTTATATTATAATTTTACCTTGGTTTTTCACAACGCCTATAAGTCTAACGCGCCTTTTACGTAGGTACATATTAAGGTTGTAAAAACCGGCCAAGTGTGAGTAATAGTATGCACTAAGGTCAGATAAAGATTGACGCCCCTGTATGGAGCAGGAAAAAATTAACGTGAATCCGACTCACACTTATTATTTGTTGTTTTACTTAAGGCTCCTATATCGATAATTATTCTGGAATAAACATTCCCAATTTCTCTGTAAATAATCCAAATTCAATATATCTAAGTGAAATAGCTGTTATATTTTCAATGGGTTTTATTGAATAGAAAATATTATGAACTCTAGTTCATACAAAAATCCCAAAGCTATGACGTCAGTGCTACGCCGTAGACATTCAAAGTGCTACGCGAAGCAATAAACCTTACACTCCAGCTATCACTCGGCAATCTGGTGTGAGGATATTGATTTTGGAAATATTGGAACCCCACATAGCTAACGCAGCCACCTAACATCTTGCATTAAGCCCTGCTGAATACGGGTGATAAATTAAAATGGATATTTGTTTGTTTGTTTGTATTAGACTCAAAAACTACTAGACCGATTTGAAAATTATTTTTGCATTTGATAGCCCAATTCTACCTACCCTAAAGGGGTGAATTATATTCCTAATACAAAGCGTACGAAGTCGCGGGCAACAGCTATTAAAATTTTAGTGCTGTTCCTTGGTAAGCGGATCACTTTAGAACGGCTTAAAAGATCTGTGGCTGGACCGATTTGGCAAAATTTAATGTTCGTCATAGTCTGAATAAGATTTTTAGAGAAATAAAATTTGAAAAAGTTGCCCGGATAATTTGGAAAATTCGAAAAAAACTATAATGCTAGTAAATATGTCTACTGCCTCTCTATTGCATACTCTTTTATGAGTAGTTGTTTTCATCCGAATCAATAAGTAACCAATCAAGAATTTCCATAAAATTGTTGTAAAAACAACAAAACAATAACAAATAGATTATTTAACATCCTTGTTTGGGTGGTCTTTGAGTGGACTCAACACAAGGATGGAGTCCACTCAAAGACCACCCAAACATTTTTCGGCCTGACAAATAACGGCCCAGCAGTTATGGTGATATATAGAGAGATGAGCACTGATTGGGCCAGAAATAATAGAACTGCCCATTTTTAAGCCGCCATTTAATTTAAGACCCTCCCACATTCTTCAACCCTTCTCTTATATACATACCAATATAGACCAATAGGAGCACAAAAAGAAAACGCGATAGCAGAGAGAGAGGGAGATATTAATGTTGCAAGCATAAGAATAATTATTTCCTAAAAACAATAAAATAATAAACTTCTTTATGTGCGTGGCGCGTATAATATATATTTCGTCACTTCTTCCTGTGAGTGTGCTATTAACTTTATTTTTATCTCGGGTTTACCTGTGTAATATGGCAACTTTACAAAAGTTAGTTATTTATTAACTAGCTTTTCTACTCGGATTTACCTGTGTAATATGGCGACTTTAAAATATTTAATTTGACATCGATTTCAAAATCTAAAATGGCGGCATGTGACATTTATTTAACAATGGACACTATAACCGATTTCGACTAATTTTAGGGTTCTAAATTCGAATTTGACATCGATTTTAACATGACATGACCAGATTTTTAAAAGCTTATATCTCCGCAACCCTAAGTGTTAGATATGTCATGTTTGTACTCAAACTTCATTCCCCGGCGAGATCTAAGTCATTACAGAACCAGATTTTCAAAAGCTTATATCTCCGCAACCCTAAGTGTTAGATATGTCATGTTTGTACTCAAACTTCATTCCCCGGCGAGATCTAAGTCATTACAGAACCAGATTTTCAAAAGCTTATATCTCCGCAACCCTAAGTGTTAGATATGTCATGTTTGTACTCAAACTTCATGCCCCGGCGAGATCTAAGTCATTACAGAACCAGATTTTCAAAAGCTTATATCTCCGCAACCCTAAGTGTTAGATATGTCATGTTTGTACTCAAACTTCATGCCCCGGCGAGATCTAAGTCATTACAGAACCAGATTTTCAAAAGCTTATATCTCCGCAACCCTAAGTGCTAGATATGTCATGTTTGTACTCAAACTTCATGCCCCGGCGAGATCTAAGTCATTACAGAACCAGATTTTCAAAAGCTTATATCTCAGCAACTAAGTGCTAGATATGTCATGTTTGTACTCAAACTTCATGCCCCGGCGAGATCTAAAACATGACATATCTAGTACTTAGTTGCTGAGATATAAGCTTTTGAAAATCTGGTCCTGTAATTACTTAGATCTCGCCGGGGCATGAAGTTTGAGTACAAACATGACATATCTAACACTTAGGGTTTCGGAGATATAAGCTTTTGAAAATCTGGTTCTGTAATGACTTAGATCTCGCCGGGGCATGAAGTTTGAGTACAAACATGACATATCTAGCACTTAGGGTTGCGGAGATATAAGCTTTTGAAAATCTGGTTCTGTAATGACTTAGATCTCGCCGGGGCATGAAGTTTGAGCACAAACATGACATATCTAACACTTAGGGTTGCGGAGATATAAGATTTTGAAAATCTGGTTCTGTCATGACTTAGATCTCGCCGGGGCATGAAGTTTGAGTACAAACATGACATATCTAACACTTAGGGTTGCGGAGATATAAGCTTTTGAAAATCTGGTTCTGTAATGACTTAGATCTCGCCGGAGCATGAAGTTTGAGTACAAACATGACATATCTAGCACTTAGGGTTGCGGAGATATAAGCTTTTGAAAATCTGGTTCTGTAATGACTTGGATCTCGCCGGGGAATGAAGTTTGAGTACAAACATGACATATCTAACACATAGGGTTGCGGAGATATAAGCTTTTAAAAATCTGGTCATGTCATGTTAAAATCGATGTCAAATTCGAATTTAGAACCCTAAAATTAGTCGAAATCGGTTATAGTGTCTATTTTTAAATAAATGTCACATGCCGCCATCTTGGATTTTAAAATCGATGTCAAATTAAGTATTTCAAAATTGTCATGTTAAACCCGGAATAAAGACTATTTAATAAATAACTAACTTTTGTAAAGTCGCCATATTACACAGCTAAAACCGAGGAGAAAAGCTAGTTAATAAAAAACTAAGTATTTTAAAGTCGCCATATCACACAGGTAAATCCGAGGAGAAAAGCTAGTTAATAAAAAACTGTATTTTAAAGTCGCCATATCACACAGGTAAATCCGAGGAGAAAAGCTAGTTAATAAAAAACTAAGTATTTTAAAGTCGCCATATCACACAGGTAAATCCGAGGAGAAAAGCTAGTTAATAAAAACCTAAGTATTTTAAAGTCGCCACATTACGCAGGTAAATCCGAGGAGAAAAGCTAGTAATAAAAAACTAAGTATTTTAAAATCGCCACAGACATTTACATAGGTAAAGCCGTGAGAATGGCTAGATAATAAAGAACGAAGAAAGCATTGTAAATAAATTGCACAAGTTCCCCACGTTCATTCACGTGGAAATATTGTACTGCAACACTGGATCCTTTGATTACAGACCGGTCAATAAAGGTTGGTCTTAGTATGGGCGGAATTTACAAACCGCGCCTTCCTCGACCGGGAAATGTAGAATCCCCTTGTGTTTATTAATAAACAAAACAAAACAAATTGTTTCACTATAGGTACCTAAATAACAAAATGGCGGATAAATCCGCACTGACTGATCGCGTTTCACTACGGCTGATATGACTGACAGTCGCTCAAGTGGCAAGAAAACTCGTTCGGCATTGATTTGAATTTCCTCTAATAAAAATAAAAATACTCGCAATTTAGAGATCCAAGCGCACGCATGCATAAATTTAATTTATATTTCGCAATACGCACATAAATTCATCTAAAGTAACAGCCGGCCCGCTAGTGAGTAACCAGATCCAGCTAAAAGAACCTACTGCATGCCAATTGCCAGCACCGCAGCCTGGAGCACGAGATTGGAGGTCCCGGCAACGTCAGAGCTTACAGGTTAGTGCATATTCACTGGACAGAAACACCTTGTTCCACAGCTGCCCAGAACTTCCATATATATCCTGTCTCCAGGCTATCTCAATAATACAGTCCACTAATCTTGTACCTATATTTTTCTTCTGCTTCTTTTGATATATGGCAACAGTGATTCGTCGCAATTCTGCCTACTATACTCCAGGGGAGTTAGCACAGATTTTGACAGCGACACTTTCGTTTCGGTCGAATGGCCTTGAACAGGCCAAAACGTTCATGTTCAACAAGGACCGGCCAGAGATAGTCCGGGGCCGAGAGGTCCGGCCCAACAATGTGCGTGCAAATTTGCTATGCCGGGCAAAGACAAGTACACAGAATTTGCCCGCACATTGTTGGGCCGGACATTCTCGGACCGGGCATGCCCTGCACAAGAATGCCGAGCAATTTGCTTGGCCGGACAAAGACAAGTACACAGAATTTTCCCGCACATTGTTGGGCCGGACCTCTCGGCCCCGGGCTATCTCTGGCCGGTCCTTGTTGGACATGAACGTTTTGGCCTGTTCAAGGACATTCGACCGAAACGAAATTGTCGCTGTCAAAATGTATGCTAACCCTACAGTGTATAATCTTGTGCAATAGTATGCCGATAAATCGGTAGCTAAGATTATCCCGCCGACTGTGATATGTCTTATTAATCATTGACGCACTAATCACACAACCGGCTGTGGAATCTAGTATATTTTTGTTATTTTAATAATTTTGACTTTTGTTGTTTCAAGGCATAGAGTTAATTAATTTAATTGTAAATATAGAAGTAGTATTGTATATTTATTTCAGATTCCTGAAAGTATCAATACTAAATTTCGACAGTTATATGTAACTGAATAACGACGTGACACTGGCAGAAATGTACTTATCTTAGAAAAAGGTATAGAGTAACTTACGCAGGTTCTATCGGTAGTGAGTATTTGTAAAAGGTAAATGTTTAAATTATCAAATCCTGAGATTTTCGTGTTATTTCGACTTTATTAAATTGCTGCACTGCTTTATTGGTTGGAGTGGAGGAAACGGGGCACTAAGAAAAAAAACTTACAATATTTTTTAACCGTTTTTATACGGATCAGTGTCTTAGGCGAAGCTCGAAAATGCAAAAGTATTTTTCATGATTTTGAAAAAGACATAATTAACACCCATTTTTTATGATGCCATATGGCGTCACAAGGGGCAACTTTCGTCCAGGACACCAATCCCGGAAGCCCCTCCCTTGACCGCCAGGTCGGTGAAAAGTCTTCTGACACGATCGAATTTTTTTTTACTCCAAAAATAGGTTAGCGAGGAGCGCAGCGGCGAGCGTGGTTCGGATGGTGTAAAAACAAGGAGCGAGGCGAGCGAGCGAAGCGAATATTTTATTTTTAAACACGAAAATCTCAATTTTATATTTTCAGGTTAAGTTTTTCAATGTCAATTTTCTTATAAACTTGTGAACACCGGCGAAAAGTGGTACCTTACCGAGGCTTCAAAATAGTTAAAGTATGTAGGTAGGTAATAAAACAGTGCAGGAATTTGTAAGCCTATTTGAATGATTGAATGAACGACACAGGCAGCCAGATAGATGTCGATTCATTCATTCATGAAGGCATTGATGGATATTATTGACTAGAGGAATGTTGTGTGTAGTTGAATCTAAAATAAATACTTTACAACCATCTACTAGTTCTTTTATAGTTCAGAAGTGTGTTGTGACAACGTCCACTATTATTTTAGCGCTTGGTACTATTATTGCTAGATAAATATGGGAAAAGATGGTGGTTCATGTGGTTCGCGATCACAGAGGAAAGGTGAACCTGATCGCTTAGTAAGAGGGCGACCAAGGCGTGTCTCGAAGAGGGGGACGTCCACCGAGTGCAGTGAGCGACGTAGACTGGAGACACCGCCTCCAGAACGAGGTTCGGTTCGTCGAAAAGCATGCAGTCGGAGTGTTCGTCGTCGCGAACACACCGAATCGGATGGCGCCAGAGAACGTCGCGGTAGATCACACCAGCGCCGACGCCGTCATCGATCGAGCAGTAGGCGTGATCGTAGTCAGTTGCGCGAAGCTGAGGTAAAACAAACAGGTGATTCAGTGCGCCGTAGATCTGTAAGTACACATGTCGATTCTAACCATACTATAAACATTTTGAGTGAACTAGTGAAGGATTTGGTGAATAATCGCCCAGAAGGAAATAAATTTCCGATGTTAGGTAACGTCATACCCGAGTTCGACCCAATGGTAAAGGGGCAAACTATACACATGTGGTTAGGGAAAGTAGATGAGTGTGCTAAATTATACAAATGGAGCGATGACCAAATCATTCACTATGCCTTACCCAAATTGACCGGAATTGCTCGCACTTGGTACCAAACTTTGCCTAACATATTTTTTTCGTGGGTAGAATGGAAAAAAAAATTAGTTGATTCATTTCCCAGTAGTGATGATTATGCTGAACTATTGACCGAGATGCTGTCAAAGAGGGTAAAATATAATGAATCTTTGGAGTTATATTATTATGAAAAAATTAATTTGTTAAATAGATGTGGTATAAAAGGGAAACGTGCAGTGGACTGTTTACTTTACGGAATAGATGATCGTTCTCTTAGACTGGGGGCAAAAGCAGTTCAATGTAAAGAACCAGAACAAGTACTTGAATATTTACAGTCAATAAAACAGCATTCACGCGAAATCGATAAACCTAAATACATGCCCGATAGAAAAACATTTCCTATAAATAATAATAATAGTAATTTGGTACAAAAAAATTCTAAAGTTCAAGGCTCAAGCACAATTATTTGTTATAATTGTAACGAAACAGGTCATTATAGTTTTAAATGTACGAAACAGATAATGAAATGTACAGTGTGTAATCGCTTAGGTCATTTGACTGTAAATTGTCCTAAATTGCCTAATAATAGTAACAAAAGTACACATGAGTCATTAAAAGAGAAAAACGTAATGCAGTTGAATTCATCGGAACTTAATGATGATAAGTACAAAACACAGTTAACTATTAATGGAAAGTCAGTTGATGGTTATATAGACTTGGGTAGCCAATGTACTCTTGTGCGGCATAGTACAGCTGCACTATTGGGTATTATCTATACTAAAAGTGCACTTCCCATGCTAAAGGGAATTGGAAATAATGTGGTAACTCCGTTAGGTATCGCTGTAGTAGAGCTACAAATACAATGCATAGTAGAAAATGTAGAGGTACTTGTAGTCGAAGACTCCGTCATCAAGTACTCTGTCTTAGTTGGTCATAATTTTACAGAGAAGCCCGGTATAGTAATAACAAAAACATATGATTCTCTAATCTTTAAACGAGAACCTTATATTAAAAAGAATTTACTTTTACACAATGCGGTAAATATTGATCCTAGGGTAATGGTAACGCTTCCAATTATGTGCGACTCTTGTTGTTCGGGGAGTATCTACGTAAATGGAACGTTACACGGAAAACCAAATAAACAATATTATCTGCTACCTGGCGAATATACTGTGCAAAATGGAAAAGGAGCATTATTAGTACAGAATATGACTGACAAAAATCTTCATCTTGAGAAGGGAGCACTAATGACGCGAGCTTTAATCATTGATAAAGTTTTGGGTATAAATAAGTTAGATTTTGAGGATTCTGCTTGCGAAAGTGACTTTAATTATGGGGAACAATTAACAGACTCTGAGATATTAAGATTAAAAGAATTATTAAAACGATTCGAAATGAGCTTCTCTAATAATCTAAATGATTTAGGTATGACGAGTATTGTAGAAATGAATATTGAATTAACTGATTCGAAACCGGTTGTATACCGCCCATACAGACTATCCTACCCAGAACGCCAGCAAGTTAGCACCATGGTGCAAGAGATGATCGATGCTAACATTGTCTCTGAATCGAACTCTTCATACGCGAGCCCGATACTGCTAGTAAAAAAGAAAACAGGGGAAAAGAGACTCTGCATTGATTATAGAGCACTAAATAATAAGACCCGTAAAGAGCATTATCCTCTACCATTGATTGATGATCAGCTTGATAGACTAGCGGGCAATAGTTTATTTATCTCATTAGATTTAGCCTCGGGTTATTACCAAATTCCTATATCCAAGGCTTCGCAGGACAAAACCGCTTTTGTCACACCAGACGGCCAGTATCAATTTAAAAGAATGCCGTTTGGCCTAGCCAATGCCCCTTCCGTTTTTCAGCGAACTATGAATAAAGTGTTATCAAAGCTTAAATATGTGCTCATATACATGGATGACGTGTTAATACCGTCCCGTTCATTTGATGAGGGTATTACACGACTTGAGCAGGTTATGGAACTGATACGAGAAGCCGGACTGACTTTGAAGCTTAAAAAGTGCCATTTCTTTTGCAAAGAGATAGATTCGGCCGGGTACAAGAAAAACTGAGGCAATATCTAAATTCCCTTTGCCGCAAAATGTACACCATGTAAGACGCTTTCTCGGCTTGACCAGTTTTTTCAGGCGTTTTGTAAAAGGTTTCGCTCTAATAGCACGACCACTTACGGACCTACTTAAGGCTAAATTCGAATGGAGTTGGACCGACGAACATACAAAGGCATTCGAAACCTTAAAGCAAAAATTAATTGAGCAGCCGCTACTTGCTTTATACGATACGTCACTAGAGACGGAATTACATACGGATGCCTCGAAACACGGTATTGCAGGGATTTTATTCCAAAGAGGGAAGGATAGGTTACTTAGACCAGTAGCGTATTACAGTCGAAAAACTACCATGCATGAGCAAGTGTACCACTCTTTTGAATTAGAAATGCTCGCCGTTGTGGCATGTTTACAGAGGTTTCGAGTTTACCTTTTAGGAATAAAATTTAAAATCATAACTGACTGTAATGCGCTGCGCACAACGCTAACTAAAAGAGATCTTCTTCCTCGGATCGCTCGCTGGTGGGTGCAATTTCAGGAGTACGATTGCGAAATTGAATACAGACCCGGTATTAAAATGTCCCACGTAGATGCGCTTAGCCGTGCTCCTTTTGCCGAACCTTTCGTAGATGAGCATGTAATTGATGTATTGCATATAGACATAAAAGACTGGATAGAAACTGTACAAAGTAATGATGAGGAGATAAATAAAATCAAAAAGATACTTCAAGACAAACAAACGAAAGACGTAGTTGATATTTACAAAAGTTATGAACTTAAAGGTAATCATGTATACAGAGTAGTAGAAAATGGAATAAGATGGGTAGTCCCGCGTGCAGTCAGATGGCAAATTTTACGCATGAATCATGATGAGGTGGGGCACTTCGATTTTGAGAAGACTCTTAGTCGGCTGCGAGCAGTGTTTTGGTTCCCTAAGATGCGTCGCTTCACTAAAAAGTACGTAAATTCATGTTTAGAATGCGCTCATCACAAGTTGCCCGGAGGTCGAAAGGAAGGTATGCTCCATCCGATCCCAATAATTGACATACCGTTTCATACGTTGCACGCGGACCACCTCGGTCCCTTTATTCGTTCAAAGAAAGGTAATACTTATTTACTAGTAATAATTGACGCGTTTACTAAATACATAAATATAAGACCGGTGAAAGATACGAAAACAATTTCTGCTATTAGAGTGTTTAAAGAGCATTTTAATTATTTTGGTGCACCTGCTCGATTAATAACAGATCGAGGGAGCTGTTTCACCAGTTCGAAATTCAAATCCTTCATTGATAATTCCGGAATAAAGCATATATTGAATTCTGTCGCTACACCAAGGGCGAATGGACAAGTGGAGCGATACAATCGCACGATAATAGACGCTCTCGGTACAAGATGTCACAATAAAAGTGACAACATGTGGGACGAATATGTTGGCAGTATACAATTGGGAATCAATACCACGGCTAACAAATCGACTGGGAAAAGTCCATCTGAATTACTTTTTGGATGCAAATTGATTAATTCAACCGAGAATATTCTAGGAGACGTCATTAATCGTACAATAGAACGTGTAAGTGGTGACGACTTAACAAAGATGAGACATGATGCAAGTGAAAAAATTGCTAAACAACAAGAGATTAGAAAAAGTAAATTTGATAAACATCGTAAACAAGCATCTACTTATAAAGTAGGCGATCTCGTTAGAGTCGAGAGAACTATAATCAATAAAGATACTTTAGGTAAATCAAGAAAACTTATACCGAAACTTCAGGGCCCTTATCGTATCTCCAAAATCTTACCAAACGATAGATTTGTGGTAGTAGACACTCCTCTAACAAAAAAAGGAAACAAGCCATACGAGAATGTTGTTGCTTTAGATAAAATCCACCCTTGGTTAAATTTTAAAAGTATTTCAAGTGACGGTAGTGATAATGATGATAATAATGATGGTACCGATGTGAGCACTGACGATTGATTTGAATTTTCAAGGACTGTATTTTTATGTGTACAAGATGTTCTCCATTTGGCAGTTAGGTTACGAGCGATTAATGCAGAAAGCGAATGTACAATGAATTTATGTCGCACAGATAATCGCAGATCGTAACAGACTAACCTAGATAGTATAATTTTTGTGTCTTATGTTTTTTTTTTCTTTGGTAGTTATGTTACGAGCAGTTAGTGCAGAAAGCGAATGACACAAATAACTTGTGTCGCACAGATAATTGCAGATCGTGACAGACTAACCCAAATGAAAGAAACCTAGATGGTGTATTATTTTTGCGTCCTATGTTTTTTTTTCTTTGGTAGTTAGGTTACGAGCGATTAGTGCAGAAAGCGAACGTACAAAGAATCTATGTCGCACAGATAATCGCAGATCGTAACAGACTAACCTAGATAGTATCATTTTTTGTGTCTTATGTTTTTTTTTCCTTTGGTAGTTAGGTTACGAGCAGTTAGTGCAGAAAGCGAATGACACAAATAAATTGTGTCGCACAGATAATTGCAGATCGTGACAGACTAACCCAAAATAAGTTCTTGAATCATAGGCCGCGAGCAATCAGTGCTAACTAGAAATAGTTTCGAGCTTTTACCTCTGAAAACTGCACAGATGACTGCAGATCGTGGCAGACTATGAATGCATAAATATATAAAAGTAGTTCTCTTACCAAATTATTGTAATTGTTAATGATTTATAAATTGATTTGAGCTGATATTATGATGGAATAAAATGTTATTCATTTTAAGTTATGTTTATTGTTAAAAATATTATGTTTTTTTTTTTTCTACTCCTTATTATTGTCATAAACTTAATGTGAGAGCACTCACCTTTATGAGGATGGCCGAGCTGTAAGCCTATGTAAACATTCCTTTTATTATTTAATTTATTGTAATTATTAATGATTTCCTAAATTTAGAAGCAGTAACTTTGAGTTGATATTATAATGGAAACATGTGTTTTTTTTATTTTTATTTTATTGAGTTATTGTAAGTAATTGTTAATAATATTATTAATTTAGAAGCAGTAACCTTGAGTAGATAATATTATGTTTATTTTGTTTTACTCCTTATTATTGACATAAATTAATGTGAGAGGACTCACCTTTATGAGGATGGCCGAGCTGTAAGCCTATTTGAATGATTGAATGAACGACACAGGCAGCCAGATAGATGTCGATTCATTCATTCATGAAGGCATTGATGGATATTATTGACTAGAGGAATGTTGTGTGTAGTTGAATCTAAAATAAATACTTTACAACCATCTACTAGTTCTTTTATAAATTTAATAAAGTCGAAAAAACACGAAAAGCTCAGGATATGGTAAGTTATATTTTAAAGTACGGCTTTTTTTATTAATGGGTGAGGTTCCGGGTTCAATTTTCCACTCGTGCCAAAATTGCTAACCAATAATATTCTTTAAACTTCTTCTAACTGTGATAAGTCTTAATAATCACAGACTAATCACAACTATCACAGGGCGGGCGGGATTAAACCGGATTTCCCATCATGTCACAAAGAAACGCGTGCGCCGCCATGACATGACGTAAATCCCAAAATGTGTTTTTTTGTTTGACTCTTAGAGGTTTATTTTGATAAATACATAGATTAGTTCTAATTATGTTTATGAAAAGATGTAGGGCAGACCGGGGATGGTAGGCTAATTTTTCGGTAATTATTTTTTAAGCAAAATATATTATTTGGACAATAACGAAAACTACTGTAAATGATGGGAAATTTCATTGTCAATTAAAATAAAATTTTCTTATACGGTAAATGTAAAGAGAAGTACTATTTTTTTCAGTTTCTGTAAACCTCTCCACGTTGGTCGACCTGCCCCATGTCTGGGGTAGGTTGACTAGTAGCCTGGGGTAGGTAGACTTGAATCTAGTGCTAATAAGTATACATACATTAAAAGAAGTTTTTGGCCAATATCACAAACTATTATTGATCATCTATAAACTTATACATAAAATATAGCATTTAATTTATTTTAACTAAAAACAAAAATTAAATAACAATTGTTAGAAATATGCTTTCTCATTTTTTAGGAACACAAGTGTAAGAACTAAAGCAAAGGAATTGTAAAAAAATAAAGATTTCTTCCTAAGTAGTAAATACAAGATGCGTGTTGCACGTACTAAGCTTTATTATCTGTTCTGTACCAAAGTAAATTAGTAACCGGTACAGGTTGACATAGTCAACCAGCCCCCAGACTATAATGGCCTACCAACCCCTCACGGAGTTTTTGCATTCGGAAATTCGCTACATTGGAATGCTTTAATTGATCGACTCAGTAAGACATAGGCTTTAACGATAACTACTTAATGATATAAACATAAGTTGATATTCATTCGTCTCAAAACAATAGCGTCAGAAATAAAAAAGTACTCAGTGTAAAATTTACTTATGTGTAACAATTATGGGTAAACCGCTCTCATTCGCAGGGACATGGCCACACGCTAATCTTGTTTGGATGTAATGATCGGTTACTCGATGGACTCTCTTTAGACCGCAATGTAGTTTCGTTCACTCACACATGAACGAAGTTATGAGCCGTTAGTCTACCTACCCCTATGCGCTACCAGCCCCGGTCTGCTCTACAACCTTTTTTGTAGTAACTACAATTTTCACAAACGAGTTTCAGTTATCCATACTAATATTATAAAGAGGTAAAGTGTGTAAGTTTGGATGTAGAGGGTAATCTCTCAAACTGCTAGTATTGTATATATATAGATAAACTTACCTACCACGTGACATTTTTTAGTATAATTTGGCTTCCTTTGGTTCAAATGATATCAACTTTTTCATTGAAATTATTTTTCTGAGCATATAATATAAGCAATCTCTTCGTATATATATATGTATAATATACACGCTCACACTTAGATACCTACTTAGATTAGATACATAGGTACATTCATTTCGTTGGGGTAGACAGAGACCTAACTCTATAGAATATGATATTTAGTAATTATAGGTAGGTAATAAAAAAATGTATAAAATAAAACTACATTTTTATTAAAAGGGAAGTATGTATATTAAAATATCACGCTTTAAAATTATAAACAATACACTAAATTTCATTGACACACGTATTATGTAAATATACCTTAAGAATACACAGAGAGCACCGTCGATTCAGCGATAAAACATAGATTATTATTAAATTAAATAGTAGATAAATATGTTGGGAATGAGATATATAAGTAAAAAAAAACAAATTAAAATAATATTGAAAGTAAAAAACTGAATCGATTATCATAAATATTTTTTACACTAAAATTAAAATTTCAAGTATGCACGACTCAAGAGATAAGGGGTGAATTCACTAACTCTATGTTTAAACCAAGCACGTCAATCATCTTCCCGAATGTTGTATAGAACGTATGAAAGGTAAATACGATTTGTCAATGAGCTGTGTGTACATGAATTAATAAAATAAAGAAACTAAAAAAAAGTACTTAATATCTAGACACTTATAAATAATTTAGTACTTAACGAAAATACTTTTTTTTAGTGGCACATCCGGAATTCACAGTTTCCGCGGTATATTAAGATGTTTTATTAATTGCAAAATAAGACATTTAATAAAATACGCAAATTATACAAAGTTACCAACTTTAATATACATTTTATCATATAAGAAATTCTAGGTATCGATACAACGGTTGGCACTGTTCCACGCAAACCAGGATTATTTAAATATTTCAAAAATACAAATACGTTATCAAAAATATTATAACTACACTATACCTAACTAAAATATATAGAATTTGGCACACGCTGTATGCACGCTGTATACAAAATTTCAAATGAACCATTTTTACATATTGAAACACATTTTTAGGTAATATTAGAAAAAAAACAAATTAATACATCTTTATTGAATTATTATTGAAATAATTCGACATAACTTCACGCTTCCTATATTTTACCAAAATATATAGAAATAATATGCACATTATAATAAAATATACACCGGGTATTAGTAGGTACGTCTAAATATTTTTGATAATATTGACTATTATTAAATTTAATTATATGTGAATAGTAGTATTAGTATGGTTTGTTCTATAATCTGAGTAAAGACCTAAAGATATAAAACTATATTAAGACTAAATCAATAATATAATATTATAATTATATATATGTAGTTTCTATATTATTTATGAACTTTACTGCTAAAATTTCAGAACAATACTGCCTAAAATTACAATAAAACGCTGCCCTCAAAAGCGTAATTATATAATTATAATAGGTCCTTGAATAATAAATGATACAATATTATAACTGAACTAAAAATAATATAATGATTAAGTAAGTACATTCCAGATTTATTTCTAATATAAGTAAGTATCCAAAATGCCATTAGGAGATTATTAAATAATATGTTACTTAAAGTCATTGTGACATTCGGTTATTATTGTAAATGGCAAGGGCGTAGATTGTAAAAAATATTGCTAGCAATGTATATTTCTAGGACAATGAAGGATTTTAGAATGGGCCTAGAATACTCTAGAGTGGGTCCGAAGGATTATAGAGTGGCCTGGCCCATTCGATATCTCACCATTTGGTACGCCTATTGGTCACGGGCGCCTATGGTGAATGGCTTGAATAAAATTATTTTACGGATAGTTAGGGGTTTGTTTAAGAAACACTCAATAACCTATATAATAACAAATACATTAATACTACTTATTCTGAACTATTTATTGTCTGCGAGCCCAATATATTTAAATAATAGATGGTTCTAGATTTGAATTTATATATTTTACTAGCTTTTCAACCTGGCTACACCCGTAGAAATATATAAAATGTGATTAAAGGATTTCCGAGTTAGAAAGTAGTCTATGCCACTCTCTGGTTTTTCAACTAACCAAACACAGACAAAATCACTTTAATCCGTTGCTCTGTTGTGGCGTGAAATAAAGACAAACAAACAAAGAAACACATTTTAACATTATGAACAAGTAAAAATAGTTCTTAATATAGTACAAATTACCTAGACGCAAATTAAAATACTAAGAAAAAACAAAATTAAACTTTATATGAACACTTATTATGTATATTAGTTAGGTTTTGAGTATATTTATACACTGGTACAAAAAGTTGTCATTATAATACAAATTTCATAGACGCTAATTAAAAATACTAAGTTAGGTAATAAACAAAATTAATCATTTGTATGAACACTTATTATGTATTAGTTAGGATATGAGTATATTTATACACTGGTACAAAAAGTTGTCATTATAATACAAATTTCATAGACGCTAATTAAAAATACTAAGTTAATGAATAAACAAAATTACTTAAACATTTTTATAATTACTTCAAAATTTGATTATGAAAAATTACCGGTTAATTCTTTTGACCGTAATATATACATTAATGTACAGTTAGGATTTAATTATATTTTTGTATTGGTACAAAAAGCTCTCAATATATGTAATACAAATTATACAAAATAATAGACGCTAATTAAAAATACTAAGTTAGATAAAAAATAAAATTAAACATTTATGTGAATACTATAAAATTAGATTATGAAAAAATACCGATTCATTATTTTGACCGCAATATATACATTAATGTGTACGAGCAAGCGTACAAACACGTGTAAGGCGGTCAATGCACTATGTTTACGTCAAGTCACAAGAATTATACTATATTTTACTATTTTATGCATTTTAGCAATATTTGTACAGCGCTTTGTCCATTATAAGTCCATTACAAATCAATCAGTGTAAAAGCAGCACTCGCTGGTTTTGGTCATTTTATCAACCTCTACTATCCCAGCTAAACATAAGTTATAAATGTAGAAACACTACAGTTTTTGGTCCTTCGAGCCGGATTGTAGAGGTTGATAAAATGACCGAAACCAGGATAAGTAAGTTAGGATTTGAGGATATTTATGTACTGGAACAAAAGTTCTTAATATAATACAAATTTCATAGACGCTAATTAAAAATACTAATATGAACACTTTAAAATTAGATTATGAAAACTTGCCGGTTAACTATTTTGACTGTAATATACACATTAATGTACAAGTTAAAAATATATGAATACATATACCTACTGTAAACATTTTGTGGAAGAACATTCAAATCAAATAAATATACAATAGAGAACATGTAGTTATAGATGTAGGGAATTGTACTCCGGCGGGCTTAGCATACGAATAGGAATAGGAAGACGCATGATGACTAAAAAATTCTATTTAGTCCGTCAGTTAGATTATCACAAAACTTTGGACACGTATTTTTTCTTTTGTCAATTAAACAAAAAATGATGAAGATATAGCCCGATAAAGTTCCGCGTGACGTCACGCCTTACTACAATTTTAAGCAAGGCGTGACGTCACCAGCCCCCACTCCTAAACTTTGACGCGCTTTATCTCTGTCATTTTTTGTTTGATTGACAAAAGAAAAAATACGTGTCCAATATTTTTTGACAATCTAAATGACGGACTAAATAGAATAATATTTTGTTTAACCTGTCATCTACCCTATTGTAGCTAATATTTAAATTTTTACCCGACTGCCCCATAAAAAAGGAGGTTCATGTTTTTCGGTTGTATACTTTGGCACAGTCTGTAGCCTAAACGGCTGAACGGATTTTAGTAAATGATGTATCGCTAGAATCGTCTAAATTGTGAGAGTGCTTTAAGCTACATGTATGTTTAGGGTTCTAGAAGTAGCCAAACAATTTGTTGTAAGCCAACGAATTCTCTAGCTGGATTGAATCTAATTCGTAAATTTTAAGAAACCTACTTTATTTTATGGCCTAAAACATGGTAAATCTAAAGAGATTTTTATTTTGCTAATCCTATTAACAATTTAAGATTTCAAAATGAAAAGGGACCGGAATGACTTTAGGTGTAAATAAATGAATAACTAACCAACTAGATGTAAAAATTTCAAAATTATACAAATAAAATGGTTTTCAAGTCGTCAGATCGATTTTCGTTCGATAAAATGTAAAGTTAGCCTGCTCTGCGACAATAATAACCCAACGAACGACATTTTTGACACAGTTGTTGAGGGTGTATTTTCGACTGATCGCTGACGTCCAAGCCATCCGGTTTCTCTAGTGGCCTCTGAAATTCAGGAAAGAATTTACAAATTAATTTATATTTTAAGTATAAAAATAATATCCCTTAAAACCCTTTTAACATATAAAATAATATTGATTGAAGGCAATATTAAAAGTACACACAATCGCCGAGCATGTATTAAAGTTATGATGAATTATAAAAAAAGCGAATGTGGTATGTCAGAATCGTAACAAATGGCATTCGATTGTCTCTGTCTACCTCTCTTGGGATAAAAGGCGTTATGATAGACAAATTTTATTAAATAAATTTTAAGGTGCGTGTGTGTAAATATTGATAGCGTGTTAAAAATAAATATACAATAAAATGTTGACAATAATTATTTAAATATGTATACAAAACTATATAACTTGTTTTATCCACACAAATCCCGTAAAATATGTACATAAAACGACAAACAACACTTGGAGACTTCTCCGTCTAAAAATACCTCAACAGAACTGGCCACTCGTTAGGTATAGCCTCACAAATACCATCGGCTAAAAGAGGGAGACGTCTTCCGCTACGTACCCTGGGACGCAACACGGTTTCGGGGGCTGTAGAACAAAACATTTTTTTGTACTATCTAAGTACTTAAATCTGATAAGGAAAATTTTCACGTAGAGTTAGAAGATTGAAAGTGAGAGCAAAACTCGTAGTTGGCTGTCAGAACAAAACCTAGATCATAAATGCAAGATTTCCTTATCATATTTTTCTAAGTATTTAAACCCAATATGAATTATTATAAATGAAATACATAAAAAAGACAAAAATAATATATAAATTCTAACTAATTTCCCAAATAAAATGTCTCAAGGTATACATACTATTACCATATTCCAATAGGAGCTGCTTTCATCACTTCATCTTTGTATTGTTTGTGACGAATAATGTTTACAGTAGTCGGCCGACGGCACCACTGTTAAAAGGTTTTGCCAATTAGGTATAGTGCGCGCTAAATAAATTGAGACACTAGAGTGTGGAGGACGCTCATACGATCGTATGAAGCGCTGTCTTACCACGTTATAATTATTTGGCGATAATAATGGATTGTGGGTACAACGGTGCCAAATTAAACTAAAAAATAATTACTACAGACCGTTCATTATAATTTTGACATTATGATATTACCATATATACCATAGATGTAGGTGCTACTAGATTGGCAATGTCGCGATTAGAACAAGATGTAACATGTAATTTGCAACACATGTCATCGCATGTTTTTAGCGTTCCGTACCCAAAGGTAAAAAAACGGAAACCCTATTACTAAGGCTCCGCTGTCCGTCCGTCTGTCTGTCTGTCTGTCACCAGGCTGTATCTCATGAACCGTAATAGTTAGACAGTTGAAATTTTCACAGTACCTAGATGTATTTCTGTTGCCGCTATAACAATACATACTAAAAAAACAGAATAAAATAAATATTTAAGGGGGCTCCCATACAACAAATGTGATTTTTTTGCTCGATTTTTCTCGATATTGATAACGACAATAGGTAGACGCTTGAAATATTCACAGAATATTTAGTTATTTAATCACTTTAAAAATAAATACTTAAATTAAAATAAAATTAATATTTAAGGGGGGCTCCCATACAACAAACGTGATTTTTAATGGTACAGAACCCTTCGTGCTCGCGTCCGACTCGCACTTGGCCGGTTTTTAAAAGTTATATAATTTGGGATTTTTTGAGCGTTCTCTGAGAGTGATCCTAAAACCCCTTCTGCATGGTTGGACAACGCCGTTGGGCAACCAAATTGATATTCCGTTCAATCGACCTGGTAGAACCCCCTTTATTCTGAGATTTTTTATTCTTTTACATAACATGTCAACATTTTATTGTTTAATGCGGTTTAATAGGGTTTAATGCTTGTTAAAAATAATTAATTGTATTGATCATGGGTATGAACTGGTAAAATGTTTTTATAAGTAGTGGATAAAAT
Source organism: Nemapogon koenigi (assembly GCA_963924495.1). Taxonomy (NCBI): domain Eukaryota; kingdom Metazoa; phylum Arthropoda; class Insecta; order Lepidoptera; family Tineidae; genus Nemapogon; species Nemapogon koenigi. The sequence continues at coordinate 882,807 of OZ004641.1, read as the reverse complement.
GTATATGTATCAGTTTAAAATTAAAGAAATTCATGTATGTAGATGTACACATAAACCGACAAACCACACTTAGAGGCTTTCCCATCTAAATATACCTCAACAGAACTGGCCACTCGTTAGGTATAGCCTCACAAATACCATCGGCTAAACGAGGGAGACTTGGTCTTCCGCTGGGTACCCTGGGACCGTAACACGGTTCGGGAGCTGTAAGGCAACCCGTGAAGAAAGAAAAAAAAAAGTCAAATATTTTTTTAGCACAAAAATTTTAGTACCAACAGTTTCTGTCCGTCTGTCTGTCTGTCACAGGTCTCAAGCTTCTAGACGAAATGAGATAAGGACTTCAATTCACATACCTATAATATTATTATGTTCACTACTTAGCAGCGGCGGAAATCACAGAGTTTAGCAGACGGCGCAAATATAGTTCAATTAATTTAAATACAAATATGTGCCGTTTGGTGTAGAAACTCTTTAGTCTTTGTGGTCCACAAAAAGTTCCCAACGACTGATCATCTTCTCTGGCTGACTCCTTCATCGCTCAACGAATCAGCATTGCGATTCAGCGGGGAAATGCTTTCACGTGGTTTATTTGGTTATTTTTAATCATCGATAGGTTAATAATATTAAATATTTTAGTACTTAAGTAGTAAAAATAAAAATGTTACCTGTTTATGCGCGTATACAAGAATCCTACACTTGATACATTCCTGTCCTATATTTGCCCACGAGTTGCCACTCATCCACTTCCTCTTACATTTGGTACATTTGTACTCGCCGAAGCATCTCTTTTTGCCCTGGTAAGGTGTTAACACTTCACCTTTTGGCTTGCCCTGTGGTATAAAAAGAGGCATTTAAGTCCACATAGACCCTATAACCAAATAGCATGGAGCCTAGGTCTAAAGTCCGTAAACTAGGAATTGGCGAAATTATGAATTATCATCTTATATTTGTCAAAAAATATCGCAAATTTCAAATAATCCGAGAAAAGTGAGTTTATTTATTAAATACATTTTCAAATTATAGATAAGATGTATTCTATTCTAAACTCCGTATATATATTTAGTAAATTATACGTTAATAAATATTTTCTTCAGAAAATATTAATGTTTTCAATTCAAATTGTTGATAGAATTATTATTTTAGAAAAAATATGGACATAGGAGCCTTAAGGCTATTCTCACCAAGAGTTTTTACGTTATAAGTAACTAGCATTCCGCCCCCGGCTTCGCCCGTGGATATTTACGAACAAAATAAAATATACCCTACCCCTACCCTTATCCCTACCCCTACCTCTACCCCTACCCCCACCCCCACCCCTACCCGTACCCCTACCCCTACCCTTACCCCTACCCCTACCCCTACCCCTACTTCTACCTCTATATCATCAATAGTTTTCGCAGCGCACGCGATGCGATATAAGAAATTTCTTAGGTATTTTTTTACACCTTGGGTTACATTATTGGAGTTTTAGTAAGGATCCCTAATTTTTTTGAAAATAGAATATAGCCTATGTCACTCAGGGTGAATGTAGCTTTCCAATGGTGAAAGAATTTTTAAAATCGGCACAGTAGTTTTTGAGTTTATTCATTACAAACAAACACGCAAACATACACACAAAAATACAAAGCTTTCCTATTAGAGTACTAAACCTATGGAGGGGCCATAGACGGGCTCCCCCTTTCGCCAATTTTTTCCCCGTTGACCAATTTACCTTAGATTTCGTTTGTATCGTTTTGTGTCGCGAGACAGAGCTCTAGGAAAATAGTTAATGTGATGTTTTAAACGGGAAAGGCGATCTAGGACGTCAAACTTAGTGTTCCCCCTCCCGCCAAAAGTGGCAGAAAAAATTGTTCGGTGATTTACACTCTTCACGTCTCCTTTGGTATATACTCAAAGATGTAGGTAGGTATCTACCTATCAACTAAAAACACAACAAATAAAGAACTTTAAAAAAATTTAGGGTACCTGAGGACAATCGGCGATATAGTGATCATTCTTGAAGCAAACGTGACACATATAGGATGGTGGCGGTTGGCGGTGTGGTCTACGGAGAGACAGAGCAGCTAGTTGGTCCGAAAGGTCATCAGCATTCGTCGTAGTCCAAACGGCCTCACTATTAGCCAACTGAAAATACCAAGGTTTTGTATTCAGCGATTGCTGGAGCTAATTTTTCTCGACTTGATTCACTTGTACAGTTAATTCTCAGCTCCTAAACATGACAGGTCCATGTTTAATACTCGAAAATCTTCCCGGTGAATCAACTTATCTAATAGTGAAAACCGCAACAAAATCCGTTCAGTAGTTTTTGCGTGAAAAGGCACAGAGGGAGACAGACAAACGCGGCAAAGGAATTTGTTTTATTATGCTGTGCTTTGGACTTTATATGGAGCTTTTTACGGGTAGAAAAATATGTACCAACCGATTACCACAACTTTTTTTTAATTTACAACGTAGGTACAACCTAAATCACTAAAGATGTAAATATTATATTCCTTAGGGTGTGTAGAGGTGCACTAATAAAGGATTTCTCGAAAATCAACCCCTATGGGGGTGAAATGAGGTCCGCGTGGAATAGTGGCAAGAATACTGGCTGCTGTTCTCCGCTGAATCGCGATGTTGATTCGTTGAGCGAGGTAGCCAGAAGAGATGATCAGTCGAGGGGATATATCTTTAATAAACTTTTTGGTATTTGAACCCCACGGACATAGAGTTTCTACACCAAACGGCACAAATTTGTAATTTTCAATAATTGAACTATAATTGCGCCGTTTGTTAGATTCTGCGATTTCCGCCGCAGCTCCCGCTTTCATTGCTTTTTCCCTGAGATGAGACGGGGCTAATGTGTCCTGCTATGAACCATATTGCTTTACCATTTATACCTACGAATTAATGAAAACAGTGAAAATAACTTCTAATAATAAAAGAACACTCCGCAACTTCCAGAGATGCCGCAGCCCTACATGCCGAGAACACAAAAAAGAGCAAATACTCATGCCTCTCAGCGGACCATTTTGAATTCCTGGCGTTTGCGGTGGAGACTCTGGGTGCGTGGTCACCGGACGCTAGAGTTTCTGCTAATAAAATCGGGAAAATACTTCTAACAGAGACCGGCGATCCACGCTCCAAAGCCTTTTTCATACAACGCATAGCGCTAGAAATTCAAAAGGGTAACGCGCTATGTGTTCTAGGCACTATGGCATTGGATTCGGACTCTCTGGAAGAAATTTTTAATTTGTAGTTTTGAGATTTTTAAATTATTAAGTTATATTATTATTGTTAAATTATATTATTAAAACAAGGTTATACTGGACTTTTGAATATTAATTTATACTTTTAAAAACTATATATACAAATTACAAAAAGAATACCTCTTCCAGAACCCCTCCCTGTGGCATGGTTCCTAAAACACTGGCTGCGTTACCTCGCTGAATGGTTAAACTGATCCTTTGAGCGAGGTAAGGCTTTAGGTCACCTGAGGCGTGGACTAGTCTCGTACCTAAATTTTTATGAATATTTTCATTTCGGCAGACCATGGACCCATTGTTTCCACCGCAAGCGCCGAAAATAAATAATTTGTTATAATATTTGAATATTTTCGGTGCTTGAGTAGTTGAGCCTGTTCTGCCGCCGCACCCGCTCTTTATTTTGTATACTGTATGTGAGACACTGCCAGTGTATCAACACAGGTAGCGTCCCACACCAATTTTTTTCCTAAATGCCACGGTACTAAAGTTACGCCATCAGGTCTTTTGCCATCGTCCCTGCTCATACCAGATGGTTCAAGAATTGCAAGAACATAATTAAAACAAGTGAAAATAATACCTGTGAGCAGTCTTCAGTGTAATGATCATTTTTGTAGCAGATATGGCACCTGTACTCGTAGCCCGTAAAGCAATGAGACCTTGACATAGGCAACACACCCGGCTCCATACGAGACGCGGCAGTTGGTAAAGGTCCCCATACGTTGTTCGGCTTGAAAAACTGAAAAAACAAAATTTGGATTTAAGTTGTCGATTTAAAAATACCTCATAAGGCCACTCGCATATAGCCTAATAAATTTGATTAGCTAAATGAGGAAGAGTTGTCTTGAGGTTCTGTAAAGCGGACGTTCGCACTTCTTATAATATAATATCGCAAGGTGCGTCAGTGGCCGAGTGGTTAAGACGTCTGGAATTGACTAGGCAGACCACGGGTTCGATCCCGGATCCCGGCCATGTACTAATGAGGGTTTTCCATCTAAATATACCTCAACAGAACTAGCCACTTGTTAGGTATAGCCTCACAAATCTCATCGGCTAACCGAGGGAGATTTTGTCTTCCACTGGGTATCCTGTGAAGAAAGAAAAAAGGGTCCAATGCCGTCTTTCTGTGACCTCCGTAAATAATACGGGTGGAATCAGGGGCAGCATTAAGTCTTGACAATAATAAAAATTAAACTATGATTTAACCGAGTAGGACATCTTATTAATTTAAACCATTGGTCTGCGTACGCGCATATGTTTAACGAATTATTGCGCGCCCGTTCCAATTTTGAAATGAGTGCATTGACTGCCTTGTGACTAGACGGGTATATTGTCGCATCTACTTGTTCATACGACTTAACGGATTTTAATCAAGGCGGCATGAGCCCAAAAACTTGTACCTACCTATAAGTAAGCAGCGGACACATTTTAGGGAAAGAAAAGGTTATTAGGGAAAGAAAAGTTGCCCGAAACATTGGACCTAAAGGCCTTACCTCGCTCAAAGGAGCAGAAGTTATACAGCCAGTGTTTTGGGAACCAAGCCACAGATAAGGATTCTTGAAGAGGTATTCTTTTTATAATATATAATACTTTTTAAATAAAATTGAAGTGTCTGTCTATAAGTGCGAAATTATATTTACAGAATGTAAATTTGCTTATCAATTTGATATGCTTGTGATTCCAAGTGGCATTTACTCGACACTAAAGCAAAAATAAGCAGTTCAGTTCAGTTTCAATATCAGTGAAGTCATAATATGGGTAAGATATGTGTAGTCTATACAAAAAAAAGTACATAATCCATAATCCGACAACCCACTTTCAATCTATACCTCAACAGAACTGGCTACTCGTTAGGTTATAGCCTCACAAATACCATCGGCTAAACAGGGAGACTTGGTGTTCTATGGGTAACCTGGAACCGTAACACGGTTTCGGGAACTGTAAGACAACTCGTGAAGAAAGAAAATTTAAGAAGTTACCGGTACTCAGGCCAGAAACTAGAAAACTATTATACGGATTTAAAAAAAAACATCAAATGAAATACCAGAGAATAGTGTTTTCAAACAAACACACAAACTCTTCAGTGTTATTATTAGTTTAGATATAGCAATCTACATGACATACATTTTGTAAAATAAAACCATCGTTATAATTACAAAAATAAAATAAAATTACAAATTAAAAATTTCATGTAAATCGTATAAAATCACTATCTACTGGGAGAGTACCCAACAGACTGGCTGAATTGCCTCGTTGGATGGCAATGCTTATTCTTTGACCGAAATAAGAAACCATCGTTATTAATAAACTTGTGCTGATTTTAAAATTAAATAATTTAAAATGAATCTTTTTGCGTTAAGTGTAATAAATTTTTGGCCATTTGTAATAAATTGTAATTAATTTGTAATCAATTCCCACGCGGTTAATTTTTTAGTGCGGTGAAAAGACTTGCAAAATGACGTTGGTCGAAATAAGTTCGAGATGAAAAAAAAATTACATTTTACATCAACCAGAGTTTGTTTTGAACACAATGCCGCTGCGAACTAATACAGCTTGCTTAGGGACTGAAGGACTAAAGGGACATGAAATAAAGATCTTCGGATGTCATGATACAATTGCTCTTGCTTCATAAATTTTCATAATTCAACCAATAGCCAAAAATATATTGATAAACTTTTTAAGAGATATTTATAGATTATAGAGTAGATGTTAATGGAATATTTAGTACGAATTCAAAGAAAAAGAGAATGTAGGTACATGGACTTCTCATGCTTCGGAGAGTCCGGAGTGATGAAATAAACTTCTGAAAATTATATCAGATATCTACTTCTCTAGGGCTTGACACCTTTATTTATTTACTAGCATTGCGCCACCGGTTTCGACTGTAGATATTTCCGAACAAAATATAGTCTGGGATAATATCGTCAGGGACAATGTAAGCTACATTTACTATAGTGAAAGAATTTTCAGAATTGGATCAGTAGTTTCAAACGTACAAACTTTACCTCTTTATAATATTAGTGAATATTATGGAAATTAGCTAAATGTGAAGATTGTTACCACTCGAAGACAATGATGAGCTTTTGTCCCTGGCTTCACTTGTAAAAACATTTGAAATATGACATAGAAAATTATCCCGGCGGGGTAAAAAGTAGCCTGTATCAGTTTCCAGCTCTCCAACTATCTCTGAGCAAAAAATCACGGCCGTCCATTACTTTATTTTGACGTGAGAGAAGAACAAACAAGCAAATACACTTTCACGTTTTTAATATTAGTTAAGTTAAGGCGTTAGAGAGCTGGCCATATAGCAATACTGACTGGTATGGCTACCGTCTGCTGAGCCTTAAATACGATAAAATACGCCCAAGTCAAGTCGCCTTGTAACGGTCCGCGAATTTCTACGTGGCATATTCCCCCCTGGAAAAATATTATTTCAGTTTTTTCGGCATAACTCCAGATTGTGACCACATGCTGGACCCAAAATTTGCAGGATGACTATTTCAGGATCACACAAATCGAAAACAGACGGTTTCCAGACCAGACCGAGATGCCACGTAGAAATTCGCGGACCGTTACAGGGCGACTTGGGGCACACCTACTATCGTATTTAAGGCTCAGCAGACGGTACCAGTCTACCAGTCAGTATGGCTATATGGCCAGCTCTCTAACTATAGGCTAAGAAAGACTAGAATATTTTTAGGAACTTTGCAATAGAATGGTATTTATATTTTAACGGTATGACCCCCTGAAGTTAAGCTGCATGCGCCAGTTCCGGCACAGAAAGTCTATAATTAAATTAATAATTCACCTGGGTATTTTCGCATCCGTACAACCAACCTAACTGATGGGTTGGTTCTAGATTGTGGGTTCGTGGTGCTGGCGACATAATTTTTGTATTCACATAAAAAATCTCACAATTTAAAGTCGGGTCATGACGGTATAGGTCGGATATTTTTGGATCGCGAGCGGGGAAGCGCACGCGCCGATGTCCCGCTTCAAACTAGAGCCGAGACTGCGCTGAAGGGATGTGTCAGATGTGATATCGATGTTTTATTTTGTACACAACTTCACGGCCTTTATATCATGCGTAGTGGCCAGAGACATGAGTAACCGTCTTCGCTTTTTGCTAGTTGTCCCTATAAAACATAACAGGTGGAAAGCACTTAATGGCCCTAAAAAGTATCTGTTAATTTTAGTTACTTTCAATAATTTAACTATTATGTGTTTGGGGTGGAAACGATGGGACCGTGGGGACCTAGTGCACACAGTCTGTTTATAGATATTAGTAAACGACTAATAGAACGTTCACATGACCAACGGGCTGGCTCTTATTTCGGTCAAAGAATAAGCATTGCCATCCAACGAGGTAATGCAGCCAGTCTGTTGGGTACTCTCCCAGTAGATAGCGATTTACATGAATTTTTTTATTTGTAATTTTATTTCATTTTTGTAATTTAGTACCTATTTAAGATTACTTTAATACCTTTGTAAATAAAGAATTTAATTTCACTATCATGTATTTCTAACTTTTAAGTTATAATTCATTTTTTACTATTTGGTTGCGGAACCCTAAATATTATATAGTCAAGCACTCCTACGATTAAGACGAATTTATCGATAATTCTATTTTTTTCAATCCATTAAGTCGTTTAGGCTACACCCGAAAAAAGGTTTACATACACCCGAAAAACATTACCCTCCTTCGTAAAAGACGTAGTTAGCTGAGTACTCTGGGTTCAGGGAGCAGTAGGCAACCCATGAAGTTATAAAAAAAATAACAAAAATTTAGTTCACGTCGTATAAAAACAACAAGTAAGCGAGGATATTGCAATTGAGTGTAAAGGCCGATTTAGACGTTACGAGTGTTTAGTAGAGTGCGTATAGGTGGCACTCGAATGCCAGTGCATTAGTAGGTTTCCAGTGACGTTTATACTTCTTCCAGTAGATTGCCATTTTGTAGGCCAAAACACACATAACTCTCATTGTCAACTTGTGCAAGTTACTAAAACTGACAGTTTAGACTACAACGAGTAGCGAGTCAGGAACGCGCGGGGGGTTGAGCGGGCGCGGGAGTGTGTCACTTGACACAAAAATAAAAACCGATTCTATTTGATTCTAGTTGAAAGGCGAGTGGAACGTAATAGTACGAGTACTGGAAACTACCGTTTACATGTTTCAACTAATGTACTATCCTAACGCACTCTACTAACCACTAGAACCGTCTAAATCGGCCTTAATAATAAAATGAAATCCACTGACTTTCAACCTCAAGAACTTAGTAGTTTAACCAAACGAAAGATAATCAATCCATTTAGCCGTTACTGCGTGATGGAGGGGTCGTAAAGTATTATATCTTTGCATTAGTATTAATTCAATCCCCATTGATAGTGTATTTTTGCGTGTATATTTATCGATGATATTATGTATTTTCCAAATATCGACAACTTTTAAGAAATCACGTCACATCCCTTACGTCACATGTGGGCGCTTGCGGGATACGGAGGAAAGCAATATTTTTGTTCAGTCCCCGTACCAAGCTATTTCAGAACGTGTCGAGTGGTACTAAATAATCTGAATTGCCAATACTAAACATTGTGTCGTAAATACTGTCGCTAATATCATAGTAGGCACTTAGTAAGGAATGAAAGATTATAACCACTTGAAACCAAAGCTTAAAAGCTATGGAGTTCTAAGTTCGATTATCGAGTCATATTAATAATGTTAAAGTCACGCCTGCTTCCCAGAAGGGTAGACAGAGACCATGGATTTCCATTTACTATAACGATCCTGACATATCTCTTTCACTTCGATTTAGGGTAGGTCCTTCTGACCTGCCCTTTCTCAGTAGCTTCAAAAATATCATCTGCTAAATGAAGGAGACTTGTCTTCCATAATATATCATTACAAAAAAAAAACGTTGAAAAAATGAAGGATGAAAGATTGACTAAAAAGGATTATATGGCTGAAGAAGTGAAAGGAAATGCTGGCAGAGGACGACCTAGGTGTACTTTTATTGAACATATAAAAAATGTATTGATGTAAGGTATATTAAAAGCCGAGTATGTATGAAAGGTATGATGAATGTAAAAGAAGCGAAAGAAGTATGTAAGGATACTAGCAAATTCGATTGTCTCTGCCTACCCCTCTTGGGATAAAAGGCGTATTGATAGATGAAGATAGATCAATGTCTTTTAATTAAACTTTCAGTAGGTAATCATTGTTTAAAAACACTAGATTCACACAAATACACAAGATAAAATACAAACATAAAAGACCGCTTTAAAGACTTCAATTAAAATGCGGGCCACATTCATAAAAACAACAATTTAGAACAATTCACTTTGTTAGCACGATGGAGCAATGACCTGATCACATAATAGACAGATATACGTGGACCAAAATTAGGATACCCATGGGTCTATGGGTCTCAATTTTTTTTATAAAAAAATTAAAACCTAACCCATTGTTTTACTAATAACTAAGTATATATTAAAAGTATGCCCAGCCCCATAAGAAACTCAATTTATGCATTTTAACTATTTAAATAAAAAAAATCTGAAAAACAACAACCGGGCTTAACCTCAAAAAATTAGCTGATCGACCAATACCTTCGCCATTTTTTTTTCAGCGTTATCCCAAGAAGGGTAGGCAGAGACAATCGAATGACATTTGCTACGATCTCCGCACCTTCAACTATCTCTATGCAAAATACCGTTAGAACACAGGTCGACAAAAATTTTTTTTTGTTTCTCTTGAACGCATGAATTAGCATCACGATTTAGCAAGGAAATGCAACCAGTATTCTTGCCACTATTCCACGCGGACCTGGTTTATTTAGTTATTTTTAATGTTTAGATTAGATTTAACGTTTTTTTTATATTGTTATTAAATAATATGCATGAATTTTGATTCTAAACATCGAAAAAACACTTAAATTTTCTTTTTTAGCTTTTAAAGTTTGCTTTTGTCTGTTTTACGTCGATACGTAAGTTTTTTAAGATTTTAATTGATTGTATGAGAAACAGGTGGCTCTGGTTTCTAAAAAGCAAACTTTAACCAAAAAATCCATTTTCCCTTTATTAGTTACGTAAGAGAAATCGAAATTTGATATTTAAAACTCAAACCCAAAAATCGTGTCAACCGGTGTAATGAGTAGGTGGTGATATGTACCTACATTTGTATATCCTCAGTATTATAATATACTAGATAACCCGTGCGAATAATTCACACCGTTAGTTAGTTCAAGTGGTCTCCAAGTGGTTTACAAAATACATAAATTAGTCTTTGATTGATTATTTTTCGTCATTAGAGGTGAATATAATCTTGAAAATGACGTATCAAACATAGGGGGATATGGCGAAATAATTTATATAGAGATGCTTAAAATAAGGACGCAACCATAGGTCTATTATGTGTTGTTTTGGGGCCAATAATGACGTGAACATAGCTTTATTTATGCAATAACAATGACTGAATATGTTAAAAATTCACGTCAAAAACAATTTTAGTATGTAATTAAAAAAATAACTATCAAACAAGTAAGCACAAAATTTTCAAAATGTGACAGTATAACCCTGGTGAAATAAAGGACCCAATATAATTTTTACAAAATATTTTTCCGACAACTTTTCGCTAATAAAAGAACTATTTGTAGATAGTATTTGCTACGAAAATATTATGTGTTATTAATAATAATATTTTAATTTGTTTACTAACTTTGAAGTGATATACTAGAAGGTAAGATTTTACATTATTATGCTATCTATCATCACGCCTTTCATCCCAAGACGCAAAGACAATCGAATACCATTTGTTACGATCCTGACATACCTCTTTCGCTTCTTTTATATTCATCATACCTTTCATACATGCTTGGCGATTATGTGTACTTTTAATATTACCATGGATCAATATGTTTTTATATGTTCAAAACACCTAGATCGTCCTCTGCCAGCATTTCCTTTCACTTTTTATTAATTTAATTAAAAAAGGTCAAATGCATAGTAGGTATAAAAATAGATGTGCATGTATGAAACGATGTATGCATTGCATGTGTATTAAGCAAGATAAGTATGCAAAGTTAAAGAGAAGTTGCGCTCCATACTATCTGCCAACCCCTTTGGGAAACTGGCGTGAAGGTATGTCGTTATTTATTAGCGACCGAAGCCGTTTCGTCAGGTACTTGTTTCTTTGTCCTGTATAGATACAAAAACTATTGGACCGATTTTGTTACTGTTTGCACGATCAGATAGATTTATTCACGGGGAAGGTTTAGGTGCATAAAACATCAGGCTAAGTCTTTTGGGAGATGAGCATGTATCCAATAATGTCGATGTTCCTTTATGTGTTGTGTTAGCTGTGATATGAAATTCGACGAGCAACGCCGGGGCAGGTAGCTAGTTTTTTTAATAAATTGTAACTAACTACAATTAATATGTGATTTGATTTGATTTGATTTGACTTTATTTATGTTTTTTTTTTACATCTAATGTTATTTAAAATATTTGCGTTTGGGGTGGAAACACTGAACCTAACGCACCACTGACCACACCCACCTCTATAAAGAATGGTAGAGATGTCCCACGACCAAAGAGCTGGCAAATATTTGGCTCAAAATATCGCTATCCAACGTGGCAACGCAGCCAGCCATATGGGCACTCTCCCAGAAGATATAGGTTTATTTGTATATATGGCATTGTATTTTAAAATTCAAATATCCAAAAGATTAATCAATGTAATATGCGTGGCTGTATCCTCTACAGCTATATGGATGTGGATGAATCAAAACAAGTTGATAGTACATTTTCTCTGCCTACTACTGCAAGAATCAGGCGTGTATATATGTATGCAATACTCACATTTGATGTTAACAACTCCACCAACACATCTTTGTTCACAATTTCGAGCTCCATGAAGTTTCACAATTATTTACCTGAAATACTGCATTAATTTAATTAACCACATCGATGTATTCTTCTTCTTCTTTTATTGTGGCCAATGTTAATCAATGATTTGCCAATGTCAAGTATAGTATATTTATGCCGATTAATCAATTAATATGTCTTATTAATCACAGACTAATCACAATTATCACAGCGAGGGCGGGCTTAAACCGGATTCCCTATCATGCCACGATTTTTATAGTTTTTTAGTTTAGTTAGTCGAGAGCGCCCCAAAATAAAATACCTTCATATTAGAATGTTTCACGAATCACGTATAAACGGTTGAACGAAGATTATATTTACTGGAATTATACCCAATCTTTGCTCCTAATAAACGGGACGGGGCAGGGGCTTGGAATTTATTATATCGAGTTATGCGAGTGAAACAGATGGAAAAAACTAGTTCTGCAATAAATGGCTTCATGTAACGCACTTCGGTATTCAATTTAAAGTTTTCAAGGTTCAATCCATTGAAATTTACATGATTTTTTTAACGCTTTGGGCAATTGAAGGATTCTTGTTACAGCGAGTTATTGTTAAGCCATTCATCAAAGTTCAAGCACGCAGTTAAGTGCTAAAGTTATGTAAAAAAAATAAGAAACTAGAAACCACAGTAAAAAAAACTAAAGTGGGTGACGAACTGGTGAACTCGTACTTTTGCTAGATTTTTATACCCCAGATGTTAAAAGTCTATTTATAAAAAAATACAATTTACAACTTTCTTTAAAAAAAAATAAGACTCGTATTTTTTTTCTTCAACGGTTTTTTCAATTTTATTTGATACTAGGTTTCCGCCCCCGGCTTCGCCCGTGGATATTTTTGAACAAAATAAAATATAGTCTATTGTAGGTACTCAGAGGTAATGTATTAGTGAAAGAATTTTCAGAATCGGTTCAACCCTACATCCAAGCTTATAGTTAGAGAGCTGGCCATATGATTTACTGACAGGTATGCTGAGCCTTAAATACGATAGTAGGTAGTGCCCCAAGTCGCCCTGTAACGGTCCGCGAATTTCTACGTGGCATTTTCAAAAAAGCACTTTCGGTTTTTCCAGAATATTCCATTAAACTGAAGATGGCAGGTATGTAGATTATGCAACGTTTACAACAGATGTAAGTGTCTAGTGCGGATGCTTTACGTGTCCCCCGAAGCAGTTAAATCATTTTTTTTTTTTTTTTTTTTTTTTCTTCACGGGTTGCTTTACACATCCCGAAACCGTGTTACGGGTTCCAGGGTACCCAGCGGAAGAACTAGTCTCCCTCGTTTAGCCGATGGTATTTGTGAGGCTATATCTAACGAGTGGCTAGTTCTGTTGAGATATATTTAGATGGAAAAGCCTCTAAGTGTGGTTTGTCGGATTATGTACATAAGTTTTTAATTAAAAAACCCATTGGGTACATGGCCGGGATCCGGGATCGAACTCGGGGTCTGTCTAGTAAATACCAGACGTCTTACCCATTCGGTCACCGACGTAAAGTTATTAAAGCATATCTTACTAATAATAAAGCTGATAATAATAAAGGGCCCTACTAGACTTTGCTGTCTTTTATATTCCGATGATGCGGTACTAATTGCATCTTCGGAGCAAGAGATGCAAAACCTAGTTGCAATTTTGAATGAGGAAAGCGAGAAGAAATTCATGAAAACTAATATTTTGAAATCAAAAGTATTAGTATTTGAAAAGGAAGACGAAAGGACGGAGTGTAACATTTGTGTGAAAGGATGTAAATTGGAGCAAGTGAATGAATTTGTTTATTTAGGTAGTATGGTTACAAGAAGTGGAAAGATAGACAAGGAAATTGAAAGGATAGTGAAAGCGGGAAGCAAGGTATTTGGTGGACTAAACAATGTATGCAGAAATACACAACTTACAACTAAAAGTAAAATGAACATACATAATGCTGTTTTAGTTCCATCACTTACTTATGGAAGCGAGACTTGGGTATGGAATAAGAAACATGAAAGTACTTAAAATAAATGCAGTGGAAATGCGGTCTTTAGGTAGAATGTGTGATATAAAGCGTATTGATCGCATCCGGAACAATGTCATTTGAGAAGAATGCGGAGTAAAAGACGATGTTGTGACTAAAATGAAGAAAAGTAGTTTACGCTGGTTTGGACACGTTGAAAGAATGAAGGATGAAAGATTGACTAAAAAGGTTTATATGGCTGAAGTGAAAGGAAATGCTGGCAGAGGACGACCTAGATGTACTTTTATTGAACATATAAAAAATATGTTGATCGATGGAAATATTAAAAGTACACACAATCGCCGAGCATGTATGAAAGGTATGATGAATATAAAAGAAGCAAAAGAGATATTTCAGGATCGTAACAAATGGCATTCGATTGTCTCTGCCTACCCCTCTTGGGATGAAAGGCGTGATGATAGATAGATAAAGCTGAAGTGTTTGTTTTTTGAACTCGCTAATCTCTGGAACTACCAGTCGAATTAAAATAAAATGATTGCCCAATTCTTAAGGAAGGTTATATTATAGTATATTAAGCTATATACCATCACGCTACGACCCAAAAAAATTTCGGCACAAATGGCATTCGAATCCAAGTCCCATCGGTTTGAAGCTTAACTCTCTACCAATTAGCCTATACATTTTTTAAAAAAGAAAAAAAAACTAGGTAAATACCTTATAATTAACAGGTCACCCAAACACTATGCGCCTGCACAGGTCACTGAAATTATTAATTCAGACCGTAACGGTTCCCCTCTACTCCTTCCTCCAATGCAAAAGTGACCGGATGTGAGAGACGTATTGATGGATACGTATAAGTGGAAGCGAGATAAACTTCTTGACTACATTCGCTTAGCTTTTGCCCGCGGTTTTACTCGCATGCAATAAGAACAATGCCTCCCGCGTTCCCTAAGCTAAATCCAGTAAATAATATCAAATATTCAAATCTGTTTAACTGTTACGTTGCGATTGAGTATTGTGATTGAAAACATACCATCCCTTTGCTCGTGGGATATAACTTCCCAAATACTTTGCGACATCTTTCGTTTTGACTCGAAGGTCCAATGGCCAGTCAAGGAACCTGTATGTATAATAATATAATGGACAACATTTCATTTTTCGTAAGGTACCAAAATTCGAAAACCGTTTGGAGATTACATGCTAGAAAGCTTATTTTTCATTTTTTTTATTTTTTATATCCTTTAATTTTCGAGTTATTTTAAAAATACTGAAATATTGAAAAATAAGGATTAATAGGTGCCCTAATCTGTGCTAACCCTCTAATTTAAAAATACTAATGTCTGTTGTTAGTTATTGAACTCAGGTGTTGCCTTCTATTAATTTTACCCATTTTTATTCCATTAGAAGCTAAATTAATAATTATTCTTTAAATATAATTATAAAAATACTTCTTTTATATAATATTTTTTGGAAGATTTGCTAGTTTCGAATGGGCTATCACAGGAAATATATTTACGAGTGAAACCGCGGACAAAAGCTAGTATTACTATATACATTATGAATAATGTTGTAGGCGATTTGTGTTCCGGCTACGGCAACACCTATTTGGAACACGGTATATTATACTCTTTGCATTTCTATAACGTATACTGTGTGGCTTGACTGACACTATCAGTCACTTTCTTTGGGTGACAGTTTATATTTCTTAATTTTAGTCCTAGCTAAGGTTTTTAGTTTATAAGTCCTCAGAATTTATAAAAATTCATAATTAAATTAAAAATATAAAAAATCAACCAAAAATAAAATATAAAAATACGTGTAACTTATTTTTTAATATATTTTTAATTAAAGTAATAAAAATGGGTGATTAAAAAAATGAAATGTTGTCCATTCATGAAGTTTTGTATCGCGACTGACCTGCAGGAAGTTAGTGTTCCGGGGTAGACGGGGCGACATAGAGTTTCCTGTATGAAACATCCGTTTTGTGTAAATTACATACGTTTAGCTGAAAATTATTTGTGTGGAAAGTGTCCTGAAAAACTGCAGGCAAACTGTGGCTTTAAATACTTAGGACTGCGAAGCGAAAATCCTACAATGTCCGGTCCAATCCTTTGTCCGGCCCAGCAATTTGCTCGCATTCTCGGGTCGGGCATTCCTTGGATGGCTTATCTATGGCTATGGTTTATTTCTTACACTTTCAAATTTCTATAGAGTAGAACGAAAAATATGAAAATGGTCTTTTCATCCAACTACGCAGTATTTTCCTCATTACTTGACAATATAGCGATCAGTAGGAGGTACTTTACTGCACATAATGCAGTAATGTTGTATGAAAATCCATAACATCCCGCTCTGGGTTTTGTTTTTAAATTAGGTTCTTTTTCTGTAGGCACTTATTATAAAGGTACTTTCTAAGGTATAGACGTAATTATAAGATTTATGTGGCGGGCATGTTGCTTTATTGAATAATTTCTTTTTTATTAATTTTTCATTAAGTTGGCGATGTAAATTTGGAAAAGCAGGTTGCTAACCTCGCTAAAAGTGTGACTTTTTACTTCACTATCATTTTCACAGCAAATTTAACACTCGAAAAACATAGGCTGTTTGGGTGTCTTTGCCTTTGCCTTCCATTAAAAAAAATATTATCGGCGCGAATGACGTTTTGGCGGGCTTTGTTTGTCCGGAAAAAAATATTTTTGAAATAGTTAATTTTTTTTGTTGTACTTAGTTGAAAGAAAAGCAGATTCCACGACACGCCTTGGTGGAAAGCGCACGCGCCGCGAAGACGTGTTGGGGAATCCAGTTTAATCCCGTCCGTGCTGTGATGGTTGTGATTAGTCAGTGATTAATAGGACATATCACGGCCGGCGGGAGCATTCTACCTACCGATTATCGGCTTATTGTTACTGTGACGTCTATAATACTTGACATTGGCGGAATCATCAAGACCCTGATGGAGCCATTTTGAAAAAAAATAGAATAGAATAGAAAGAAAAGCAGATTATGAACTTCGCTGAGAGTGACTTATTGTTGCTCCAAACTAACCCTCGGTGCAACAATATGTCACTTTCTGCTCGGATCATAATCTCCTATTACGTAGAATGTGTGATATATAGCGTATTGACCGCATCCGGAACGATGTCATTAGAGATGAATGCCGAGTGAAAGATAATGTTGTGACTAAAATGAATAAAATTAATTTACGCTTATTTGCAACACGTTGAAAGAATAAAGGATTAAAGATTGACTAAATAGGTTTATATGGCTGACGTGAAAGGAAATGCTGGCAGAGGACGTGTACTTTTATTAAACATATAAAAAATGTATTGATCGATGGCAATATTAAAAGTACACAAAATCACCGAGCATGTATGAAAAGTATTATGAATATAAAAGAAGCGAAAGAGGTAAATATGGCAGGATCGTAGTAAATGGCATTCGATTGTGTCTGCCTACCCCTCTTGGGATAAAAGGCGTGATGATTTAGTCTCTATCCCGATTGACTTCAAATGACATCACAATGTATGGCAAAGCAAAAAATACATCTTAATTTTAACAACAATCGTACCAAACATTTAATTCTACGAACAATGTAGGCGACAATAAATAAACACTGGACCATATTTTATTATCGCATAATTTAGATAAAGTTTAAAACAACAATCGACATTGTAGTGTGTATTTCTGGGAACGTTAGGTATTGGAACAAAGGGAAATATGATATGTTTTATGTCTAAATGATTAGTCATACTTACGATAGCCTACAAGTTGAGCGCCGAGGGTAACAAAGGTTCCCAGTGTCGAAAATGCTAAGCATCAATTTAAAAAAAAAGATGGGTACTTGAACTTGACCTATGCACAGAACACAATTTTTTTATTTTCCAGCTGCTATTAATTTTTTATTTAACCGACTTCAAAAAAAAATGAGGTTTCTCAATTCGACCGCATATATTTTTTATGTGTGTTCGCGGATAATGAGAATGATTCTTTTTTTGTTGGAAAGGAGATATCCGAAGGATGGTACCATGATAAGGAAACCAGGATCTGGTGATGGCATCCCAGAGAAATCGAGGGGAACTTTCGAAAATCGTAGTGGCGACTAGTGCGTTTGTTAATCTTTTTATAGTGAATTTGCTTTCGGAAAGCACATTTTGGTTTTGAAGGCGGTTTGTTTACTTCTAATTCTGGAATTGTGTAACTATATGGATACATAACAATATATTAATTATTTTTATTTTTTTAACACATTTGTAATAACCGCCATTTTAGGTCATGTTATAATCAGGTGATTATACGTCTGTTAAATAATTGGCCAAGAACGAGACCCTTTTTTTACGTGAAAGCTTTAAGACAGGATTTTTGTTTAGGTTTTCCTGTAAACTATAAGATAAGACCCTATATTATTTTATTTTTTTAATTTTTTAGACTAGATTTAGATTTCGTATATTTTCTTTAATATAATTTAAACTATGCATTTTAGTACCTATGGATAACTGGCAATAAGTTTCTCTGATCTCTGCCACACTCAGGACCGCTAGGCCGTGAAGATGTGTGTGCGTGTGTGTTAAGGGTCCTTTGGCTTTAATTTGTATGGGATAAACTATTCCCATTTTATCTGTAACTGTGTCACTGTAATTTAGAATATTTAGATACTTCTTCAATATATCTAAGTGATATAGCTGTTATTTTTTCAATGGGTTTTATTGAATAGGAAATATGGGTGGTAAAATAAAGTATTACTTTGCCCCTTTTTCGCTTCCAAAATATATCACGAAGCTCGTAAATGAAGTTTTAAGTAATTAAGTAATCCTTTAATTAACCACCCAAATTTCATATTTAATAAAACCCATTGAAAAAGTAAGGGCTATTTCACTAAGATATATTGAATAAGTAACTATATATGCTAAATTACAGTGACACAGATGGACTATTTACAGATACATTTTGAATAGTTTATCCAAAATAAATTAAAGTCATGACCCTTAAGTAGGTGTTTTTATACATATAAGCAAATAGGTGGACTACGGTTCGATCCCGGCTATGTTCCAATGGGTTTTTATAATTAAAAACTTTCCTGTCGGAAACCACGCTTAGAAGCTTTTCAATCTAAAATTCTAAATTATACCTCAAATCAATACAATTCTCACAATTACCATCGGCAAAAAGAGGAAGACTTGGCCTTCCGCTGGGTACTTACTCTGAGACCGAAAATTAAATGTCTATGTTGGATATGCCATTTACAGGATGCTGAAGTATAAATGACGATTTTTATAATTTTTGTCTGTATGTCTGTTTGATTACTTAAAACACATATACATGTTTACCTCGTATAGATACATAAAAATATTATCGTAAATGTGTGAAGTCGCTGGCAAAAGGTAGTATTGCCAAACAACGATACAATCTTGATCCTGTAGGAGGTCCATATCGTATATCAAACTAATAATGATTGTTCATAATTTTCACAGTTGAAAACACCTCTATTTATGAAAATGGGGCATACATAATTCATTGTTGTGAAACTTGAAGGAAAATCCTATTTGCTATTCGGTGTGATTCCTACATCGCTTGATGTTAGACTTGGCGAACATGTACGTACACCTAATCGCCGAGCATGTATGAAAGGTATGATGAATATAAAAGAAGCGAAAGAGGTATGTCAGGATCGTAGGAAATGGCATTCTAATGTCTCTGTCTACCATTCTTGGTATAAAATGCGTGATGATTGATAGATGGATACGTAGATTAGTTCGTGAAAATAATTTTGTTTCTTAGTACAAAGCGATAACCCTAAATGGTGATATTTCTAGGTTTAAAAGCTCGCTTTATCCAAAAGTCTATCGAGAATTGCCGGCCAGAAATGCTCAACCATACGTGGAAGCTACACGAATTCCTGCCCGGAGATCCTCGTGTCGAGCATACTCGGGCCGGACAATCTATGGTCGACATTAATTGTGCTGAGAGCATGTCGCGAATCCATAAGATTTCCCCCTATCAAAAATCTCTCAATTTTATACCAAAGATCTTTTATAAATATACCCAAGTCAATTATATAATAATCATTAGATATTGAGGTCAGACAGGTAAGTTGTAACGAATAGCAATTTCTGCTTATAAAAGTTTTTTCTAGCATACCTAGGTAATTTAGGCAATGTCATGCTATAGTAATTACCTAGTAAACTTGCCATTGCTCGCGGTTGCGTTTGCGTAAAAAAAATATTTGCCTATTTCACTGTTCACATAGAGAAGCTGATTGAACTAGCTGTGCCTTGCGGTTGCACCCGCATTAATGGTTACTGCTCCGGTCCTTTGGGCTATCAAATTCAAAATCAAATTTGACTGGAGTTCCAGAGATTAGCGCGGGATTTTAGGATAGATTTATATAAAACTTTAGTAAAAAAAAATTGTGCATGTCCAACTCACACTTGGCCCGGTTTTTATTATTTTGTTGTATAGTTATACTAGTTAGAGACGGTTGTATGTATTGCCATTATTGCCATTATTAAGATCGAGCAAAAAACGCCAAAAATCACGTTTCTTGTGTATGGCTTTTTTTCGCCGAATAAATAACATTGGCATTATTGATTACCGCTCTGCTCCTAAAAGATGTAGCGTCATGTTATATACACATGAACCTTAAAATCGATCTTTTTTTGATTTTTTTACAGCCTTGTTAAGGTTCCAGGGTACCCAGTGGAAGACAAAGTCTTCCTCAATTAGCCAATGATTTTTTGAGGCTATACCTAACAAGTGGCCAGCTCTGTTGAGGTATATAGATGGAAAAGCCTCTTCGTACGGTTTGTCGTATAATGTACATAGATTTTTAATTATAAAAACCCATTGGTACATGGTCGGATGTAGGAATCGAACCTTTTCAATTGCGAGCCGACGTCTTATCCACTCGACCACCAACGCCTCTTATCCCTTATCCCTATATATATATCCCTCCCTATTAATATAAATGCGAATGTAAGTTTGTTTGTTACGCTTTCACGCAAAAACTACTTAACCGATCATCATGAAATTTTGCACATATATTCTTGGAGGTATTAGAAGTAATATAGGATACTTTTTATTATCACGGCATGACGACGGGAACGGGGTGGGCAGAGGTGAACATGACAAAAGCTATGTATGAAGTGTATATGTTTGCCAACATTTTGAAATTAGAAGTCGTGGGAAACAGCTATTTCTAATATGTTTATACTAGCTATCCACCCCGGCTTCGCGTGTGGACAATATTAAAATCTTATATATAAAATTCTCGTGTCACGGTGTACGTAATTGAACTCCTCTGAAACGGGTCCGCTATTTTCCATCCCCCTAAATGTTAAGGGTGGTCCAAAATATTTTTTTTTATAGGTAGGGTAGGGGTAGTGGTAGGGGTAGGGGTAGGAGTAGGGGTAGGGGTAGGGGTAGGAGTAGGGGTAGGGGTAGGGATAGGGGTAGTGCGGGCAAGTCAACGTTTGGGCAGGACAACGTCTGCCGAGTCCGCTAGTTATTATATAATTAAAATAACTGTTTTATGACGTCATACGACAATTGTGAAACGAACCTAGGATTTATTATACAGTTAAGTTGCAGTTAGCTTAACTGGAAATGTATTTATACATTGTGAAACATTATTTTCCGCGCGATTTTATGTTGAATTTTGAACACGGGACGTCCAATAACTGAGGCATGCGTCAAGTAATTGTAAAAAATGTGTATAGCATGCCACATAATGATTGTTGTAGTATGCCTACTACCTAATCTGTCTCGGTGTCGCGATAGTATAGGCTGTGCGTAGCAATAGGGTGCTATGAATGATTTTCAGGGTTCAATCAGTAATAAAAAAATAAACGAAAGTAAATACTAACTGTTTTTGTAAGAAAAGCACATGTTTTATTAGATTTCGCAGATTTTGTTTCGCCTCAATTTCTTTAGGGTAGGCAGAAAGTAAGTCACTGTTGTCTTACAAATATGCGTATGAGCGGTCAAGTTGTATGAAAATCCACTACTCCAATTGACAACGCGCTGTTGACATCAGAAGATATTTTTTCTGGTAGTAAGGTGATTTTTCTGTAGATTCTGTTCTAAAAAGTAAAAATGGCGCGCGTGTTGCTTTGTTGAAACTGTTATTTTTTTGTATTTTCCTCGAAGATATAGTATGAAGTACCTACCATATATCACGAGAGAGAGAGAGAGCGCGATTACCAACTCGCCGTCGCTCTAAAAAACACACTTGTTGTAATCGGCCACTTTCTTCCCTTGATGAACAGTCTATTATTAACATGACTTGATTTTGGCTACATATACCTTTCATATGACAAAAATTCTTAGTGGTAGAACCACAGATCCTCAAAGAGAATGTGGGTGGAACTTACTCGCACTCTATTTGATCGAGCGACTCATTCGTAGAACCGTGACTGCTTGCGACTTTTTTGACCAGCCCTTGAATAGCCACGCGAGAGTTCGACGACCTCTTCCAGGAAATGGAGGGGGGGAGTCACGGGAAGGGGGGAGGTATTGGAATAATTATGTACTCCTGAAAACGTACCTTACTTCAGTTCCTTCTTATAATTAAATACATACCTTCACGCCTGTTTCCCAAAGGGGTAGAAGTAGGCGGATAGTATAGAGCGCCACTTCTCTCGATTTTTGTATACTTATCCACATCCATACATCGTTTCATAATTCAATCAGAGGAATAATTGATAGAAACAGATAATTCTATTTTTTTTCTTTGAAGGGTTGCCTTCAGCTCCCGATAATCTATAATTTCAGTTTATATATATTTTAAGTAACCGGGTTGTGTTTTTTTGGGGATGAGGAGCAAAAATTAATTAGTTTCAAATTAAAATATATCGCTCACGTACTGTTGTACTTTTATATACTACAAGCTTCTGTCCGCGGTTTCACCCGCGTGGAAATAGATCCAAAAAGAAATAATCCAAAAATAATAATGTAATTTGCCCCTCCCCCGGCCGCTTTCGCCGTATAAAAAATAGTATATGTATTTCTCTGACCCCTAAACTACCACTATGCAAAAAATCATGTCGATCCCGTGAAAAACTATACATTTTTCCGGGATAAAAAGTAGCCTATGTGCTATTCCAGATTATAATCTATCTCTGTGCCAAATTTCATCCAGATCCGTTAAGGCATTCTGGTGTGATTGAGTAACAAACATACTCACATACTTCCATACAATTAGTGGGATATTAAGTAATTGTTGCTAATACATTTAAATTACTTGAATAGTAATACAATATTACAGGCATACATTCCAATTTTATTTATTTGTATAGATTTAAATTGGCATGTCTCGTTTTAACTTCTCGTTATTGATTTGGTTTCAGTAACAATAATTGCGGTTCGACAAATTGTAAAAAATATGGGAGCTCGCGTCACGCGACTACCAAATGTCATCGTGCAATATTAAAACGTAACAAACGCAAACCTTTTTGGAGCTCCGTAGTCAAATGGCAAAAACGGAACCCTTCATAATTTTATAATGTAGCCGAGTGGTTAAGACGTCTGGTATTAACTAGGCAGACCACGGGTTCGATCCCGGATCCCGGCCATGTACCAATGGGTTTTCTAATTAAAAACCTATGTACATAATCCGACAAACAACACTTAGAGGCTTTTCCATCTAAATATACCTCAATAGAACTGGCCACACTCGTTATGTATAGCCTCACAAATATGGCTAAACGAGGGAGACTTGGTCTTCCGCTGGGTACCCCGCAACTTTCCTGAAGAAAGAAAAAAAACAGATATTTACGTCTGTTAAATAAGTGACACATCTCACAGACTTGCCACCTGTTCTGTTTAATATGGATAAATGGCTGCTCTTTGGCCACACCGCATTCACATCCATACAGTGTTTCAGTGGTTTTATAACTGAAATTTATTTAGGCAGGGTAGTGGACAATTTTCGTTACGCGTAAGGTGTTCTTTATAGAAGATACAGATTTTGTTGAGGGGCGGTGGTCAAGGTCACCTTGTATCTGTCAAAAATATGGCAAATCTAAGTTAATCCTGGAAACGTGAGTTTATTTATACAACATCTCCTCACCCCAAAAGGATTGTTATTATTTAAAATTGGATTAACTTAGATTTGCCATAATTTTGACAGATACAAGATGACTGAGAGCCAAGGGTCCTTAAATAGATAATTTAGTTTGTGTTTTTTTAATAAGCCAAAGAAATTCACTTCTTATGCGTATTTTATTGACCCAGTATTTGTCCTATGAGACTTCCCATCGACATATTTCTCCATACAAATTTTATTATATATTTCCACCATATTTTAAATTTCTAGGTCCATTTAGGCTGTGCGTTATCCGTCAGTGTGTCAAGCCAAGAAAGCTGAAGTTTGCCGATCGATTTAAGTTTGAATGTAGGCTGTAGTCTCTGAAAATATTAATCCGATTCTGAAAATTCTTTCACTAATAGGAAGCTACATTATCCCTGTAGACTATATTCGTTAGAAAATATTCACGGGTGAAGCCGGGGGCGGAAAGCAATTGAATAATAAAGTTGCTTATTTTCCTTCAGTTTGTCGCTAAGAGCGCTCTGTGACAGTCGACTACGCAGACTGCTACGGTTCGTAGCACTACGAGAGGCAGTGTTAGTGACAGAATAATAATTTTGTTGGCGGCATGAGTACGCGTGGAATGAGTTTATGTGAGTATGCATTTTTTTAATAGTACAATAAAATTAACTACTTTTTTCCCGCGGTTTGACACGCATGAAAATGGATAAAAGACAAAATGTTCCTTATGCCTGTAGAAAATTTCATTTGAGGGCACCTGTCTTATTTTATGTAACACTAGCTTTTCACCCCGGCTTCGACTGTGTAATATAAAATAGACTTCAAACTAACTCTGTGCAAAAAATTACATCAATCCGTTAATGCTTTGTATTGACCTGAAAGAAGGACAACACACTTTCCCATTTATAATCTCTATTATGTTATTTCTCAAAAGTGTCTTTGATGTGTTTCATCTTTCCTCTCGCTTTCTTGTTATGGCATGAAAAGGGACGGAAGTCTGATTGAGTTAGCCATCAGATGGTACCAACCAACCCATTTTCCGAGAGGTTGGTAGGTACCGTCAGCCAACGGTGTGTGCGTGTAGCAAGGTGAGATGTCAGATGTTACACATCATATGCGACTACTGTAAGGCTCGCGCTCGTTCTTTTTGTCGGTATCTAATATCTCCCTTAATACTGTATCAAAGTTAATGTTTGATGCGCCATTTTGAAATAATTTTTCCCTCTAATGACGAAAAATATACAAACAAATCAATTATTTTTTTTTAATTTTACTAATTTTTTTTAAAGTCGCCATCTATTGGAGATCTGTTGAACTATGACAACAATATTGACACCACTAACGGTGCGAAGTATTCGCACGGGTCATCTAGTATTACTTAGTTAGGATTATTTCCCTTTAAATTTTATTAACCGAGAGTAAACATAAATGGTACGTTTACTCTCGGTTAATTTAATATTTTTATAGATAACGAAAAACACATAAAGGTTAGAGATTAAACTTATTTATTGGGATATTTCCTATTATCAAAAAAAGCGAATGTATTCTCGTCTTACCTTCCTCGATAGCGTAATTGGTTAGAGCGTTGGACTTGAAAATGGGGAGACACGGGTCAAATCTCAGTCGTGACGAAAAATTAACATCTCGTGCTACGTAGGGCACGTTAAGGCGGCGCCCGCACTTCTTCTAGAAATAAAGGATACTTGCCTTTTCAGTGAAAAAAGTGTGCCTGTTACTGGTGTCTCTAGCCAACAATTATTTATTTATTTTTGATGTGAAAACATTTACTGGCGCGCTATGGCGTGACGGAATACTGCGTCATGCCCCCTCTCCCACGCCACTCTCTACTGGGTGGCGCGTATACTATGTTGTACTACGTGTCCTCTTGACTACAATATATTATGTACTTGACGCATCAATTTCAATGTTTCACATCTGCCGGGCGTCCCGTGACGGCTACCTTTTTTTTGTAAATATATTTCTGATTTTTGAGCCCAATGCACTTCGTAAAAGGCGGCTAACCCACTTTTCGTTTTCGCTTTTTAAGTAGGTTAAATTACCGTAGCCCGTACCGTCCCTGCGTAATAGATATTTTATTAAAGAAGCATTTCTGTTTCGTAAAAACATGCGCTTGTTTGCTGGTTGGCACGCAATGTCTACCCCTTGTTATGGTTACGTACTAAATGATGTATTTATTTAGTCGTGACTACTTGAAATTATGTATCTTTGTAATAACACTTTGATGGAGAAAAAAAACAGCCTTCAAATTCAAAATGTGCTTTCCGAAAGCAAATGCACAAGTCACTATAAAAAAAACCCCAAATCGCTTTAAGTGTGTCTATAAAATTTAAAGAGCTCTCGATTTCTACAGGATCACATCAACAGATCCTGACCATCTGGAAAGTATACCCTTTCAAACAAAAAATAATTCCAAATCGGTCGAGGCGTCTTCAAGTAATCAATTGCAAGAGCATCTGATTAAAGTTGATAAGTTTGTAAGTTTGTAAGTGTAAGTTTATAAGAAACTACTTATCCTTTTTTAAATTAAATTCTTTTACGAATAGAATGCTATGAAGCTGGGGGCGAAAAGCTAATATCTAATTTAGCTCTAAAAAGGTCAAATAATGCATATTCGACACTTCTAATTTGTAAGAAAAATCCAATTTTTGGCGCAAAAAAAGGTTCTTTTAGTACTTTCTTAGTCGGCGGCGACAATCAGACATTAAACTGAAACTAATTTAGGGTTAATTTAGACTCAGCTGAAACTTATGTACATAATCCGACAAACCACACTTAGAGGCTTTTCCATCTAAATATACCTCAACAGAACTGGCCACTCGTTAGGTATAGCCTCACATATATCTGTTTTATTTTAGCTTTTCAGTAAAATACATTACTTTTTTTTTGTAGGAGGAGACTAAACATTAGGTTTCGGTTAAGTAAATGGTGAAATGAGCCACTGCAACTTTGTCAAATCCATCCATGCGTATGTCACAGCCTCTTTTGGCCATATTTTCTTCAATTTTGATGATATTCACAGAAAAATGTAAATATTACTTTAAACGCCATACAATTTCGACCTTAAAATGCCTCCTGGCCACTCGTTAGCACTCCTGAAAAAGAAGCTTGAAAATATAATACTGTTAATAAATATAATATTTTCCTGCAAAGTAGATTTCACATGAGAAAAAGACACAATTAACCATTTCTCTAGAGCTGTTGCGAGAGAAAATGATACCAATGAAACATAAAGTAACTTGGCCTAATGTTTAGGAAATTGGGAGGGGGATCGTGTTCACTTAGGATGGGACACATCTTTTCTATAAAAAACTGTAGGTTTTCGAAGTAGAAACAATGCATGTGTGGTACTATATTGATTATGTATAATGTCGTGTCAGTAATGACTGTCGCCATCATATAACGTTTTGTGTAAGTTCAATGTCGATTGATTTTAGCTTAGGTTTTTTATTATGTTAAAAATAAACACATATTCAAGGCCTTTGTATCTTGCGGTGTGTCCAGATACAGTGTCCATTTTTTGCCTGTTGTCCAGCCATATTGAACAGAACAGTAGGGTTAGTTCCTATGAGTAAAATTTTCTAGCGTTCATAGTTAAGGTACCTTTAAATTCCATCGTGTATAATATATAGGCTATATTGGCCAAGTTGCGACTACGACTCGCGCGCTCAGGGTTCCATTTTTCATTCAGGCTTTCCTGTAAACTATAAGAAAGGCCCTACATTCCCTATTTTTTTAAAATTTTAGACTCGCTAGTTTCGGAGAGGGGGGGGGGGGGGCAACGGTAAATTTTATTTAATATGTTTGTATTCTTATATCGAGCCCTAAAAAATGTTTGCCACGGTTCTAGATGATTCTAGGTTTCAAGTATTTCTGCTACTATAGTACCTACCTAAATAAATCTAGATCAAGGTTTATTATCGCAATATGTTTATCTATCAGAAATACTTGATGTTATGTAGAGCATGAAATATGAAAAATAGTAATTATCTTTTCAATTTACTAATTTATTACTAACTAACGTAGTGGTAGTACGTGACCTTCAAATATTTTCTAGTAC
This sequence comes from Nemapogon koenigi, assembly GCA_963924495.1. Lineage (NCBI taxonomy): Eukaryota > Metazoa > Arthropoda > Insecta > Lepidoptera > Tineidae > Nemapogon > Nemapogon koenigi. The sequence continues at coordinate 854,572 of OZ004641.1, read as the reverse complement.
TAAAATATAACTGTCTATCTAAATATCTATCATCAAGCCTTTTATCTCAAGAGGGGTAGGCAGAGACAATCGAATGCCATTTGCTACGATCCTGACATACCTCTTTTGTTTCTTTTATATTTATTTATTTATTTAATATGTATAGCCCAACAACATCTACGTCCACATATTTGCTTTGTACATGTTTGTAACACGCAGTGTTAATAAAATTATAGGGATATTAACATTCTTAAAATTACAAATTAAAAAAATAATGAAATAATAATAATATGAAGTTCACAATGTTTAAATAATAAATTAATGCAATATTAATAAACTAATAACTAACTACAAGGTTACAAAATAAGTTCATAATAAATTGATACAAAGACCAATTACTAAACTAACACCCGGTTTCTGAAAAGCTATTCAAATCGTGAATTAAGTAATACCTTACTAACTTTAAGAGGATCGTGTAGCTCAGCGTACGCAGCGAAATAGGTATTTAGAAAATCATATTCTGTCTCAATCGCACTCTTCCCCCGGGCATCAGTGCGACAGAGAGCACTGCAGCTCGTGGGTGTTCGTAGGTATGTTTTTCGTTGAAAATTGCGTTTTGGGCGAAAACGATTTACACCTACTAAACTATAACGAAACCTTATAATTTTGGTGTCAAACGTTTTAGCAGATTATAATCTACGTACGTACGTTTTGCTTTTTTTGAAATTTTGCTTTGTTTCTCAAATACAGACGGTTTATTACCAGCAAGTTATGAACCAAAAAAACCGAGATTTGAGGGGCTTATAACTTTTGACCTATTACGAATTTTGAAAAAAGGAAAAAATACGTACGTAGTTTTTTATTATGTCAGTAACATATTACAAAATCGTTAAAATTTAATAATATTTAGGGGTAGTAAAACGTTTTCTCCGTTTGTATGGACATGGACGCGGTACACTACACTCTTAAATCATTCAGTTAATTGAAGTGAGTTTTTGAAACGTTAATTACGATAAATTTGTTAATTATCTGTTGTCCGTTAGTTGACCGGCCATTTCATATTTGGTACGGTATTATTTTTAATTTTGTTCATTCCACCGTAATCGTTCACTTTCTATCTCTTTCTAATACTTGAAAATAATATAGCTTTTTCATTCTTGCAAATTACAAGTGAATTTGACAGTAAATTTTTTTGCTTGTTTGGTTTGTTTATTTGTTTTGTTAGTTATTATTAAATAAATAAGTTTTAAAGCCTATTACATAATAAAAAATGAGTTCCAATAAACGTGGGAAGAACTACACCGAAAAAGAAAAAAGTTTTTTGCTGAATATTGCACAAAAGTATGTATGTTTTTATTTACACACATTTTATTTATGTAAGTATTACTTACTACCAATCAAGTCTTTGTGTTTCCATTTCTTATAACAAAAATACACACAAACTATAAATTATTATTATATATTACCTATCTAGGGAGGTAACTAATTTAGGCTTTTTAGGTTAGGTAGGTTTTACACTACTTTACAGCATGGTATTTTAAATTTAATTTATGAATGTAATATGTAATAATGATTGTATTTTTTATAGATATAAACGCATAATTGAAAATAAATGCACAAATGCAGTATGCAGTATCGTTGTAGTAGTCAAAACGATGCACTCTCTCTTTGAATACACGCGGTTTATGTTGAACCTCTTCATCACATGACGTCAATGATGATAAATCGGATAACGACATGGTAAATTGCTTTTAGGTACCTAATCTGGAAATGAAAATAATATCCATAAATCACATATAAATGTGCCTTGATGAAAATGAGAGGTAGGTTAAATATATTTTATCAAACACAATCTCACTTTTTTAGGTTAGATCTTTAGATATTGCGTACGCATAAAAAAACATAAAATACAATTATCATAAGTGTATATATAATACATACCTATTTTACAGTTTGATTTCCTCAAATTATTATGCTTTCTAGTCCTTTTCAAAACATATATTAACCTTAACGAGAGAATAATCGCCGATATTGAGCAGTTAACTAATGTCCATTTGACAGCAGTTTGACAGCAATTAAACTGCAAATAAACGTTTCAGAAACCCAATTCTTGCTGCTTCCGTACATTTAACATAGATTAGTTAACAATTTGTTAGCTAATTGAAGATTCCTCCAACTGTCGTTTTGCAACGCAAACTCTAGTTAAACTGTAGTTAACTTACGATTTATTAATTTTTTATTTGATTAAGCTTTCAGAAACCGGGTGTAATTGCTACAAACAATCAAAAAAGTTGTCCAATCATGGTTTTGTAAGAGATATTCATTATATCTTTCATACCATGCTCGGGGATTGTGTGTACACTCTGCCTTCAAAATTATCACCTAGGTCGCCCTTTGCCAGCATTTCCTTTCGCTTCTATAAACCTCTTGTTCAATAGTATTTAGATATTTAATCAAAATCGTAAATCACACATAATATATTCGTGCTATCATAGACTTTCGCTAGATATCAGGCGATGGCGAACACACAGATATATAATTCTTACGACCTATATGAATCATCATAGCAGTACGATTTTAATAATTTTCTAGGCCAATTTTAATAGTTCACAACACTGTCTTTTCCCACGACACTCTATAATTTCATATTCGATGCTATTTGAAATTCTCAATGAATAATTTCTTGACAATATCGATCTGGGATATTTCCGAACTTATTCATATTTAAATTGTTTTAAAATTGTTGCTCAATTATACCGTTTTATTTAGAGTTGCTCGCGACTTTGTCCGTGTATTTGAAGAATGAAGCGAAATAACCTTATATTAAAAAATTTGCCAATTTTCGTTTAGGTTTTCCTGTAAATAAACTATATTATAAGAAAGGCCCCTATATCAGAATTCACTGCAGATGACTGAACTTTATTTTTTTTATTGCAGGTTATTGTGAATAATGTCAGAGCGCTGTATAGCACAATATGGCGGGGAAGATTCGAGCGTCAATTTTGTCACCGTCAACGCCTAATAGCCGTGGGATGGACAAATACGAGCAACTGTCAGTTGTGAGTATGAGTTAACAGTCAGCAAATTCGCGCGTAAACTAATTTGATCTTAGTTGTTAAAGACATAATAGTATTTTATGAAACGGGTTCATAATAGGGGTAATTAAAACACAAGTGGATTTTTTAATAGCATCCACGAGTGTTTGCCCGTTCATACACTACTTTATCTTATCCCATGCAATGGTACAAAACAAATTGAACCAAGATATTATTCTTAATCGACAAATTAGCGGTAACTCGGACATGCGCGTGTCGATATTTTCATAGAGTTTAATGTGGCTGTATAAAAAAAATCCTCTGCCCTTTCTGCATTTGAAAAAAAAACAAAACATTACGATATCGTTTTTGTATGAAAACTTCGGTACTATAATACATTATAATATCGAAGTTTGACATATTACAGACGCGTGTAAATAAAACATATCATTATGAAGTATAAATTGATTTTGTAATAGAGACTTTACGATATAAGAGTAGATACAGTTAATTATAGTTCCTTCGCTTCAGCCGGTTGTTGCTGGTCAAAAATAACAATTTTATTAAAAATCCAAACTATTATAATAACCAAGTATACGTAAGTATAGTTATTCTTCAAAAATTGTGTTATGTTGTGTACAGTCCTCACGTAATGCCAGCGGTTTATTTGTTATTTTAGAGGTAAATTTTTTTACAGCTCCCGAAACTGTATTACGGTTCCAGGGTACCCAGCAGAAGACCAAGTCTCCCTCGTTTATCTGATGGTATTTGTGAGGCTATAGGTACTTAACGAGTGGCTAGTTCTCTTGAGATATATTTAGATGGAAAAGCCTCTAAGTGTTGATAAATATGATTTTCTATAATTTTACAAATTCGCATTTTATTTACATATGCATTTCCTGTTTTTAAACTTGACCTCAGGTGGGTGAAGGATCGTACGGTGTTGTATTGAAATGTCGCCGTAAGGACACCGGGCAGCTGGTCGCTATCAAGAAGTTTCTGGAGACTGAAGAAGATGCTGCCGTCAGGAAGATGGCCTTGCGAGAGATTAGGATGCTGAAGGTAGGACTTTATAGATTACCAGCTTTCCGCCCCCGGCTTCGCCCGTGGATATTTTTGAACAAAATAAAATAATACCCTATAACACTCAGGGATAATGTAGCTTCCTATTAGTGAAAGAATTTTCAGAATCGGATGAGTAGTTTCAGAAATAACAAGATAGGCTAGCTTTCCGCCCCAGCGTCGCCCGTGGAAATCTCTGATATTGGCTGCTCAACTCCTTTGGGTCGTAGCGTGATGTTATATAGCCTATAACCTTGTCAAAAAACAAGCTATTATTATCTCAAAAATGAATTTTCAAACCGGACTGGAGTTACTGAGAATAGCGCGTACAATCAAACGTTATATATTACTTTCCGCCCTCCCGTTCCGCCCGTGGATATATTCGAACTATATAAAATATAGCCTGTGTCACTCAGGGATATTATAGCTTTTTACTAGTGAAATAATTTTTAGAATCGGTTCAGTAGTTTTTTAATTAATTCATTACAAACAAACATATTTTACCTCTTTGTAATATTAGTAGGTATAGATACACCATCGTCACGCCTGTTTCCCAGAGGGGTAGGCAAAGATGAAGGAGTCACATACTTTTCATCCACATCGATACAAGGTTTTATTTAGCAAAAGTACTGAAAGTTTCTGGAATCTGAAACAGCCAAAGTTCTCTCGAGTCTTGTAATCTTCAAAATGACCCTGAAATAAAAAAGACGAACCAAAATGTACTCAACAAGCAATTTTTTTAAATCGTAATCAAGTCTACTAGTCTCTTTTATCCCAAGAGGGGTAGGCAGAGACAATAGAATGTAATTTGTTACGATCCTGACATACCTCTTTCACTTCTTTTACATTGAACACTTGTATAAATAAACATTTTCGTGGGATCTTATTTTGTATAAGACATACAAAATTTTTAAAAGTAGTAATAAGTGCGTTGGTGGTGTAATGGTCAGCATAGTTGCCTTCCAAGCAGTTGATCCGGGTTCGATTCCCGGCCGACGCATGCTTTATTTTTTGCTTGATGAAATATCAAATAGATTTTCATATAAGGAATTTTCTTAACCTTTCTAAAACATTTTTTTTATTTGCCCGAATTGCCCAATGGCATTGTAAATAAATAAAAGGTACTGGCCGGCAGCTAAAAACAGCTCTTGAGTTGCTATCACGAGGTTTTTTGTCATCGTATCGACATGGCTGTTTAGTTAATGCCAATTTGAATTTAACAAATATTCCCATAGATAAAATAATTATTTTAAAACCTACATTATCCGAGTTTACCACATTTCATCACTCACCAAAAAAAAATTGTCATGCGTCGGCCGGGAATCGAACCCGGATCAACTGCTTGGAAGGCAACTATGCTGACCTTTACACCACCAACGCACTTGTTGTTAGATTCTAAAATGTAGTAAGTCTTGTACGAAAAAAGAACCTACGACAATGTTTGTACAAGTGTTCATTTTCATATTGATTCTAATTAAGTAGGTAGCAAAAAAAAAAGCCAGTAAATACCAATTTTTTCCGTGAGATCTTAAAGACAGGATTTTCGTTTAGGTTTTCCTGTAAAATATAGAGAGATAGGGGGGGGGGGGGGGGAGGGGGAACCCTCAATTTTCGTGGGTCCTATGGGCTCATGTGATCAATTAAGAATCTGTCAAAATTCGCACGCGAGCTGGCAACCTTGAAAAAAAAACTTTTTTTACTTTTTAATTTTTCCCCCAAAAATAACCCCAAAATCGAAATTTGATTATATACGCTATTATACGTCCGTAATTGGGTCATCGGGGTCATCAAGCTTTACATATGTGCCAATTTTCAACGTTACTTTTGGTCCAGTAGATTCGAAGAAAATTAGCTGTGACAGACGGATATCCTATAAACATATGGTTCCATTTTTTCATCGGATGTACCCTAAAAACGTTTAAAAAGCCAAACACAACCACATAATATAAGTCAAGCGGATGAAAGCGTTTTAAAAAAACTATTCATATCCCTGTTTTTTTAAACTTATTCTACCTAACTATTGACTTATGCCAGCATTTCTGTTACACGAGTATTTTTTTCCCACTTTCAGAAACTCCGCCACGACCACTTGGTGAATATGATTGAAGTGTTTCGGCGCAAGCGCAGGTTCTATCTGGTCTTCGAATACCTGGACCACACATTACTCGACGAATTGGAAGCGGCTACCGGCGGCCTCGGGGAAGAGACTGCTAAGAAACATCTGTATCAACTATTGAAGGGTGTTGATTATTGTCATCAGAATTCGGTGAGAATGTCTTCTTCTTCGTACGTCGGTCGCCATGACATGACGTAGAATCCGGTGAGAATGTCATTATCACTGCTTTCGGTGGGGCCCAGAGACAACACATACACATAGTAATGAAGAAACGCATTAATTGGGAATTGAACCTGGGAATTCAACATTTTATGTTAGTTTCTGCATCATGTTTGTCACGTGATATCGTCAAAGCCCAAAAATATTTCTGTTTCTAAAATTTAATTCCGCTTTCAGATCATCCATCGCGACATAAAACCAGAAAATGTACTGATATCAAATGCTGGCATTGTAAAGTTGTGTGACTTGGGCTTCGCTCGAGCATTAGCAGCGCCTGGGGAGCCGTACACGGAGTATGTGGCGACGAGGTGGTATAGAGCTCCTGAACTTTTGGTGGCCGAGCATAGGTTTGTATAGGGGTCAGCAATATATATCACTACACATTATAAAAATAAGTCCCTCATCGCGTCTGTCTGTCTGTGCCCTTGTCACGCAATAACTACCTTTGCATTATTACATAGGTTAATTCACGAGTTACGAGTATTAAACATGGCTCTACCATGTTTAGGAGCTGAGCATTAAGGCCCTATCTCCATATTTTTTCTGGGATAAAGTATTCCCAATTTCTCTGTAAATAATCCACCTGTGTCACTGTAATTTAGCATATAGATACTTATTGAATATATCTAAGTGAAATAGCTGTTATTTTTTCAATTGATTTTTTTGAATAGGAAATATGGGTGGTTAAACTTTGCCCCCGTTTCCTCTTTCATAATATATCACAAAGAATTAAAAATTAATTATTAATTTATTATTTTTGGCCAATTAAAAAATCATAAAATAATTTTTATTTTGAATTTTCAATAAGCTACCAAAAAACGCAAGACTTTTAATTAAAGGGTAATGGTTAAACAGTGCTTTAAAAAAATTTTAAAGCTTTGTGATAGATTATGAAAGAGAAAACAGAGGCAAAATATTCCTTTATTTTACTACTCATATTTCCCATTCAATAAAACCAATTGAAAAAATAACGACTATTTCACTTAGATATATTGAATAAGTAACTATATGCTAAATTACAGTGACACAGGTGGATTATTTACAGAGAAATTGGGAATAGTAATATCCCCATACAAATTATGGGGATAGGGCCCTTAACAGTATTATTGAATTAAGTGTCGGGCAAAAAATTCTTGTGATATGAAGGCATAATATATATTACTAGATGAACCCTGCCAATTCTTCGCGCCGTTAGTGGTGTCAATGTTGTTGTACTAGTTCAACTGATCTCCAACAGATGACGTCTTATACAAAATAAATAAATTAGTCTCATTTTAAAAGAAAATTGTTTGATTATTTTTCTTATGGCGTACCTACCAACAAATACCTACCTACCTTCCATACCTATCTTCATATACCTAACTTTAAGGATCCATAAGTTTTGTACATTACTTGAATTGCTGAAGTCCGTTTTTGTATTGGACAAAAGCTATATGGCGTCTCCTTCACAAGTGTCGAAATATAAAATTTTGGCTAAGTCTGGGTGAATTTAATACCTACGCTTAAGACGTATTTCCAGGTATGGTCCCGAAGTAGACATGTGGGCAATCGGCTGTCTGTTTGCGGAAATGTTGACCGGAGAACCGCTGTTCCCCGGAGACTCTGATATAGATCAACTGGCGCTGATCATCAAAACTGTTGGTTAGTATCTCGTTGATGCGTTACCGGTATTTCCCGGATGCACTAGACAGAAAAACAAAATTATTTTTGGGTTGGCTTCAGAATTGGGGAGCAGGCTTTTGTGGTAGATAGGGGTTAATTTATGTAGGGGTTAATGTCCCCTTTCAAACAGTATCACTCCCGTCGCGCGGAGACGCTTAGTTTATTTTATATAAATTTTTATATTTTCATGGTTGTATGAAACGAAGTGCAATTTAACGCAGTAAATGGCAAAAATTACAATGTAGATGGCGCTTGTAGGAACTACAGAGCGAGCTCCATAGAGTATATAATAATAGCTGAGGTAATAGCTTAGATTTACATCTAAAAACTGAAAATTAACAAACTTATGGCTGTATGAGCTAGCTCCTTTGCCTTCCATTGAAATGTTCCAAAAAAATAAACATTCAAAAACTATTACAGAACCGAATCGGCCAACCCCGATTCTACGTGGTCCGACATGCTCTTACCCCTAGAGTGTTTTTATAAGACGGAGGCGCGGAGGGAGAGCAGCCCCCGCCGGCTGTAACAAAAAGTAGGCACACATGCTTGCTCTACGTGACTACATTTTGTTACGCAAAGGCGAAGGGGCTGTACTTCCCGTAGCGCCGGAGCTAAAGCATTTCCAAATACAACTTGTTTAAAAAAGTTAAGATGCTATAATGCTAGGTATATTATAATTTATATGTATTCTCTATAATGTAATAAGTAATACTCCTAAATACGGTTTATTTTTGTGATTATTCTCCATATTAAGACGATACATTCAAATAAAATCATAGTTTGAGGGGCGTGGCCTAGCTGCATACGATACTCTAGCGCTACCCAGCGCTACGTGATCGATTGGTCTCTCCGCTGAATCTCTCTCTGTCGCATTGAATAGAAACAAAAGAGAAGAGGCGCACGGAAGGTGCTTGGAACAAACGTCCTAAGTGACAAATCAAAAATAATTTATTTAAATTAAAGGAGTAGCTTTATTGAAAATCTAAATTAACATCTTACTTTAGTAATAGATGATACAAATTTGTACTTAATTTAATAAACAATACTTCATGTACTACTGAGAAATTTGGAAAGGAGACTATTTTCAGAGGCTACTTTGCAATTTTTTTCTATCGAGCAAAGTTTCTTAAAACATGTTTTATGATTAACAGATTATTATGAAATATGATTAATTATAACATGTAATTTTTCCTATATTTCTAAGAGCTTTAGGTTTCACTCAAAACGATTTGAAAAATATGATTTAATATGAAGGTAGCCTCTTAATGGAAGGCAAAAGGGCTAGTCCATACAGCCATATAAAAATTACTTTTTTTCAAAAACTAAGTATCTCCGCGCAGGGGGGATAGTACTAAAAGGTAACCCTTCCCCACCCCTTCAAACCCCCCTAACCTGCAACCCTTAATTCCTGCGCCCCAATTCAAAATTTTTCCCTTATTTTTAACTCATTATGATTAAAGGCAATTCCCGCGTAGTTTTGTGTGTAACATCTTAGCTCTCGGTATGTGGCATAAAATTGAAGGGAGCAATTTCGTGAAATATGCGACGAAAAATGTGTAAAAAAATCAAATTAATAAATTCCAATATTCATATAATTACAAACATCGAATTTTTGACGTTAGATGTTACACATGATGCGCAGCGACTACTGTAAGACTCGCTTCTTTTTTTCTACTATTTCTATCTCTGGCCTGACTTAAATCTCCTAAACCGGTGCATTGTTGACTTTGGCAGAAAATTGGGCATACATATTTAGGATCGCGAAGGCCAACAACGAAGGCCTTTTCGTTGCCCGACCTAGCAATTTGTTCGAACATTCTAATGTTGGGACTTTCTCGGGCCGGGCATTCCTTGGATGTCCATTGGTGTCCTCGGACCTGTCGTTTTTGGCATTCGAGTCGAAACTAAATATATCGCGGTCCTAAGTATGCTAACCCCACTGGTTTCTGTAAGGTCATATATTCTTCTATTATCTTTTTCTATTTATAGTTACAATATTCCAGGTAAACTAGCACCTCGTCACCAGCAAGTAGTATCTAGGTTGTCCGGCGGTGCAGCATTGTCTTACACTGGAGGCTCTCGCGGTACTCTACCCGGAGTGGGACATGCCAAAGACCTGCTGGCGGCCTGTCTCCGTACTGAACCACGGGCAAGACCCAGCGCTGCTACTCTGTTGAGACATAAGTATGACATAAATTGAAAGATGAAAATTGACTAAAAAAGTCTATATGGCAGAAGTGTATTTTCAAAGCTGTGTGTAGTTGGACTAGGTTGGTTGGTCTAGGTGGACTTTTATTGAACATATAAAAAATGTATTAAGGGTCCTATACTGGGAATTTGTATGGAGATATTACTATTCCCAATTTCTCTGTAAATACTCCACCTGTGTCACTGTAATTTAGCATATAGTTACTTATTCAGTATATCTAAGTGAAATAGTCGTTATTTTTTCAATTGGTTTTATTTAATATGATATATGGGTGGTAGAATAAAGGATTATTCTGCCCCTTCTGTTTCTTTCATAATATATCACAAAACTCTAAATTTTTTTTAAAGCGCTCTTATACCATTATTCTTCAATTATATATATCGCTTTTTTTTGTAGCTTATTGAAAATTCAAAAAAAAAATATTTTATGATTTTTTAATTTGGCAAAAATAATAAAATAATTATTATTTTAAATTTTCAATAAGCTACCAAAAAATTCGACATATATAATTGAAGGGTAATGGTATAACAGTGCTTTTAAAAAAAATTAGAGTTTTGTGATAGATTATGAAAGAGACAGCAGGGGCAAAGTTAAACTACCCATATTTCCTATTCAATAAAACCCATTGAAAAAATAAGAACTATTTCACTTAGATATATTCAATAAGTAACTATGTGCTAAATTACAGTGACACAGGTGGATTATTTACAGAGAAATTGGGAATAGTTTATCCCAGAAAAATTCCCAATATAGGACCCTTAAGACAATATTAAAAATACACAGAATCGTCGAGCATGTATGAAAGGTATGGTGAATATAAAAGAATTGTCAGCAAATGACATTCGATTGTCTCTGCCTGTCCCTCTTGGTATAAAAGACGTGATGATAGATAGATAATTATGGATGTAACAGCCTACAAAAAAGCTCTGTTTGTTTTTATATCTATATTTTATTTTATTAAAACGGCCATACATTGCAAATATTCAGCATTGCAACTAAACCATTTTTGTATTACGCCGGATTCTACAATTCGGCTTCAACATCTACAAATCAAAACGTATCGTCACAAACTTTATACAAGTAACTGCAGACAATATAATGGAGATCGAGATTTCTACACAGGCTCTAATGATACCTGAATATCTTGGAAGCTTCTTATCCGATTTTCACATAGCTAAGCTAAGAGCCATCACGACTAAACCAACCTTTAAATAAAAAAAACACATAAATCGATCTATCCGTTGGGAGATAAGATGCCACGTGTCCAGAGACACTAGTAAGTAACGGCAAACAATATAAGGGTGCCCAGCAGGAGACAAGATGAAATTTTGAAGGCTAATTTTCCATGGTTCAACAGGTTGAACATAGCAGTTGTAGGTACCACGAGTCGGGCATTTCTGCCGGCAGTAAAACCGACAACATTGGTGTAAGCGGCTGGGAATGTCGAGAGGTGCGGTTTTTTCGTTATTACGCCTTTAGACACTTCCACCAACACATAATATTAATTTGGCCACACATTGGTCCGGCATCGCACGGAAAATTTCCCATTCCGGCCGCCATAAGATCTAGGCGGGCCATTTGTTATATGAATTGGACGAATCTGTGGTCAATTTCGGTGGACCGTACGGCGGCGCGCCGGTGATTGGACGAATGGGTGGGCACCTTTATACTCTAACGACTCCACCCTGGACAGCCAACTAAGGCGAGCCAGGGGCGAAAGTCCTAGGTCTAACAGTTGAAATGGCTGCCTCAACCTACTCTCTGGAGCACTCTGGTCGCCACAATTATTATTATTATTATTTCAGATATTTCGTAATCGAGGGGTTCGCGGAGACTTTCAACGCTGAACTGAGAAAAATACTTGGAAAAGACATACGGGTTAGTACTTATAAATATTATTGATTCCTAAAGTAATGGCAGGCAACGAAATGTGAGTCGCTATCCTCTTGGTGGAAAGTGACAATTGGAGTCCATTGGAGGTGACAAAGAGTAAAAGTAATGGCAGGCAACAAAATATGAGTCGCCATCCCCTTGGTGGAAAGTGACCATGGGAGTCCATTGGAGGTGACAAAGAGTAAAAGTAAGGGCAGGCAAAAAAATATGAGTCGCCATCCCCTTGTCCATGGAAGTCCATGAATTGGAAGTGACAAAGAGTTCATTGTTATATCGTTATATCACGTTTGAAGTGAAGAATCTTTTAACCTATTAGTTTCACCTGTAAAATTTTGGAAGTCGAATTTAACCAACTGCCGTATCGATTTGAAACTTTGCAAATGTATATAATACCGATGACAATACAATAATTTGGTACCATCAAGCTGATCTGATCTTGGAGCCAGGAGGTGGATAGTGGAACTCTTTAGTGGCTACTAGTAAATCTCTCGAGTTTGGGCTCACTTGGTTTGTGCAAGTTTACTTTTTTAAAGTTATAATTTCAGCCAGCTACTACAGCTAGGCCCGTCAAGCACCGCCAACAATGGACACTCAATATTATGCAAGTATGTTATTTTTGTATCCATAGTAAATAATAACATACGATATAAAGAAGTAGTACCTACATATATTTTATATAAATAAGCCTTTTATTTTTTACCATAATTACATATTTTCTTTAAAATTTGCATGCAGTAATTTTAACATATTACATATATCAAACATAATATTACACAATGTATTAAAATTTAAAATTAATTTTTAGTCTTTATTTATTAATGGTGGATACCATTAATTAAATTGTTCAATCTTTGTCAAATAATTTTTACCTATTTAAAATGTCATAATAATACTTTTTCATTTACATGTCATTTTGACCCCTCGTTTTGAAGGTGACGACCTCGTCCAGAGATTTCCAGTGTTCTCTATCTTTAGCTGTTTGTATCCATTTTTCCCCTGCTGTTTTTTGTATGTCATCCACCCATCGTGTTGCTGGTCTTCCTCTCTTCCTAACGTCTGTAGGACCTGGCCACTTTGTCAACCTGACTGTCCAGCGGTTGTCATTTAGTTGGCCTGCCCAAGTGCAAATTTTGACAGTAGTGCATTTACTTTCGTTGTATTTCTTATATGAGCGTGGTTTATTTTTTGTATTTTTCAGAGTTTCATGAAGTTTCTTTCTATACTTCTTTGACATTACATATATTAAAGATATTAAATAATTTAAATATAATATTTTCTATGTTCAACCTCTGACAACGCCGCTTCGGCGGTTACTTTTTCTATGCACACGTTCTTATCCCAATATTATTAATGCGGAAGTGTTTGTTTATTTGTTTGTTTGTCTTTCTTGCAACGGACCAACGTGATTTTTTTGGACTGGAATAATTGGAAGGCCGGAAAGTACTACTTTTTATCCCGGAAATTCTTTGACGTAAACTCTTCAAAAATGGCACAAGCGAAGCCGGGGCCGTGACCTAGTCATTAATAACATTAATGTCACCAAAATTTTCTTTTGAAACCTATATAAAAAAAAATCCGAATCGATTTTGAAGGAATTTTATTTATTTTTATTTCAGGACGACAACATTCCACATGTCCACTCTGCTACCAATGAACCTCTGATCAACTATAATTACACGCCAAGTGAGTTAATATTCATACAAACATACATTCATACACTCAAGACTGCTTTCCTTAGAGGCAGGCAGACTTACCACTTCTCATGTTAGATATTATGCAGCTATTTAAATTACAAATCTCGAAATGCACTATCACAAAGCCATTTACAATAGCGTAAACGTAAAATTAAACTCCGAAGAAAATTCAATTCCAATGGGTTTTTAGGGTTTTTTAATTAAAAACCCATGTACATAATCCGACAAACCACACTTAGAGGCATTTCCATCTAAATATACCCAAACAGAACTGGCCACTCGTTAGGTATAGCCTCCCAAATACCATCGGCTTAACGAGGGAGACTTGGTCTTCCGCTGAGTACCCTGGAATCGTAACACGGTTTCGGGCAACCTGTGAAGAAAGAAAAAAAATTTTGTAAATAAATTAAAAACCGTCTTTTCACGAATAGATAGTTTTTATTTTTCATTTATTTTAATTATTTTTCTATCATTTTTTATTTTAATATATATTTTTTATTTTATTTATATCACACATTTCTCTATATTACAGATACAGATTCTCGCAACGTTTCCAGTACATCGGACAAGAAAATTCAACACATGCATGCAGAAGTTTGTATACATTATTTGTCGAAATTTTTCAAATACTTATTCCTTTATTTAGGTGACCTATTATAACTCTAAGCGCGCCATCTATCATGGGAGGCTAAATTTTTACCTACAGCACCAGATTTTGCCCGCGGTTTCACCCGGGTCGAAATAGTATATCCCGATACGCCTCACTCCGTCTGTGAAAGAAAATATCTAACAAAATTTGCAGGCGCTTTATTAAACACTAGCTGTACCTTACTGTTGCACCCGCGTCAATGGTTACTGCTTCGCTCCTTTGTGTCGTAGCGTGATGTTATATAGCCTATAATCTTCCTCAAGAGTTGGGCTATCAAATGCAATTTTTTTTCCAAACAAACTTTTCAGATTTATTATTAGTATAGATCGATAACTTTCCGCTGCCCGCTTCGATCAATTTTCGAACAAAATAAAATATATTATTCAAGGCAATGGCACGTCAAGCCGGTATTGGACAGGCAACCGGATGGCGAGTGGTAATCTGGGCCTTTGAGTGGTACAGAGTCCCCTGGTAGCGGCCAAAGTGACCCTAAATGGACAGGGGCGGCGATATGGGGGTGGGGTAAAATCGATTTTTTTTGAAAAGGCAACCGGATAAAAATGCGGTAGCATTAAAGGAAATACCCTAATTATATAATAATTTTTTTTTGCCAGCCGAAACACGCGGGCCGTTCTTGCACTAGCGAGTAAAAAAAAAGTAACCGCTTCAAAATTAGTGAGCATACTTATTGACACCACCAAACGTTGGGAAAAAATTGCCATCCCATCCTGATGGGCAGTTTCGGAGAAACAACCCTTCAAAGTCGCCGAAAAACCCTTTTTTTTCGATTGTTTCAACAAAAATAAAAAAATAAAAAATAAAAATTGTTCAAATCGGATGGCATTCGAAATTTATACTGTCCTAAGTACAAATAATGGTGTGTATCAATGCCATCCGATTTCGATTAAATTAACCCCTATTTAGCCACCCCCCCAAACCTCATGAAAATACCAATAATCCCATACGCTGCAAAAAATTGTTGATAATAGGGGGTAGGGGTAGGGGTAGGGGTAGGGGTAAGGGTAGGGGTAGGGGTAGTGCAGGCAAGCCATTATCTATGAGTGCTGTAGGGTATATTTTATTTTGTTCGAAAATATCCACGGGCAAAGCCAGGGGCGGACAGCTAGTGTAATATATTTTAGAATCGGTTCAGTAGTTTACCTTCCTTCACATAAACAAATAAACATATTTTACTTCTTTATAATACCTATTAATTACTAGCTTATCGCCAATTATGGCGCGTGGATTTTTTTTAATTTTGACATGAGATTTTATCCCCAAAGATTTCTATGCCACTCTCCAGCGCTCCAAAATCACATCGATACGTTGCTCTGTTTTGACGTGAAAGAAGGTCAAACAAACAAACAAACAATATTAGTTAGGATAGTATAGATTTTAAAATAGCAACATTGTCCCAGGGTAGCGGTGAAGCGGCTGTAGTGTCCCTCCCTCCTGCCGCACCTACTATCAAGACTCTCTCCAAAATTGTACATAGAACGTTTCAAGTAAGTTGCTTTTTATTTATTTTGATGCGTGATCTGTGTGTTATATTTACTGTGGTGCTGCTGAAGCTGAGCATTATAGTCTAAGAGGCAGCGGAATATTCGGTGAAGACACTAGATAAAAGCTGAAAGTTATCAATGTTTTACATTCCCATGATTAGAAACTTTCTCCATATACCTAATTATTATTTCTCAAAACCGATATTTTGTCAGATACGCCATTTTGAAGATTATTTTTTCTCTCTAATGACGAAAAATAAACAACAAATGCAAATTAAACTTAGACTTATTTATTTTGTATAAGACGCTATATCTATAATCTATCGCGAGATTAGTTGAACTATGACAACAATATTGACACCACTAACGGTGCGAAGTAGGTATTCGCACGGGTCATCTAGTTTTAATTTATAACACTTATATTATCATTTTTTTAAGTATTTTTTTTATTATTGCAGACATTTCCTGTGCCACTTAATTCGTTTCCGCGAACGCCTTACATTAAAAAGTGAGTAGTCATATTTTAGTTTTCTACGTTTTAAAGACATATATGCAAAATTGTCTTTGAACTATTTCGGTATCTATTAAAGATAGATAGAAATGCTACCGTGTACTTTTTTGTAGATCATTTTATTCTTTCCAGCATAATTTTGGTTATAGCTCTGACAGATTAGACAGCATATGCCATGAAAACTCGGATTCACTTATACTGTTAATGCTCAGCTCCTAAACATGATAGGTCCACGTTTAATACTCGTAAACCTTCCTGTTGAATCAACCTATCCAATGTTGAAAAACGCAACAAAATCCATTTAGTAGTTTTTGCGTGAAAAGGTCACAGACAGACTAGAAAAAAAGCATATTTATGTTATAGCTTATTTCCCCGAATCTACTGGACGTAAAATACTGAAACTTAGTACATAGAGTTTCATGACCCAATAACGGACGTATAGCCTGAATAATACATTTTGGGGGGGGAAAATTTTAAAATAATAGTATTTTCTAGTGTATCTGACATATGAAAATGTTAACTTAAACTACCTATGCATTTTAAAATTATAAAAATATATAAAGAAAATATACGAAAATTGACCGTTTTATCTCCGAGACTACTGAATCAAAAAATTTAAAAAAATAGGGAATATAGGTATTTTTTAATAGTTTCCAGGAAAACCGTACTCACTTTGCCAATTATTCATTTATAACGTATAATAACGCCTATATATAGTCTATCGCGCGACTAAAGAACATTCTCGGGCCGGGCAATCCATGGTGTCTCGAATCCATGTCGAGAATCCATAAGATTTATCCTTACCAAAAATCGCTCAACGCGCCTAAATCTATAATTCGATATACCTATATTTAATTGATCATGATTGATTGTAGAATAAATAAGACACTGATGATGGACGATGAGCTACTCCGAGGTCGAGGGTCCATAGGACACACCAATAACAAGAAACCTGCTAAGAAAATTACTAGTTGCGGTTTGTCGCTGCCCTATGTCTCGGGAGGTTAGTAAACTACCTTAGTAGGATACAATAAATTCCGAAAATGTTGGATGAATACGAACGAAAAATTTAGCGACTCGTTCCTGTGTCGCACTGTTAAAAAGTGTAACGAACTTCCGGCGTCGGTCTTTCTACATCCTGGGGTCCTTCAAGCGAAGCGTAAAAAGCATCTCACGGGCGCGACTGCAGGCGGACTGTATTATGATCTGCCAGTTGCGCGCATTCATGGACCAGCTACCTTAATCAGGCGGTGGCATGGTCAAATGTCGTCTTCTCTATAAAAAAAATTGCTCATTGCTGAATGACGCCTAAAGTAGACTACACATTGGTCCGGTAGCACACCGAAAATTTCCCATTCCGGCCGCCGGATGATAACGCGCCGGGTATTGGATGAATGTGGGGCCACCTTTAGAGGCGGAATGGATTACTACTTCAATATGTATGTACATAATCCGACAAACCACACTTAAAGGCGTTTCCATCTAAATATACCTCAACTGGACTGGCTACTGGTATAGCCTCACAAATATCATCGGCTAAAAGAGGGAGACTTGGTCTTCCGCTGGGTACCCTGGGGTCGGTAATAACTCGTGAAGTTTTAAAAAAAAAAGTAATTTGGTTCCTTTTTTTAATGCTCTAAATATTTTTTAAATTTTGTCTGGTTTATTTTTACAATACATCTTGCAGATGATGCTATAAAATGTGACTGTGTGACTTGTTTTATAATTTGTAAAAATTTCAGTGAGCAACAGCAGTCCCATGAAGAAAGTGAAGAAACCTCAAGCGCTGCACAAACTGTATGATTGGGAGAACTTGGTATGTTAGACATAATAATATCTATCTATCATCATGCCTTTTATCCCATGAGGGGCAGGCAGCCTGGAGAGTATACTATCTCATTTATGACAGTCCTGATCCAGACGCACCTCTCTCGTTTCCTTTATATTCATGACACCTCTCATGCCTAGCGAATTATTCATCATTTCCTAGCAAAGATGAAATTATTTTCCAACTATCTCTTCTTCGTGGATTTTTTTTAAATGTGACAAGAATTTATCCCTAATATGGTATTAACTCGGCAGACCCCGGGGTTGATTCCGAATCCCGGCCATGTACCAATCCGACAAATCACACTTATTTTCCATCTAAATATACCTCAACAGAACTAGCCATCACTCGTTAGGTATGCCTCACAAATGTCATCGGCTAAACGAGGGAGACTTGGTCTTCCGCTGGGTACCCTGGAACCGTAACACGGTTTCAGGAGCTGTAAGGGAACCCGTGAAAAAAAACTTATCCCGAAAATAATAGCTTAAAAGTTAAAGATAAACGTGCGGTGTAGTTTTTCATTATGTTAATAACATACTAAAATTTCGTTAAAACTAGATACTTAATAATAGAATATTATAGATATATATATTATAACGTTTTATCCGTTTGTATGGAAACGGGCGCGGCAGCTGCCTTCTAAATATTAGGATAATTTTTTTTTTCATGTTTTCAGAATCGTAGTGAAGCGGAACTGTCGAGTGCGCGGACTCCCACAAATCTACCTTATATGTGACTAGATGGGAGAGGCTTTATACGAGCCCAACGTTACTGAACTTATTTCGATGTAATTTTTAGGTTCAAACTTCAATAAAATTGTATTCAATTTTCGTCATGATGTTTGGATGCATTTGATAAATTTCATATTTTATATTCCAGACTAATGATAAAGGAGACGTGGAAATGAAATTGTGTTGAAATTATTTTTTTTGTAAAATTTACTTGGAGGCAGCAAGTATTTTTTAGTTTTAACCATTATATCGGGTCAAGTTGTTTTCCTTTTTTATTGCAAATAAAACTAAAATAACTTAAATACGTCATATGGCAAAAAGGGACATGAAGGGAAAATAATGGGTTGAAATTTTGAAAGTTCAAAGATAAAATCATCAAAAAAAACAAAAACCAGTTTCAAAATCCCTTCTGGTCCCTTTTACCACACCACTACACACTATATTAAAAGAAGAAAATCGATTTAAAAATATATCGTTAATAAAAGCCCGTCTATAATAGTTAATTTAGAAAAAAATCTGTTGATAGCATACATAAAATAATTGTTATTATGTGCTTAAATATATTGAAAATTAAATTAACATAAGTACCTACAGAAAAATATTTAGAGTGGTCTGCACTGTATGTAATTATTGTCTATAGATACTTCTTTATAAATTGATAGACAGTTTTTGCAATTAATTATCCTTAATTAAAATTGTTTAATGTAAATAATGTAGAATTAATAATTTAAAATTAGAAGCTAAATTTTTAAAATAAAAAGAGTAAAGTTGGTTTATTTTTATTGTTTTATTTTTTTCTTTAAGATATTTACTTAGATTAAAAAATTATGTTTTAGGTATAGCAGTTTATGAAACTGGTGCATAATAGAGTTATGTGCAGTTGCATGACACTACTTTATCTAAACTCATGCAATAGGTAAGGTAGGTAAATTAAAGATGCAATGTTAAAACAACAACAACATTATTTATTATAATAATTGAATATTGAAATTTTGAAATTTGGGTAAAATCAGCAGTCTACCACGCTTTCTCCGTCAACATAATTAGGTTTTTTATATGAACTATATTTTACATGATTAGATAAAATTATTTCTATTACCTCTCTCGGGAACCATGATACCGGCCGCAGGGTCCCAGGGTATACATTTTTGAGGCTATACATGACCATCATTGAAGTCATTTGAGATTGAAAGGTTCGTGAAACACTCACTTTTCTGGTAGGTATAGCTAAGTGTCCGAACAAAAAACAAAAATATATTTTCAAATATGTATTTCTCCATTTTACACAATATTGGCAGTTTAATGACTAAAATAGAATACAACTATACAATTTAAAATGGCATACGAAATAGCATCGCAGAATAATACAACTAAAGCGCGTTATGAAGAAAATACTTTGGTCCACTGTTGAATAATTAAAAGAGTAAATGCATAAAAGCATATAGCATAAATAGTATGTGCTATATAAACAACTAGGATTATAGTTATTATAATTATAGATATAGGTTTGCTAAGTGACTGAATAATATAGTTCTGGGTCAGAAGTGGTGATAAAAACATTTTTTTTGTGTCCCACAGTGTCAGTATATTGGCTCCAAAGTGAAAACAACTTGCATGAGGATTTAGTAATTTGGTCTTAAAATTATCTATCTATCTATCTATCATCAAGCCTTTTATCCCAAGAATGGTAGGCAGAGACTAAATATTTGTTAATCCATTTTATTGATATTCTGTGTAAATCAAAGGTAAGTACTTGAGTACAAAATCTTCATTCAAATTGCCTTGAATTTAAAAACAATAAACCCGCCATCCTGACGGGTATTTATTCCTTATGTAATTGTATATATGTCGCTGAATTTTTTTATCAAAATTCGGAGCCATTCACAAACATTATAAAACAGTCATATTATTTATATTTAAAAATCTTTCCACAGTAAGATTTAATTGTATTTAAGTCATTATCACATTGTTATTGACGATTATCAAAATAACGAGAATGACTACCATGCTTTACCTTAGTTATAACGAAATAAAAAAAATCTATCTATATATCTAGCCTCATTGCATAATTAATTACGATGTCCGACTCGTGGTCCTACCCATTATCACCCACCAGTGCTCGTGGTCCCATTTTTATTAATATGTCAGGTTCGTGGTCACACAGTTTTTGTCACACTGGTATCGTTATCACACTATCCGAACCACGCTCCTCGCTAACCTATTTTAAACTTATATATAAGTTTTCAGAGACGAGATAATAGTGGGACTAAGAACCCTATGTGTTAAGGTATTGTCCCACTAGTAGGTCAAATTAGTGGGACCATGAGTCGGAAACTTTAATTACAAATTTATTTCACAAAATTGATAGACCCCTACGTTGGTCTTACTTACTTACTTAATAAAAAATATCAAGATTTTGGATATAATGATTATAATGTTACCGCTTTATAATAAACAAATCTATCATTCAATAAAAGAGGGAGACAATACAACAATTGAGTTAGGACTCTTTTATATACAAAAGAATATAGTTGGCACTAAAGTAGGCCACACATTGGTCCGACATCGCATCGAATATTTCCCAGCCGGATGATCTACATTCGTTACAAAAATTAGACGAGTCTTGGTCGGTTTCGGTGGACCGTACGGCAACGCGCCGGGGATTGGACGAATGTGTGGCCACCTTAACACCTTGACATTATTAGTCTATTCCCTTATATTATATAAAATAACTCAATGTTAATTAAACCCCTTAAAATATATAGCTAAAGTAAAACTAAAATTGAGATATTATCACAAACAGTTAACGAACTAATCCAACTTAAACTAAGAATATATAATATAAGAAATATTAATACAGTTATAAAATATTTCCAAACCTTTTGTTCGAAAATCGTGAATAATTCTTATCGAATTATTTTGTATATTTGCAATAGCACCAATTTAGATTTTTCCCAAAAGTCAATAAGAATGAACATTTTTAGATAAACAGGGTATACAGATAATACAGTATTGTTATGGGAAGACAAGCATATTGCAGATAAAATAAAAAAAAATGCGACGAGTTCCCAGTTAATACCTAAAGCCGTAAGCAAAACGTGAAAAGTAGGAATCTGTTTTTATCTTGTCTATTGTCAAAAGTAAAATTAAATCTACCATAATTAAGTTTTTATATTTAAATCCCACTAGTCCGGGTCGTTGACAACCTTATGAATATAAGAACAAAGGTGGTGTTTCAAAAGGGTACATAATTTAGAAAATATTAATTAGAAACTATTGGAAATAATTAGAAATCTACCAGTCGGAATTGAAAAAAATATATTTGCATTTTATAGCCAAATTACTGAGGAAGTAAGTATACCTATCTAACATCACGCTATCTACCCTAAGGGGTGAAATGATGTGTAAACGTTGTATTCCTAATACAACGCGTACGAAATCGCAGAGAACTGCAGTTGTATATTAAAATTGTTCATTATAATGAATGAAATAGATTTCAACAAGGCGGCAAATATAACTATACAGAATAATACTTTTAAAAAACTAATCCAAACTAATAAAAACTTGTCCTTAATTTAAGATTCATATCCTTTTTGGAATTTTGTAGATATGGTACATGTGATAACCCAATTTGAAGATCTTTTGGAAGACAAGATAGATTTCATAGGGTTGTCAACAATCCGCTTTTCAGTTATATTTTATCTTTGTTCTAATTACAAAGAATTATCTCCGTTGTCTTGCAGAAGTGACAATGTTTTGGAGCGAGGACACGCCGTTAATAATTTCTCAGCACCGCTCTCTGTGATCGGTACTGCCCGATGGTACTGGACTAGTGTTGCTGAAATTATAAAAAAAAAACAATGTTACCACCGCACGCATATCAGCTAAGTTTATAGACGGCTGGCTATAGCAACTGGTCGCTAATTGCAAACACTTTATTCTAGTTGCTCGCAAGTAAATAACTTCTTCTTTTATTATGGCTCCACTAATATTCATCGGTGATTTGCCAATGTCAAGTATTGTGTTTATAGCCGATTGATCGCTATTTAAGATAATCCCGCCGACCGTGATATGTCTTATTAGTCGTCGACTAATCACAACCATCACAGCACGGACAGGATTAAACTGGATTCCCCACACGTCTTGGCGGGCACGTGCGTTATTCACAAAGGCGTGACGTAGAATCCTATGTAATTTTTAATTCCTTAGTTACGTTTTGACAGGAAGTATTATGCAATCAGTCGCAGTTGCTAACTCCGTGATAAGCCAGTGTTGATTAAGTTTTTGATTATTGAAGTTACACAATAATCCGAGAAGTTGAAACAAAAAAAATATCAAACAAAATACACTATTACGGCCATTTTCATTTACGCGAGACCAGTAACACATCTGTCACTTAATGAGCCTAGAGCTGTCACTTCTTAAACATCCTAACCCCCAGTTTCTGAAAGGTCGATCAAAAGTTAATCTACGATTAGTAAACATAACAGTTGTCAAATACGTGAAAATGTATGGATTTTGACAGTAGTCGATTAACTAATCTTTGATTAACTTTGACAAGCCTTTCAGAAACTGGGCGCTAGTGTTTATTTTCAGAACTGCGTATCTATCAATTGTACGAACTCTCCATGTCATTAGTATTATGTTATGTTATTTGAGACCGATGTGTTCCCCACTTCTGATTTTTTTCAACCAAAATGTGTAAAATATTCCTTAACATTTTTGTACTGACCTAAACTGTCATGTTCAGCGCTAGCCGCTCCCAGCAACCGGTATTTGGGAGTGGCCTCCACAAGGAAGTGCTTGCAGCGTTGTGTAGCTCTCACAGACACGGCATAGCCCCACACACGCTCTGACAGTCGAACTAAGAACGTTCCAACAGGAGCCTCTGTTAGCAAACTTTCTGCATCCGACCTTGATATTAGACCTGGTAAAATAAAATCAGATATTTTTATTAAACATTTTGAAGAAAACTTAAACACTTTGTACGTAATAAAATATGCTACCACCACATCGGAAATATCATCTGTGAAGAATAAGATATTTTCTATCAATATACAGTCTGAACCTGGTTTCAATGAATAAGTAAAATTAGCTTTAATAGAAATACACTCTACTTCCGACGACTAAAGAATATCTTCCACAGAATAAAGTATTGGTCCGAAATCGCACCGAAAATTCCCATTCCGGCTGCCGGACGATCTATAAGGCGGACTTTCGATACAAGAATTCACAACATTTCATTTTTCGTTAAGTACCAAAATTAAAAATCCGTTTGGAGATCTTCCTTTGCTTAACACGATACACATATTTAATTATTTTTTTATTCAGTGGTTTAAGAGATATTTTGAAAAAACTACACTGTGTAACGAGTACCGCTCAAAGCTACTATACTCTCTGCCTTCAAGGGAAACTGGCATTAAAAAGTATTAGTTGTAGTTGTAAAAACAAAACAGGATACAAGGAGACTACTGATGGAGCCATAACACGAAAAAATAGAATAGAATAGATACAAGGGAATTTAATTTACGTGCTTCTCTACCCATCTTTGTTGATGAAAGTGAATAAAATTTAATTTTAAATTAATAAACTCAAAAATAAACAATAATGAATGAAACAAAAGAACCATGAACGAACTATTGAACGAATGAAACGAACGAACGCACGCAGCTCATGTCATTTCTTTTTTTTTAATACAGAATACGCATAGACACCTGATACTTTTAGCCGTTATCGGCTTTTTCTAAAAATGCAATATTTAAAAATTTATTTAAGAGTGTTAAAGTTAAAATTTTAGAAAAGCAAAAAATACGGGTACCTTAATTTTTCACCTACTTTCATATAAGCTAATAAAATTAGGGTGTTAAAATTTTGAAATGATGTGGATTGGACGAGTCTGTGGTCGGTGTCGGTGGACCGTACGGCGATGCGCCGGGGATTGGACGAATGTGTGGCCACCTTAAGAATTTGTATTCTGAATTTTGTTCAATCATGGAGATAAGTCTGTAGCTCTAATTTTGTAGTACCTACGAGACAACGCGCTCAGCTAGCGGGGCAACTTCAATTTTTGAAAAAAATAATCTAATTGTGCATTTTATGTTACGGCTAGGGCTCCAGGCCTAACTACATGTCAACGCACACGTCCGAATTACTATTAATAGTATTTACCATGAAACCACTGAGCTGGTTTTCCATTTCCATCCAGACCAGCTCCTCGCTTCATCTCCTTAGTTCTGTACCACTCAATAACAGCTTCACGGTTTGGAGGTTTTATATCTGTAATTAAAAATTTTAAGAAACATCTGATGAACTTTTTCTTTTGTGGTATGTAAGTATGTGTATAATCTTCTTCCTTCTTATTATTTTAACCTAAAGTAATGCTACAAGTGATGAAATGTTTAACTTGATGATCACGGGACAACTGGGGACAAACAGTCCCATTGGGTTTAGAGGGGTCTTTTGAACCGATTCAGTAAAACCTGGTTGTCCACATCACTCTCTGAAACTAAGAGTGAAGGTAACTATATATTTTAATTTACTCCCAGAAACATAATATTCATTTATGGGACATACAAAAAAACAAGCGAATGAAGAAATACTGAAGCGGATAAAGATGAGAAGCCAGTAGAAGCAATGACAATGGAGGAAGGATTCAATGGAATTCCGCTTTTTTTTTAAAGCAAAATAAATAGGAAACATACCAGTTTGCGGTAACTCTATTTGGTCCTGTATGACAGATCGCCGGTGCTCCTCTCTAGCAGCGCGCGCTATCTCTCGCATGGCTGCCTCAGCTTCCTTTGCTTTGCGTTCTGAAAGTGAGAAGTTAGAACTCTATGAGAAATACTGCTCTACTAGACTTTTGGAAAAATCGTTGAAATGTAAAATAAAACCAAGTAAAATACTTTATAGACTATTTTGAGAGCATTCTTCCTTGTGCTCACTCTGCATGGTCAAATATTTTTCTCTAATATTAACTGATCCATTATCGTCATCTAAGCATGATGCTCTTCAATCTTCATTCACTTCCTTCCATCCATACACATCCATACATTTACGTCAATTCCTAGTGACGATGAATACTATTAGTATAAATGTGCCTGCACTTCAAACACGATAATTGTCAATATTAAATTTCTTTACTAGATTTATACGTACATCTTTCGCTTCGTCTACATTCATACCAGCAGAACTATTTCTCTGTGTTCTGTATTCTGTGTCCATACCCATATACCCTTCAACTCCCATCAGAGCTGCGTAAATTATTTCCTCTAAAAGTTCAAGTGACCCTGCTTCATCTAAACATGATCATTATAAATCTTCATTCCCTTTATTTGCTTTATTTTTTTATACATACATCTCTCGCTTCATCTACATCCATACCCACACACTTATTTATCTGTGTTCTGTATTCATACCCATAGACCCTTCAATTCCCAAGAGTGGTGCGTAAATAATGTCCACTAAAAGTTCAAGTGATTCCTCACCCTGCTCCATCCAAGCATGATCGTTATCGTGAGCATGTATCTCCGAGTCTCGTAGATGTCTAGCTCTGCGCAGGCGCATTCCGCGCAGTATGTCTGTTGCTCGAGCGGCCGCCACACGTCTCTCCCACGCTGCTACTCTAGAACCAACAGCACCAGACCCGCCACATACCACTAACTCCTGAAAATGGGAAAACCATTATGCATAAAACGGAATTGCTTCATGTTCATGCAAAGGTTCTCCTAGATAGGTGCGATATAACGGTCGATAATATCGCTGAATGTTGGGTAAAGAGAGCTTTCCCGAGAAACTTTCCTACTTTTTTAATTCCGTACAGCTTCTTTTTAATTTGAATAGCTTATCTTTTTCAAAAGAACAAGCTATAATTATTGTCATATCACCATCACTGTTGAGTCAATTTCAACTAATTCATAGGGATTGCATCAGTCATAATTTCATAATTAACATAATTTTGTAATTTTTCTTAGAAATTCAGAGTTCTTAGCTGCCTCTCGTGTAAAAATATTTACCTGCAGAACGTCCTTCTTTCCTTCAATGAAATTAAAATTGAGTGTATTTTTATTGAGATCCATTTTAATATTCTTCTCATTAGCGTACTCAACACGATTGTCCCGAACTCCGTCCATATCAACACCGTCCAAGTGGTTTTCAGCCAATATTTTGATTTCTGGCTCAAAAGGGTCAATAGACGGTCTCAATTCACCAACAGAACAATACATTTGTAAAGTGTCCTCTAATGAATCCACTGATTTTGGTGACAACTCAAATTTCTGAAACAAATTTCAAAAAATCTATACAAACAAATACAATTTAAGTGTCTGTCGCATGTTGTCCAGAATAGGCTCCGAGGCATCATTTCATCTGTGACTTTCCACAAGCATAGCCGGGGCAAAAATCTAGTCGTTAATAAATTACAACTGACATGGCAGATAACATATTGTGTACTCTAAGGATAGCCGGACCCAGAGTACCCAGTTTCTTGGTGGTACCTAATATGGCCAGAAAAAGTTTGTCGAATTGTGTAGAGCAGAGGTCCCCAAAATGTTTGACCCCATAGTCCCTATATTATGTCGTATAATCGATGTGGTCGTATATCTTCATTTTTTTCTCGCTGATATGGACCCCCAGCAAGTTGAAATCGAACCCTATGGGGTCCATATATACCACTTTGGGAAACAATGGTGTAGAGGAATACTTTTGGACAAAACTAATCAACCAGTATTTACCGTACCTACCTAGAGATCATCAGGAGGAAACGGCGGCTGGTATATTTACTGGGGGCCGCATATATACGCTTCCAAGGACCAGGGAGGCATTACTATGATGCACCCCAACAAAAACCCCAAGATAACATGGATCAATTGGTCACAAAACAGTTAGAAACAACTGCTGCCCCAGCGCCACCTCCAGAACAGCTTGTCAACACCTCGACAAGCTCTCCAATCCCACCCAATCTTCCAGAAACGTTGGAAGAGCTCCCCTTACGGGACCTGGATAGCGGAGATGAGTGGATAGGAGGACTGGGGAAGATAGACCTTACAGAAGGGTCGGGGGCTCCATAAAGGAACTACCCACCAAAGAATGCAAAATATTGCAAACAAACCTCAACCATTCGATGACCGCAACGGCTCAACTACGGAAATGGCTTGAGGTAAACAAAACAGCGATTGTGCTAATTCAGGAGCCGTGGATTAGCAAATCAGGAAGAATACAAGGACTCACTAACACCGAAGGTAAGATCTTAGCGAATCTGCATTCTTTACCTAGAGCCTGTATCTTTGTTACTAAAAACGTTATAACATTACCTTTAACTGAATTTTGTACTAGAGACCTGTGCGCAGTGAGACTTCCATCTACACAAGTGGAGTCAACTCACGATCTGGTATTGGCATCGGTGTACATGCCAGAGCACGAGGAACCTCCGCCACCAGAATTGGTGCGACTCATCAACTACTGTGAAAACGGTAAGCTAGAACTTATCATTGCAACCGACTCTAACGCTCACCACACTCTGTGGGGTAGCGAAAGTTGTAACAACCGAGGTATAACGTTAACCGAATACCTATCAACTACCACATTAGATATACTTAACATAGGCTCAGAACCAACATTCGTCACCAGACGAAGCAAAACCATAATTGACCTTACTCTAGCTACGAGCCAAGCCGCGCATCTTATCTGGGACTGGCATGTATCCAATGAGACCTCATGCTCCGATCACAGATGGATACGCTTTGACATAAAGGTAAATTCAATTAACAATACACCAAAAAGAAACCCTCGCAAAACAGACAGATCCAAGTTCACCAGCTTACTTACAAGCAGGCTGGAACAAATGCAGGAGCTGCCAGTTAATGATGC
Source organism: Nemapogon koenigi (assembly GCA_963924495.1). Taxonomy (NCBI): domain Eukaryota; kingdom Metazoa; phylum Arthropoda; class Insecta; order Lepidoptera; family Tineidae; genus Nemapogon; species Nemapogon koenigi. The sequence continues at coordinate 825,618 of OZ004641.1, read as the reverse complement.
AAACATTGATAACATCGAAGAACAGGTAACAGTGCTAACTAACACCATAACTGACTGCTACCAAGCAACATGCCCTCTGACCTACCCAAAAGACACTAACACCAATAAACAACAATGGTGGGGCCCTGAGCTAGAAAGACTCAGGAAAAAAGTCAGGAGATTATACAATAGGGCAATGAACACATGCCGTGATCAGGACTGGGACCTATACTACACAGCTAAACAACTTTACAAAAAACGCATCAGATTCAGGAAAAGCGCTGCTTGGCGCAAGTTCTGCGAAGATGTGGAATCTAACGAACAAGCAAACAGAGTAAGGAAAATCCTAAGCAGTCATTCAGATCAGAAAGTAGGTACCTTACGTAAAACTGACAACACATTAACAAACTGTATCGAGGAAGCCCAAAGGGTCCTCCTTGAGACACACTTCCCAGACTGCAAAACAGTAAGTAACATACATTGGGTTGATAATATGGTATACCCAACCATAGAATGCTGGAACACCACCAGCAGAATCATAAACCCAACAAAAACAAAATGGGCAATTAACAGCTTTAAACCTTTCAAAGCGGCAGGTATGGATGGGATTTTCCCAGCACTCCTGCAGTGGGGAGGGGAACAGCTAAACAACCGCCTAACCAACATTTTTAGACTATGTCTACTACACAGGTACATACCACACATGTGGAGGGAAGTAAAAGTTATCTTCATTCCCAAACCAGGTAAGACCGACTATACCAACGCCAAATCGTACAGACCTATTAGTCTCACATCATTTCTTCTCAAAACTTTAGAGAGGCTAATTGATAGAGACTTGAGAGAAACTGCCTTACAGTACATACCAATGCATATAAATCAACATGCTTATAGCTCTGGTAAATCAACCGAATCAGCTCTTCACAAAGTAGTCAGTAAAATAGAAGAAATGATCAATAACAAAAGCATTTGTCTAGGTACCTTTATTGATATTGAGGGGGCCTTCGACAAAACAAACTTCTCCAGTATAAGGAAGGCAATGGACAACCATAAAGTAGAACCTGTCCTAGCCGACTGGATTGTCAACATGCTTAGCAAAAGAATTATCAGAACAGAAGATAGTAAACAAAAAGGTGCCATTGTGGTCAAAGGCTGCCCTCAGGGTGGAGTCCTCTCTCCACTCCTCTGGAATCTCGTAGTCAACGATCTCATAAGTACCCTTAACAACAACAACTACTATACAATTGGATACGCAGATGACCTAACCATCCTAATATCAGGTAAGTTTACTAACGTCATCTGTGATGTCATGCAAACAGCACTGCTCCTAGTGGAAAAATGGTGCAAAACCCACGAACTGTCAGTCAATCCTGCAAAGACGGAGCTGGTAATGTTTACAAATAAGAGGAATTTGGGTAAGTACAAACTACCCACCTTATTCAAAACAGAAATTCAACTGTCCACGGAAGTAAAGTATCTAGGTGTTATCCTAGATAATAAACTCACCTGGAATAAACATATGGATAACAAATTAAACAAGGCCAGCATCACATTCTGGCAATGCCGCAGAATGATGGGGAAAAACTGGGGTCTGTCCCCCAAAATTTCTCTTTGGCTGTACACGGCTGTGATCAGACCCATGGTAAGTTATGGAGCAGCTGTGTGGTGGCCCAAAACAAACCAAGCAACGGTTATCAACAAACTACAACGTTTCCAAAGACTACCTTGCATGGCAACAACAGGATGCATGAGAACAACACCTACAGCGGCTCTGGAGGTCATGTTGAATCTAACTCCGTTGCACCTATTCATACAACAAGAAGCAGGTGCAACAGCATTCAGACTACAATCCCTTGGTCTTTGGGACCAAACAGGAAATCCGCATACAAGAATTACTAACTTAACTATGAGGGAACTACCGTTGGCGGGAGCTGCCAACGATAGAATACCCCTAACATATACTTTTGACAAGAAATACAAAATCCAACTTACCGAAGAGACCTACGAGGGGCTAAACCTTGGAGAACTTAGAATCTTCACGGATGGTTCCAAAACAAAGTCAGGTACTGGATCTGGCATATTCTCGGAGGACTTAAACATCAACATATCAACACCATTGGGCGTTCACAACACAGTCTTCCAAGCTGAATGCATGGCGATCCGCCTGGCAGTTTCGGCCATAACATCGAGAGGAGTAAACAAGCAATCCATCCGAATATTATCGGACAGTAAGTCAGTGCTGCTTTCTCTCGGAAGCAACTCAATCAAATCAGGATTGGTGCTTGAATGTCACCAAGCATTAAATAAGGTTTGTAACGAACTAAATAATAACATAACCCTTCAGTGGATTAAAGGGCATAGTAACTCCCGCGGTAATGATGCGGCTGATGAACTTGCAAGGAGAGGATCAGGTAAGGTGGCTGTGGGTCCTGAACCATATATACCACTGCCTAGAGACTGGATCCGCGCACAACTCAGAAAAATAACCACTCAAAAACATGAATCAGAATGGGTCAAACTTGAGAGTTGCAGACAATCAAAACTAGCGCTCCCATCCCTAAACTCTCGATTAACACAAAGACTAATTAACCTTAAAAGGAACCATTTGAGACAAATGACACAAGTCATTACAGGACATGGGCCCTTTAATAAACACCTTTTTAATATCGGCATTACAGATAGTCCACTATGCAGAGTATGCATGGAGACTGAAGAAACGGTCACCCACATCCTTCTGGAGTGTGTAGGTTTGACAGAATACAGGGCTGCTCATCTCGGTGCCCCGAGGACCCTTCAGGAGGCATGTAGCAACATCAAGGGGCTGATCGGCTTCCTGGAGGAACTGGGATGGCAGGAGTAACTAAATTCCCGCCTCACGCAAAATAGGCGCTAGACGTCGAGTTGCGGAGACCGAGCCCGATAACCAGAACCAGAACCAGAACCGTACCTACCCCAGACTTTGAGATATGCCGCGCGAGAATAACGGTGATAATCTCTCTACGTAGACAAAATATCTCAGTTAGAAAGAGAAAGATATAATACGTAGAAAGATTTTCTCTATGCCCGTCATGCTTGCATATGTGGAAATATCCCAATCTTCCTCACCAAGGATAGGTCAGGCACGGGCTAGTGGAACTGGGGAAAAATTATTATATTTGTTTCTGATTATTATGACATGACTTTAATTCTGAAAAAATATTGCTTAGGGATTCGCAGAAATATGCTACAGGACTCCATGACATCCTTAATTAGCCAATGACATTTTATTGAGGCTCCCTAGTTTTGTTAGTCTGATTAACCCCTGTTAACGTACCTGTTCCAAACTATCGAGTGGTTTGTAATCAATGAGTTGTGTCAGTTCTTTCTCGACAGATTTCCTGAGTTGCTGAGCTTCTAGCCTTGCTTGTTGTAAAGCTTTCTGACGCGTCTCTTCTGCTAATATTGTTTCTATTGATTTGTCATTTGAATGTTCGCCCATCACCCAAACCTGAAAAAGTTAAATTTTAAAATTATAAATAGGACATAGAAGTAAGTTTTATCTGTGGTTTTCCCGCTTTCTTTCCTTTTTCCCCCTCTGTTTCCCTTCCCCCGGTCCATTTTCCCTTTCCCTTTCTTAATTCCCTTTTTCTGAATTTTATGCAAATCCTTTTAATGCCTCTACTTCCACATTTTTATTTCATCTCCACAGCATATATCTTACTATAATATATGGCATGCTTTTTCTGCCATAGAATATAATTTTATTGTTTATTTCAAATTTAATTTATTTCTATTTGATTGTATAAAAAATTAATCCTATATACATATTGAGCAATAAAGTTTAAACCGTGAGGTTTTGAACAAAAACAATGTGGTGACCTACTAAATAAAACGTTGTCAGGGTTGTCAATTTATTTTATATTTATTCTGTTATCGTGAGGTTTTTCCAGTTCCTTACGGCTCCTGAGAACCGTGTTACCGGCCTCCAGGGTACCCAGCGGTAGACAGATCTTCCTCGACTTTTTTTGAACTTACCTAACGAGTGATCAGAAAAAAAAAGAATTTTTGAAACGCGTTTTAATTTAATCGTATGGACAGATAATACATACATAGCGCTGATCAACCTAATTGATCTGTTATAGTAAATACAAGAGTAACTCCCAGTTTCTGAAAATATTATTAAGAGTAGAGCCTTTGAGTAGAGCCATAAATCATACTTTCAGGTTTTTTCGTTTATGTATTATAGAAATTTTCTAAAGATTGTAATTTGGTTGATATGAAGGAGAAATAAGTAAGTAGGTACATTAAGTTCATCGGTGACAACCCTAACAATGTTTATACTTAACTTAACTCATTAAATAACCACATTGTGTATTAAATTCACAATGGCTGATTCAATATTATATTTTTCTATTTAGTAAATATTGAAATAAAACATTTCAAGATTAAATATTATTACACGAGGCAATTCAAGGCTTTTATTTTTGACTACCTATCCTGGCCTGGATAGTTTTTCGCCCTCGGAATTTTTTGAAATAAGAATTTATCCTGAAATATTTCTGGGATGAAAAGTACTATCCTGCTCTTTAACTATCTCTGTGCAAAAATAAAGTCAATCCGTTGCTCTGTTGTGGCGTGAAAGAAGGACAATCAAACGAACAAACGCATTATAATCTAATATTAATTAAGATAAGGATATAATTAACATACCCACGGCTCCCCATCTTCTCCTTGCAAGAATTGAACATTCTTCTTGACAGAATTTTTCTGAAATTTAATTCTGCCGTTATCGTCTTCACTCAATTTTTGATCCCACATTCTCCATCTGCGTACCTGATGAATAAATAAATATGAAGATTTTAAAGGTTACAAATTTCAATGTAAAATGGTAAGTAAATGTTACTGAAATAGCAATAAGAAAATGTTATTTAGCGTTTTTTTCATGTCCATTTAAGAACTCTGGGTCGAAATTAAAGAAAGAAAGGTTTCGGCTCAGATTACAGCATTTTGGGAGAAAAAAAATATCGAAGACAAGAATTGGTTCCACCGATTACGCAGTACAAAATATTTTCATTCTCATAATAGTCTAATTAATATTTGAAGTTTATTTAGCGACCCCGCCCCCCCGGCTTCGGACGGGTACAAAATGGGTTACAACAATTTGAATACCTACATAAATACGCTTATAACTACTTGTCTTTTTTTTTTTGTTTCTCATTCTCCATTTTCATGGAAGGCAAAGGGGACTACTTGTCTATTCAATTCAATATAGATATATTATATATATCACAGCGGACTTTTTTTTTTTTTTTTTTTTTTTTTTTTTTTATACAAAATGGGTTACAACAATTTGAATACCTACATAAATACGCTTATAACTACTTGTCTATTCAATTCAATATAGATATATTATATATATCACAGCGGACTTTTCTTAGATAAATTTATTCTACATAATTCTTACCTACATCGTTTTGTAATATCTTAGACAGCATACGCTATGAAAACTCGATAGAGCTAACTTTTTTCCCGACTTGATTTACTAATATTGTTAATGCTCAGCTCCTAAACATCATAAGGCTATGTTTAATACTCGTAAACTTTATCGGTTAATCAATCTCTAAAACCGCAACAAAATCCGTATAGTAGTTTTTGCATGAAAAGAGCACAGACAGACAAATAGACTTTATTTTATAATATGTTGGTTTTTGTAGTCATAGTGATATTTGACAACCACACTACCTACTGATGTTTCATGAAATTGCCCAAAAAATGCAAGCAAGTATACCTATTTCTTTTTATTTTTTTTCTTTCTTCAAGTTGCCTTACAGCTCCCGAAACCGTGTTACGGATCCAAGGTACCAAGCGCAAGATCAAGTCTCCCTCGTTTAGCCGATGGTATTTGTGAGGTTATACCTAACTAGTGGCTAGTTCTGTTGAGGTATATTTAGATGGAAAAGCCTCTAAGTGTGGTTTGTCGGATTACGTACATAAGTTTTTAATTATAAAACCCATTGGTACATGGCCAGGATCCGGGATCGAACCCGTGGTCTGCCTAGAGACGCCCCAAAGTATATTTGTCAGCAATTTGTCACTTTATCAAAATAACTGCAAACACGGATTAGGCAATCATCTGAAATTATCTTTGATCCATGGTATTTATTCCGTTTTTTTTACATTTCTTTTTTTATAACAATCGATTGTATTTGTAAGAAGTCAAGGCCTATAAAGAAACAAAAGTTCAATATCGACCTTGGACTACCAATGCTACTCGACTAACAATAAGACATAAATATTTCGTAATCGCTCCACTGACTCTGAGTTTCATTTTATTCGGCAGTGGTATATCCGCGTTTACACTCATTATTTTTAGAGTTCCGCCAAAAACGTGTATAACATATAAATCAATGGGGAAAAAACTGCTTCTTTTTGCCACTAGAGGCGCTGATATACCTTGGCCCAAACAAACTGTCAAATCACATAGTAAATTTTATATTGAATTCAAATTTTACTATTAATATTCCTAAATGCCTCGTTGTGTTGTAATTTGATGCAATAATAACAACAATCATTCTTTCTGAAGAATTTATGAATGAGAAAATTATGGGAAAAGGCTACTGGAATTCGTAACTTTAAAGCTAGGTACCGACAATTCTATTTTATGTTCTGGAGGCGGCAAGCGGCAAATCTATCTTAGTGTCTGATACTGTTTAAATAGGATATCGAACAATAAAAATAAGCTAAAAGTTAATTTCTCGATTATTATGTTTATCAATTACAATAGAGCAATTAATATTTTGTGCAAATTATTAACTTGGCGATGTTATATTACACAAAAAAACCGTCATTGCCAGATTCTATTTCGGGATTTTAAAGACGCTCCTCGAGTCTTCAACTCCATTTTTAACTGTGCAACAGTCCATGTGGAGTACACAATGTGATATACTTGAAAATTTACAAGAAAACGGCCATTATAAAACAAGCTACAACTGACAGATCTTTGTTATGAGCCATGTACATTGTACAAGCAGCGCCGTCTGTAAATAGCTTTGCGTTTTCTTCTCCATTATAAAAATCAATTTTCTTTTAATTACCACTAAGTACTTTAAAATATATAAAGGCCATGCAATCTAACTACGACATGGGTTTAGTCAAAGTTTACCTTTTTTTTTAAATTTGCTATAATTAATATTTAATTAAAGCACTTTCCCTCCACTGCCCGTCTTTAAATTCTGCACTTTATTAAATTAAATTTTAGAATTATACGCCATATTTATTAACTAGACTAGTTTTTCACAATATTGTCATTACAGTACAAAAAATTGGTACACGCGGTTTTCATAACTTCTATTCTTCTTATAATGTTCTGTGGGATCAACAATATAGAAATGACAAAACAATCACGGCTCAGAGGAAAAGTAATATATCGTATAAGTATATACTGCCGCAACAATTTTATTAATCGACATCCTGTTTATTCCCAGAATGTAGTTATTAATCACAATTAGTCATACATCTATACCTACCTCAACAGAGCTGGCCAGTCGTTAGGTATAACCTCAAAAAATCTTTGGCTAAATGAGGAAGACTTTGTCTTCCACTGGGTACCCTGGTGATGACTTCCATCCAGGCACTGCACTGCATTAACCATAATTAATCACGTCTATTAAACACTAAATTATACTTTAAAACAGGATATTTTACAAAACTAATATCTATTGCCAATCTAGAGATCGCCCGTGCACTATACTAAATCTATGGTCCATAGCGACGAAACGCCCTCTAGCGGTAAAATTTGACAGCTGTCATCCCCAGCCATCATCATGTAAATTTATATTTACCTGTTCTTCCCTCATTTTACAGAAGAGTGTTTGTTTCTGATTTTCATTCAACTCAGCCAAGATGTCCGGGTCTACCCACATGTCACGCAGGATCTGCTGTAACATCTTGACTTCTCTGTAACAAGGAAATAAGATTCAAATTAAGTCAATTTTAACATAACTCGCACACTAGGAAAGTTCGCCCGTGATTGGTTGACGTTAAAGTTACTGCTCGCTCTTTTAGGTCATAGCGTGATGTTATATATTATAATTTAATTTAATTCAGGAATTTAATTTTTTTCGCTTTCCAAACCATAAATCTAGGTTTTTTGTCAGACCATGTTTGGCCATAGTTATCATGAAGGGTGTTTGTAAAGGTTTTTTTTTATAAGAATGTAAATTAAATTAGCAACTTTTTGATGTAAATTTTTGTTTAAAATTTTGTATGAATTCAATGATATGGCAGATTTTAGCTGGCCATATCATGAAATGGCCAATTCTACACTCCCATATATCTCTCAGAGATAATTATGATGTACGTGAAACATGTGGAGTGACTGATATTGTTGTATATAAAATTGAAAGGGGAATACTGAGATGGTTTGGACATGTTAAACGAATATGTGATGAAATAATGACTAAACAAATATATACAGCTATAGTACCGAAAGGAACAACAAGAAAAGGACGACCAAGACGAACTTACATTGATCAAATATCTGATATCCTTAAAAAAGGTCAAATAGGTCAAATAGCATGTATGAAACGATGTATGGATGTGGATAAAGCAAGAGAAGTATACAAAGATCGAGCGAAGTGGCGCTCCATACTCTCTGCCTACCCCTTTGAGATACAACCGTGAGTATATTTACGTAATTTAACCCACCATTATAAGATGTTATCAAAGACATCGGAAGAAGGAAGCAAAATGAGATAAGTTACAAAAAACACCCAATGAACTCTAGAATAACCGCCATAGTATATAACATGTGAATTGTAAAATTATGTAACTCCATAGAAATATATTGCTTTTAGGAAATGTGAGCTCCTTTAACTACCGGGTCGACTTTAACAATAGTAATAACGCTAATTATATAGATTAGATCAGATTAGATATTAAAAAATAAAAAGAAATGTATCTATACAAAGTTTAGAAATAGTTTAGGTGTAGGTGCCTGCGTGTATGCCTTTTATTCCAAAGGCAGGCAGAGACAATCGAATGTCATTTGTTACGATCCTGACATACCTCTTTCGCTTCTTTTATATTCATCATACCTTTCATACATGTTGGCGATTTTGTGTACTTTTAATACATATTTCCATCGATCAATACATTTTTTATATGTTCAACAAGCTTCTGTCCACGGTTTCACCCGCGTGGAAATAGATATAAAAAGAAATAATCCCGTGGCTGTAATTTGCCAATCCCCCGCCCGTTTTCCCCAAAACTACCACTATGCAAAAATCATATCGATCCCGTGATAAACAAAAACAAATCTATCCGACGGGAACAATACATTTTTCCGGGATAATAATATACAATTTTATTACGAAAATATCGAGACCTTCGAATCCTTTCTTTCAAAGTTTTCTTTGTAAATTCTGTTCGATTAAGTGTTTAACCGGCTTCATAAAAAAAACAGATTTCAAAAACCTCCGGCAGTTGTGATATTTCTTTTTTATTCGTTCCGGATTGGGTCAATTTTTTTCTTGAAAATTGGTTCATTACTTTTTCAGGAATTTTGAAATACAACTTTACCGTAACATCTCGATGAATTAAGTACCGATTTCGAAGACTTGTTTATAAAGAATATAATTATTGCTAGTCAAAAATATGGCAAATCTCAGTTAATCCTGGAAAGGTGAGTTTATTTATACAACATTTCCTTACTACACAATTGATAGTTATTATTTTTAATTGGATTAAGACATATTTTTATTACTAAGATTTCTAAATAGTCATAGTTTCCAAAACGAGCATTACTTTTGCGTATAAATAAACTCAATTTTCCAGGATTAACTGAGATTTGCTATATTTTTGACAGGAGCATGAGCGGAAAAACCAACGGCCCTTATTAGTCAAATCCCTCATGTTAAATGGCGAACCTATCACAACCTAATAGGAAGACATGTTGCATGTTACACACGGTTGAGAGCTCAATGACAGGTCATATGATGGTTAATTATCCAACAAGATGGTGCGTGCTGCGTGGTGCCGCGTGGTGCCGCACGGAAATAACAGTATTGTACTTTCACTGCGTACCGTTTGTTTCTAGACAATATGAATGTTCATGACTTAGTTAGCCATTGAGTTAGGAAAGTAGAGTTTGGATGTAGGGGGTAGTCTCTGAAATTACTGATTTGATTCTGAAAATTCTTTCACTAATAGGAAGCTACGGGCGAAGATTGCACCTTAAAAAACTACAAAATATACTGAGACTGACCGCAGAATACATCTTGTTCTAAATTGACACTCTTCGCTCGCATACCAATACCAAGTGGTATATAATAGAAATATTAATTATTCCTTACTTTTCTGTGCACTTTTTTCTCTGATATATAATTTTAGCCGTCAACAGAGGCAAATTACTGAATTTATGAAAAACTACTGAACTGATTTTCGTCATATGTCGTGAGTTAATGTCGAGAAATTATAATATCCTTAACATAATAATTCGGCTAAATCAGTACATATTTCATCGAGATATTAAGAAAAAATTACTAATAAAGTCAGTTTCTTCAAAGTTCCTAAAAAACCAGTGAACCAATTTTTCAAGAAAATAATGGGACCAATCCGGCAGTATTATCAGAATAAAAAAGAAACCATGAAAATCGGTTCACAACTGGCGGAGTAATCGATGTTCATACATAAATTTAAAAAAATGCGGTCCGAATTGAGAACCTAGTTATTTTTTTCGAAGTAAGTAAAAAATAAGGTTTACGCAATAAATAAACGACGCAAGTGTTAGGAGAACGCCTAGAATACATATACATTCCTGTAGGTGGCGGCAAAAGCAAGCATATTGCCGCCAGCCGCGCGCCGGTTGAATAAGTCAAGTTGGCACGTCGCTTGGGTATCTAGCGTAGCGAACTGGGACGTAGGAAAGAAGTTCTACTTATAGATACTCTATCTACTTTGATTTAATAAGTAAGGCTGAACGATACAGACAATCAGAAGGCATTTATCTAGAATCGCGCGCACGGAAGCAGGATAGAAACAGTACATGGGTCATAATATGATACCATCTATCTTATAGCCATAAAATTTGATAAATAAAGTTTTCAGAGCTGTATTTAGGATTTTTTCTATCAAGTAAAATTTTCAATACAATAAAAAAAATTATATTCTTAAAACCTTTTTTTTTTTTAGTTTTGTAAATAGATTAGGTCTTCTGAAATTTTTTATAAAAAATTGGATTTTGATAACTTACTTAGAAAAGCCTCTGGCTAATGAGACTATAACAGCTGTTATTTCTTAAAAAAACAATTATAACCAGTCGAAGTGCGATTACCAACTTTATGTCCCTCCGAAGCACGAAAAGCAAGAAATTTTAATATTCACGCAAGCGGAGTTGCGAGTAAAAACTAGTTGTATGAAGCAATATTTAGAGTTGTATTTAGGAGGTATATTTCACAAGAGACTGCTCCCACTTGGCATTATTCAATAAGAAGCACGACCACGCATTACTGAATAATACAATGATCATTTCTGTCTTTCTATTTCAGGGTTTCTTACTTATATTATAACTAGCAACAATTTGAATACTTAAATAAATTCACTTATCTATTAGAGATAGATATATGCTACCGCGGACTTTTTTGTAGATCATTTTATTCTACACAATTATTTCCTACATCATTTTGTTATATCTCTGACGGATTAGGCAGCATACGCCATGAAAACTCGCTGGGGTTAAGTTGTTGTCCGACTTGATTCACTTATACTATTAATGCTCAGCTCCTAAACATGATAGGTCCACGTTTAATACTCGTAAACCTTTCCGGTGAATCAACCGATCTAATAATGAAAACCGCAACAACATTCGTTCAGTAGTTTTTATGTGAAAAGGACATAAACAGACAGACGCGGCGGGGGACTTTGTTTTATAATACACTGACGAGCAATATAAAAAAACCGGCCAAGTGCGAGTCGGACTCGCGCACGAAGGGTACCGTACCATTATCTACAAAAACCATTATCTACTTTATAAAAAAAAATAAGTTTTTTGTATTTGGAGCCCCTTAAATATTTATTTTATTCTGTTTTTTAGTATTTGTTGTTATAGCGGCAACAGAAATACATCATCTGTGAAAATTTCAACTGTCAACAATCACGGTTCATGAGATACAGCCTGGTGACAGACGGACAGACAGACAGACGGACGGACAGCGGAGTCTTAGTAATAGGGTTTCTGTTTTTACCCTTTGGGTACGGAAGCCTAAAAAGCCACTAACTTATCATGAAATATTTTCGAAACCACGCCAGTAGCAAAAAGCAACATTCAAGTGTATTTAATAACGGTTAAAAAAACACCCAATGGAAACAAAACAAATTTAATTAAATGTGTTAATCAATGTAAAAACAAAATAGCGACATTTGGACAAAAAAACTGCATGTGGTTTTTTATATTGCTCGTCAGTGTATGTAGTGATTTTCAGAAAAAAAAATTAAACACCAAAAGAAAAGTCGGTTGAGAAGAAAACAACAAGTTATTTGACTCACGTGGCCATCTCAGCGGGAGATACTTTTACAAATAGGCACAGCAAACATAGGTGGTGAACGTGACCAAAGCTAAATATATTTAAGGTTTATGAACTCTAAGCCGGTACAGTGGACTTTTCACGTAGAAATCAGGAATATCTAGATTTAGCAGGCGCTCAGACCACACGGATTCGATTCCTTAACAAAAAAAATATTTTATAATAATAAATAATAAAAAAAAATAAAAAAAATACTTAAGTAATAAATAAAAAATTAATTTAGGCATAGGTATTTTAGTTTAGACGGGCGACGAATAAAAATAAAAATATCACCAGAAGAAATCTATCTGGTTACCTACGCAATTTTCATAATTTTCTTCTCGCCTTTTGGAAAAGATTAGTTAGACTCAGTTTGACTAATAAAAATTCGAATAAGTACCTACCTTAGTATAGAAAAAACTGGTCTAGATATTGTGCCGTGTCTAGATTTCGAGGATTCCACATCCGGTCATGGCGGCGAACGCACGCGTTTTCGTCATGGCGTGATGTGGAATCCGGTGTGATTAGTCAGTGATTATGACATATCACGGTCGGCGGGATAATCTTAGCTACCGATTATTGCGATGAAAATCAGCACTGTTGCCATATATCAAAAGAAGAAGAAGAAGAAGGATTAAAAGATCACAGTTCCTAAATAAAACCAATATTAATAATTTATGTGCCTGTAGTTATTTGGTGAAAAAAGGACGTAATTTTCAGTTTTCAGTTAAATGGGGGGTAATTTCGCACCAGGTCCCTTAGCCACATAGTTACCAGTTGGCCACTAACAGACTGCATATGTGTTTAATAAATAACTACCTTTCAATCCCCGGCTTGGCTCGTTAATATTTTCGAACAAAATGAAATATAAACTCTATATGTCAGCTATCGTAGCTTTCTATTAACTTTAAAATCGGTTCAGTAGTTTGAGAGAATAGATATAGGTATGCATATAAGTAATACAAATAGGGCTCAACAAAATGTTAAGTTTTACAAGGCCAGTTCAGTGTAGTTCATAAAACCAGTTCCTAACATTTTAGGACATTATTATAGCTGTTCTGTTGCGCTTGCGCATTATCTAGGCTTGTACTAACTACTATAGGAACCCAGGCCGCCTATATATAACCATTCGTCTGTGGAAATTTTCGAAATATAAAAAAACGGGACAAACGACACTCTAAATAAACCTAAACAGAACTGGCCACTCGTTATGTATAGCCTCACAAATACAAAAGTTTAGAAATGCCAATACAGACAATCCATCGACTGAGAGTAAAACGGAATATTGTACATTATATATGCCAATCTATTAAATATTTCCATTAGCGCGATACAGGTTTTGCGATGCGACATCTATCGACGCGATATGCTTTGTCTTCCGCTGGGTACCCAGGGCTGGACCGATAACATGGTTTCAGGGTCATGCAGTCAAGGGGACTGCCGACAGCAGTGAAAACTTAAAACTATGAATAACAGTGGTTTTTAATTTATAAGTATATAACGTATAATCTAGCGATCATTTCACATACAAATGTATTTTTGTGTCCGGGAAGAAAATTCGCTATGTAAAGTTTTATATTGCTATTTAAAAAAAATCTCTCGGCCCCAGGGTAGCCAGCGGAAGACAAAGTCTTCTTTACTTAGCCGAAGATTTTTTGAGGCAGCTCTGTTTAGGTATGTAAATGGAAAAGCCTCTTTTTACGGTTTGTCGGATAATGTACATAAGATTTTTTATTATAAAAACCCATTGGACATGGTCGGATGTGGGGTTCGAACCGGCGACTTCTCAGTTGTGAGCCGACGTTTTACCCACTTGACCAAATTTCAGCATGGGCGCAGGGCGTAGCCAGGATTTGGTTCAGGGTCAAAATGAAAAGCAAAAGCAAGGACATTTTTTAATTTGTAAGTACATATGTTTCGTTTGGCTACGTCATGACCCGCCGCCCTCTGTCCCATAATTTAGAGTCGCTCCGAAACGACTGAATGAATTTTGGTGAAACTTTCAAGGATCAAGGCATATTTGTACCTATTCAGAATCTGCTTTGTCATCTCTGGCCACGTCGCAAGGAATAAAGGTTGTGATGGTGTGTTTTTCTTTTTTGTACTTATTCTAGTTTTGTCAACAAACACGTATATTGCAATAAAACTAAAAGCTGCGAGTGACTCGCTCCGTGTCGTATCTTGACACCTTTTAGAACATTTATAACAAGAGATGCTATAGACGGGCGACCCATAGAGGGGGGGGGGGGGCGTATCTGCCAACTTGCGTGGCCATATGACCATATAAATTACATACATAAAAGTTACTTTAGGTTTCGTTGGTATCGTTTTGTGTCTCGAGACAAAGCTCAATTTGTAACAGGCGATCTAATATAATTTTCTTTGTATTGCGACAATAAAACGACACAAAAATATTAACAGTGATAAGGGGGTTGTTGTGGTGCATCGGTGGCCGAGTGGTTAAGACGTCTGGTATTAACTAGGCAGACCACGGGTTCTATCCCAGATCCCGATCATGTACCAATGGGTTTTTTAACTAAAAACATTATATACATAATCCGACAAACCACACTTAGAGACTTTTCCATCTAATCTAAATATACCTCAACAGAACTGGCCACTCGTTTGGTATAGCCTCACAAATACTATCGGCTAAATGAGAGAGACTTGATCTTCCGCTGGGTAACCTGGACACAAGGGGTTGTTAAATTTAATTGGTTAATTAATAAGGTTAATTGGCGTTTACATCCTCCAAAAAGTGGCAGAAAAATTCACAACTCCTATGATAAATGCTCTAAGCTTGAAACATTACGACGGTATACAGCTGCAATGCGTCTGACTCTGGGACGGATATGTCAAGGGCAATTTTAACTTAGCTGATTCATTTGTTCATATTGTACTTTCAAAGTCAGTCAGAAGATGTGTGTATTTAACAGAAAACCGGTTTTAAGGTTCTCTAAGATGGCGATTAACGAATTCTCTGACCACCAGTTTAAACGAAGTTAAAAAAATATTAACTCGGATGTTGGCTTTTCGTGCCCTCCGAAGCACGAAATAACTCGAGTGAGAACTGATCTAGAATAGAGTGTCAATTCGTTTTTTTTAGGGTTCCGAATATCTCCGATGAACAATCGGAAACTCCTAAGATTACTCATTGTGTCTGTCTGTTCGTCTGTCACAGCTTATTTTCTCCAAATCTACTGGTCTTAAAATGTTGAAACTTGGTACATATATAGAGTTTCATGACCCAATCACGGACGAATAGTGCTAATAATCGAATTTCGATTTTGGGGTTACTTTGGGAATTAAAACGTAAAAAAATTTTTTTTTTTCGAAGTTCATCATGTGACTTATCAAATGAAAGGGCTCGTTATAACGAATACAAATATATATTTTTTATAGTTTTAAAATGCATAGTTCAATTTAACAATTTGGTTATAAACATAATTTTAAATAAGTAACTAAAAGTAATTATAAATAAAACTTGATAACTGAGAAAAAAAATAAGAAGAAAACAAATAACAAAATACAATTTAACATATATGGGGCTATATTAATATGTAGAGTTCTTCTAACTTGTCTTGCGGCATGGTGCCCAAGACAAGCGACGTTGCCTCTTTGTATGGCGAGACTAATTCGTTGTTGTATAATATAATAATATAAATAAAAATGCATAGTTTAAATTGTATTTAAAAAATATTTAAAAGAAAGTTGACCGTTCCCATCCCATTATCTCCGAAACAACTGAGTATAAATTTTGAAAAAAAAAATAGGAAATATATTCTTAGCTAGTTATTCATAAACGTATTTTAGCAACGTTTTTGTTAAAATGTGTTTTGTTTCTTTCTATTATTAGTAAAGACAGGTTTGTTAGAGAGTGACAAAACATATTTTAACTAAAACGCTTCTAAAATGTGTTTATGAATAAGGCCATTATAGTTTACCTGAAAACCTTGTCTTTAAGTTCTGACCGAAAAAATGGTACGGCAACTTGGCCAATATTTTTATAGAAAATTACTGAACTCACCTAAATACATAAATCGGTCGTGTAGCGGACTGACTGACAATCAACGAACAGCCAACCACTGAAGATATAAATATGAAAATTTTAATGTAGGTATATTAATTTCTTAGGAGGAGATTTCGAAAATCCTTTGAGATACATTCTTATGTCATTTCAAAAAAATTACGAACGAAGCCTGGGTGGAAAGCTATTTCACTGATAAAGCCACATTATTTCCTTTTATTAGACGAAAGTTTGGATTCCGTATTTGAAACGGGATTATTTTTCAAAAATAAAGCAAGAAATAGACATGCGATTTCTATGTTTGAAAATAACATATAATAGTGTGGTTTGTCGGATTATGTACATAAGTTTTTAGAAATCCGGAATCGAACCCGTGGTCTGCCTAGTTAATATAGCAGACGTATTAACCACTCGGCCGCCGACGCTCCTGGATTAATAAATTAACGACGAGAAACCTTATTTCTTTGTTACGTTTTTAAAATAATATAATATTTAAACAATAATAAATATATTATATTATGTGACTCTGGCCTTCCGGTCCATTATTTACAAAACAGAAAACAACGCAACCAACTGCATCTAATTCCTAACACAGTGACCCAAAAACTAAAAGTGTCACCGACAATGGCTCGGTTCCATTTCCTAAACAAAGGAAATTGCAACATCATAATAGAAAAAACAATACTTAACTGTTTGGAACCGTGTATTTCTCCAAAAAGCGAAACGTCCTTGTGTTGATAGGCCATGTCCGACTGAGGATCTATTCTGAATTTCTGAACCAAATTTTCCTCGACAAAATTTAAGGATACATTCTTAATGTCTAAAATACAGAATACATATTTTACAAACAACTCCGGTCCTCCAACTATCTCTGTGCAAAAAATCACGTTGGTTCGTTGCTCTGTTTAGACAAACAAACCCTTATAATTAACGTATAATTTTCGCATTTATAATACTAGTTAGGATTAGCATTGCTAAAAATCCCAACCGATTCTAAAAATTATTTCACTAATAGAAAGCTACATTATCCCTGAGTACATCGATGCCTGAGTAGTATAGGCTATATTTTCTTTTTTTTCGAAAATATCAACGGGTCGTTTATAAAGCACGGTAGGAATAAAAAAACCTAATCTAGCAACATTTTATGACGAAATCTAAAATTTTGACTATTTCAGCTATGTCTCCTCTCCTATACACATTTAAAAAAAATTGCCATCATTTCATTTCAAATCACTTTTTATGTGTGTATACAACAATATGCGTATCTTCGTACATGTAGTGACAGAATGTATCCCCGTCCTCAGTAACAACAAAGAGTGAGTGACAATGAAGAGATGATGCGACCAAACAAAGAATACAGCGAAAGTGGGTTATTTACATTATAGAGGTCAACGTTTAGCTACTAAATAACTTCACAAACAGACTCGCGAAAACACACCATAAGTAAGTAATACCATAATGTTTAGTTCAATAGTCGTTCAACTCAAGGAAATGGTTTAAACTTTAAACCATAGATTTAGTATAGTCGCTCGGGCGCTCTCCTAGATTGGCAATACAAAAGAGAAAGGGCATATATACGCGTATGTTAAAGCGAGACAGATAGACGAGACCGTTTTTTGAAAACTGTAAAACAGCCTAGCTCCATTAGTAATTTGGCTTATTTTTGTAAAATATCCTGTTTTAAAGTATTTAGTGTTTAATAGACGTAGTGCCTGGATGTAAAGTCATCTAAGATGAAAAATCCATAGAATTACACATTTACACGCACACTGATGTATTCATTTTTTGGTTTTGTTCTAATCGCGACATTGCCAATCTAGTAGAGCGCCAGCATACTACATCTATGGTTTAAACATACAGCCCCTTACCACAAAACCGTGTTTAGTTTTAGTTCTGTCTTAGTCTTTCATATTGAATGAAAGATTTGTAAGAGAGTGATAAAACATAGTTTAACGCCGTTTTGTGGTTATGCCATGTAGAGTAAAAAATATTAAAAACTAACCACCTTGCCCTTGTGCTAAAACTGGTACCTACTTAGACTGCGAGTTTGCGAGTTCGACAGAATATGCGCTTTCAATACCTTTTCCAAAATACTATGGAAGTATCGACTATTCCGAGTACTGAATATTTGTGAATACAAAATTCGCGGTCAAAAAAACGAAGTCGCGGGCAACCGCTAATATGCATATATAAATAATAAATATCCATTTCAATTACAGAAATGCGACTAATTAATAAAAAATGCTGTTAAATTATGTAATCTAAGAGATGGTAACTTGTATAATTAAAGAATTAATTTACATTGCGTAACTTACACAGTTTTAGTGCTAAATTAGCGAAAATGTTAATTTAAAAACGAAATTAATTACTATGTCTCGTACTTTTATTATCATCATTAAAATGCTATCATCACGCTGGTAATGAAATAAGTGGGGTGGTTAGAAATAGGCATACGCGAAAACGTACTAATAATCTGATAAGGCGTATCCTATAATCCTATAACTATAGTTCTAATGGACAACATTTCATTTTTCGTAAGGTACCAAAATTCGAAAACCGTTTGGAGATTACATGCTAGAAAGCTTATTTTTATTTTTTTTTATTTTTTATATCCTTTAATTTTCGAGTTATTTTAAAAATACTGAAATATTGAAAATTAAGGATTAATAGGTGCCCTAATCTGTGCTAACCCTCTAATTTAAAAATACTAATGTCTGTTGGCTGAGTTGTTAGTTATTGAACTCAGGTGTTGCCTTCTATTAATTTTACCCATTTTTATTCCATTTGAAGCTAAATTAATAATTATTCTTTAAATATAATTATAAAAATACTTCTTTTATGTAATATTTTTTGGAAGTTTTGCTAGTTTCGAATGGGTTATCACAGGAAATATATTTACGAGTGAAACCGCGGACAAAAGCTAGTATTATTATATACATTATGAATAATGTTGTAGGCGATTTGAGTTCCGGCTACGGCAACACCTATTTGGAACACGGTATATTATACTCTTTGCATTTCTATAACGTATACTCTGTGGCTTGACTGACACTATCAGTCACTTTCTTTGGGTGACAGTTTATATTTCTTAATTTTAGTCCTAGCTAAGGTTTTTAGTTTATAAGTCCTCAGAATTTATAAAAATTCATAATTAAATTAAAAATATAAAAACTGAACCAAAAATAAAATATAAAAATACGTGTAACTTATTTTTTAATATATTTTTATTTAAAGTAATAAAAATGGGTAATTAAAAAAATGAAATGTTGTCCATTATGTTCCTAATCTTCTATACTAATTATAAAGCACAGTTCGTTTGTTTGAATGCGCTAATCGCTGGATCTACCAGTCGGACTTGATTATAGGTTTGGTTATAGGTTTTATAACATCGCGGTACGAACTAAAGGGGCGGAGCAGTAACTAAGAGGGTAACTAAATAGGAACTTAATGTTTAGGTATTTCACAGCAAGTGTCCACCTGCACGGAAGCGAATGTGTTTGTGAAGCGTAAAGAAAGTATTCGCTGTCATTATAGTCGGACCAACCAATTTTGGTCCCGAGTTTTATTTATTATTAATTAAATAAATTTTATGGGCTATAATTTTAACTTTTTTTAATATTATTTTCATTTTAATTTCTGAAGAAAAGAACCAAAATATCACGCAAGCCTAAATGACATCATCCGAAGGGCCTTAGCTACTATTCATGTTCCGTCTCTTTTAGAACCGCCAGGTGTAGCACGCGATGATGGAAAAAGGCCTGACGGAATGACTCTAGTTCCTTGGTCAAAGGGTAAGCCTTTAGTCTGGGATGCTACCTGTGTTGATACATTGGCATCATCTCACATTAAAGGCACTTCACGGGCTCGGCAGTTGAGACACTAGGCCCATGGGGTCCCGAAGCACACAAGCTTTATAAACATCTTGCTTCTAAAATAATAAAAGTATCGGGAGACCGAAGGGCTGGTACGTACCTTGGACAACGTATCAGCTTGGCGATACAGAGAGGGAATGCAGCTAGTGTTTTGGGGACCCTGCCGCAGGACAGCGATCTCGAGAGGGTGTTTTATTTATAAGTAGTTTTTAAATGTATATTTATATTTTAATTGTTATACTGTTTGTTCCTTAAATATAAATAAGTAATTATATACCAAAATATTAATATATTTATTTTACTACTACTACTACTTTTTTTTTATTGTGAGATCGGCAATTGTATTTTAAATTTTAAAAAGAAGCTTATTTTTTTTTTACTTTTTTAATTTTTTTTTTGTAATATTGTTTATTTATTCTATACTAGCTTTTCTTCTGGACTATTAAATGGGTATCATGGGTACAGATATAAATATATTATCATAAATCTCGCAAAGCTAAAACTTGTAAATCTAAGTTGTATATTCGCAGGCAAAACCTAGTTGACAATAAAGTCAGAGATGACCTAGAATTGTGTATTGAGTTTTATAGTGCAGTATTCCGGTCTACAATTTCGCCGCATATGGGTCGAGTAGAATCCATTAAACGCATTCTGTTATCCACTCGATGTTCATTTAATTGGTCATTTAGTGATACTGGTTTTATCGTCTACTTTATTTATTGTGTTCAGCTCTTTTATATAAATACTAGCTTTACCCGCGGCATCAATCGTCAGTCAGTCTGTCAGTGGATGTTCATATTTTATGATCTTTGCCATTTAGTTAGTAATTACAAAAAAAAATAAGTGTCAAATTAGTATATAATATATACCTATATATATTTCAAACGAAAAAATAGAATAGAATAGGATTACAGAAACTCTTTTTAGGGTTCCGTAGTCGTTGGTAAAACGTGCGCAACGATGTCAAGGCTTAATAATGTAGAATCCATATCCAATAATATTCATACTAATCATAGAGTAAGTAAGTAGCAATCACTATGTTCTTAAGAGTCGGGACTTCCATACATTAAAATGAAACAAACTTAGGGGGCTGAAAGGTACTGCCAACCTAACATCATCGTACTGTGGATTGGTATAGAAATATTTGCTATCTCTGTCATCTGTATATGGCGTGAAAGAGATGGCGATACGACGCCATTAGTATTGGCTCATTTTTTCTAGCCCTAATTTTTTGTTCTCAGTTGCGCCAGCCTGATACTAATATTATAATGCCAAAGTAACTCTGTCTATCTGTTACTTTTTCACGGGTAAACCACTAAACCGATTTTGATGAAATTCAATATGGAGAAAGCTTGAGCCCTAGGAAAAGACATAGCCTACTTTTTTTTAATGCCTCCCCTAAGGGGGTATAATAGGGGATAAAGGGAAAGTTAGTATTAGAGGTAATTTAATCGATAGATAAAATGAAAATCTTCTGTATGCCCCATCGTGAAGGTTGTCGTTGGACAGGTCTTTAAAAATGCTAATAATTGCTAGGCGATTTTTTGGTTTAAAATTTAAGGTAATTATTTGCAAAGATATAGTCATTTTTCGTTAAATAATGTCCCCCCTTCTAATTTTCCAAATACTATTAAGTACATTATGATAAAAAGATCAGAAAAACTAAGAAATTCAAACTTTTACTGAATTTTTCTTTTATATTTTAAATTTTCGGTTAAATACAAACTTAATTTTGCAAATCAGTAAAGTCTTGCTTGATACTTGAATAATAACAGAACCCTAAGTTAACGCGTATCCAACACACTTGGCCAGTTTTCCTCTTTTTACCCCCATACAAACATGTTTAACAGTTGCTTCAGCTACTTCGCACAATATCGAGGTTTCGCAACTTTTTTCTCGCAGAGATATTTACATGTTCTTCCTATATAAAGCAGTGAAACCAAACAAGAGCGCAGTAAAAGTTAAGTAGATTAGAAACGTATATATTACATTCATACCGTACTGTCATATTTCCCATACATGTCGTAATGGAGTTATGTAAAACTAGTCTCTTGATACGGCTTCCTATCAATCGAAATCGAATCAAATCAAAAATATAAAAAGGATATTTAAAAAAAAGATCACCTTGCCAAGATTAGTCGAATATTTTAAGGCTATACCTAACGAGTGGTCAGCTCTGTTGAGGTATGTAGATGGAAAAGCCTCTTTGTACGATTTGTCGGATAATGTAGGTACATAGATTTTTTGTTATAAAACTCATTGGTAAATGGTCGAAACCAGTGTAGCTATTAATATTTGTTGTACAGCACAGTACGAGAGATATTTAGTGTGAGAGACAGAGAGAGAGAGAGAGAGAGAGAGAGAGAGAGAGAGAGCATCTCACTATCTTTCTTTGTTACTGATGTCTCTGGCCACGTCGCAAGCTATGAATGCCGTGATGGTGTTTGTTATGTGTTTGCAGTATAATTATAGTAGTCAGTACCTACGTGACTTTTGTCCATTGGTTGAGTTGATATCAGTTCATTGTTCTATTTATTATTTTATATTTATATATGGTACATTAGATATGGGCATAAGGAAACTTACGATAGGTATGAACTATGAACATGGGTATGAATTGAAATATATATAACTAGCGGACTCGGCAGACGTTGTCCTGCCCAAACGTTGGCTTGCCTGCTATTTACTTTCCTTCGTCCGTGGAAAACAACTACTCCTACCCCTACCTCTACCCCTACCCCTACCCCTACCCCTACCCCTACCCCTACCCCTACCCCTACCCCTACCCTACCCCTACCCCTACCTTTACCACTACCACTACCCCTACCTCTACTCCTACAATTCTACTCCTGCGAGTTCCATACAAAATTACCTATTTATTATTTTTTATTTTTCAGCTGAACTTTAAGGTTTTTCCAATTTTTTTTTCTTCTAAACCACCCCTGTGTTGTAACGAACAAAACAAAAAAAAGAATTAGCCAAATCGGTCAAGCCGTTTTCATGTTATGTCGTGACAACGGAAAACGGGTTTCATTTTTATATATATAAGATTACTAAAAAAAATTATGGATATAAAAATCTCGGAATTCAATTACTTTGAACGAATTCTTATACCTAAAACCTGTTTGATACAAAGTTTAACCATAAAAATTCGTTGCTTTTTATTTAATAATAAAATAAATAAATAGAGATATTTGAGCAGAAATCTTGCTACTTTTTGCTTCCTGCTCCTTTCTTCTACGACCCATAAAAGTTGTTTCCCAATGTCTATTTTAGTAATTACTAATAATTTATTAATACTAGCTGTGCACTGCGGTTGCACCCGCCTGCTCTTACTGCTCCACTCTTTTGGGTCGTAGCGTGATGTTATATAGCCTATAACTTTCCTCAAGAATTTGGCTATCAAATGCAAGATGAATTTTTCGACTGGTAGGTAGTTCCAAAGATAAGCACGTTCAAACAAATAAACAAACAAGCTTCCAGATTTTCCCCAATTTTCCAGGCAACTTTTCCAATTGATTTTCCCCAAAACTTTATTCAGACTATTACGAACATTAAATAGCCAAATCGGTCCAGCCGTTTACAAGTGATGCACTTACCAACGAACAGCATTTATTATTTTACTTATATAGAACAAAGCTTATGAGTATTAACCGTACCATTATCTATAAAAACGGCAAAAAAAATAATCATATTTGTTGAATGGGAGCCCCCTTAAATATTTATTTTATTCTGTTTTTTAGTATTTGTTGTTATAGCGGCAACAGAAATACATCATCTGTGAAAATTTCAACTGTCTAACTATCACGGTTCATGAGATACAGCCTGGTGACAGACGGACAGACAGACAGACGGACAGACAGCGGAGTCTTAGTTATAGGGTTTCTGTTTTTACCCTTTGAGTACGGAACCCTAAAAATATATATAGAATTACTTGTAAGGAATGCCAGTATATTCCAGGCTGAGGTATACGCGCTAATTATATGCGCTGAAGCTAACTTACAAAAGCACTACATAAACAAGAAAATTTACATACACTCAGACAGCAAAGCGGCTCTCTTGGCCATCAACTCCTACACTATATCCTCTAAGCTGGTCATGAACTGCGTTGATGTACTGAACAGACTGGGTAGCAAAAACCAGGTTATTCTTAAATGGGTACCAGGGCACTCAGGGATAGAAGGTAATGAAATTGCCGACTTCCTGGCACGTGCAGGGGCTAAGGATACACAGTATGGACCTGAACCGTTTTGTGGAATTCCTAAAAGCCTAACTAGAAGGATTCTGATAGACAGGTGCAATAAGGAATCAGTACAACACTGGCACAACTCGCCAGTACAGCACCATGCCAAGTTACTTATATAGGGACACATGCAAACACTTTCGAATGAACTTAACTCACTCAGTCGAACAAATCTTCGTAGCATCACCAGAATACTTACTGGACACTGCAAATTGAACAGTCATATGTTCAATCTAAAACTATGCTCAACGAAGACATGTAGACTGCCAAACAGAAGAGGAAACAGCACTACACATTTTATATGAATGTGGACCTCTCATGCGGAAAAGATATACTCACCTGGGAGAACATGTGTTGAGACCAGCTGCGGTACAAACAATCACTGCAAAACGCCTGCTGAAATTCCTAAAGGGAATAGGTATCTGCAGTGAAATTTGACGAGGAAAAAAAAAGGGAGATCACAATAAGCCTATTTTGGCTGCAGTGATACAGCTCTGTATAAGACTGAAATAGCCCTAACCCCAAATAATAATAAGGATTGTAGTTTTCAAAAGTTTTTTTAAAACGCAGCCAAAGCCAGCTAGTATAGCAATAGAGAACGGTCCAGTGACACGATTGGTTCGCATAGCGTGCTTACTAATCTCACTATTAGTAACGGAATCAGATAATTGTAGATATATACTGTGTCCATTAAAGAGTTATATGGTGGTGGCCATGAGCTGTTTAACCAGAAGTTTCCGATTCGAATCCCAGCAGAGTACAATATTTTGTACTAGGTTTCTGACACGGCTTCACCCGATTTCATTGTCACACTCTTCGGAGCTATTTAAAATAGATCTACCCGGTAAAAGTCGGCCACTTTTATAGTCGGTGATTAGTCGGTCAATTTGGGATCGAATAGTCGTTAGTCGGCTAGTCGGCCAAATCGGTATAACACTGAAAATAACGAGTTGAAACAAAGATCTATTTGCCACCTACGATTTCTGAAAATTTCATCAAAATACAGTAAGCCGTTTCGGAGTATATTTTATACAAACATGGATTTTGGTATTATTTTTGAACAGATATCAAATAGTTTTTAGCAGTGTTTGAAGTCATAGTCGCATAGTAGATTTAGTAGCCTTTGGTGTAGGTACATTCATTATTAACAGGGTATGTTTAAATTAATTTCTATCTTCCAATAAGCACTGACAGTTTGCCACTGCGAATTAATGGCGTACGGCCGTTTGTACGTCATTAAATGATTAGAGAAATGTCTAAATTATAGATGAATGAATTACCTTTTAACAACGGCGCGGTCAAAATCCAATAGTATTCATTTAACACCTGAAACAAAATATTCATTTTAATTTAAACTATTTAATAGAAAAAAAAAATCCATATAGATAGACGGAACTTTAGCCAAAATCTGGTGGAAAAAGTTTAAAGTCTAACATAACAATATAAAAATCTTAAATCGAATCTAAACATTAAAAATAATTAAATAAAGATCCGTGTGTAATAGTGGCAAGAATAGTGGCTGCTTTTCCCCGCTGAATGGCGATGCTGATTCGTTGAGCGAGGAAGGAGCCAGCCCTCTTGTCACCAGATGAGATGATCAGTCGATGGGATAGATAATTATATCTAACAAACAAAATCGCCTACCAGCACATGCTCTTTCTTCCCGGAGGAAGTTCAACAGAACATAGTCTATTCCAATGTGTTGAGTTCTACAAGGAAAGTGGAGAGTTCTTTGACAAGATAGAGTTCCACATTCACAAGGATAATATGACTGAGGCGATGACAGACTGAAGAGTAGTGACAAAAGTGACAAATATTATGTGAAAGATCGCGCTATAAAAAACAGCACGAGGAACTAGAGAAAGGCGGCCATCTAACTCTTGACAGAAGTACTAAGATCTGACTCCTGTCAAGTGGTGTGTGGCGTCAGATGGCGTAGAAGAAGGTGTTTTAGCCAGTATCAATCCGGTACTACTTGGGAGTCCAACGCAGGATTTTTCTTTAATATAATTTAATTATAATATATTTGTATTTTCTATAACGAGCCCTTTCATTTGATATGTCACTTTTTTACTTTTCATTTAACCCCATAATTAACTCCGAAAATCGAAATTCAATTATTTTAACTATACGTCATGATTGGGTCATCAAACTCTACATTTGGATCAAATTTCACCTTTTTCGTCCAGTAGATTCGTTAGAAAGATTCGTTTTTTTTTCCTAAAAATGGTAACTGACAGATTTTCCAAGCTGTATCCAAATTAAATTTAATTTCTCATTCTCGACGCGTAACTATTCAAATGATTGTAACCGAATCACTTCTCGTAATAATTACGTAAGTAACTGTACGCCGAATTAGCAATTCTAAAACTACACTCAAACTAATTCTGTATTCCATACGAATGCAGTATTTTCATTAGAACCTTTTTTTCAATAGAAAAGGTAATACGTGATTTCGCCACCGCTTAATTTTAAGCGAATGAATCTATAAATAAATAATTAATATGGTATTAATATTAATACGAAGGTAACCAAACCTCGCGTGAAGGTTGTAGAATGCAGCAAATACTGAAAACGGAATTTACTTAGACTTTTTCTAAGATATTTTAGATTCATATCATTTAAATACCATCGGCTAAAAGAGGGAGACTTGGTCTTCCGCTGAGTACCCTGAGACCGTAACACGGTTTCAGGAGCTGTTAGGCAACTCGTGAATTAAGAAAAAAAATCATTTAAAAAAAATTAACAATTTGAACGTAAATTTGTTCTTCTGTCGGTACCGTAAAAAAAATTTCACGGATTGCCTTACAGCTCCCGGGAACCGTTGCCGGCCCCAGGGTACCCAGTGGAAAACAAAACTCTACCTCATTTAGCCGAAGATTTTTGAGGATATACCTAACGAGTGGGCCAGCTCTGTTGAGTTGAATAACTCTCCCAGTAAGTAGTTTAATATCTAAGCTGTTTTAATTTTATATTTTGAATTAAAATAAGCTTATTTACAATACAAAAACAAACACATCTTCACTTAACATATATAACAGAATATGTGGTAAGCCTGTTGTTGCACTGATGTGTCACTTAAAGTTGAAAAAAAAGTACACTTTACAATACTAAATAATCTAATACTAATAAAAATCAAATGCTGTTCGTTGCTAAGCTTGAGAACGGCAGAACCGTTGGATAATGTTCGTAATAGCATAGATTAAATAATAATTTACTTAGTCTGACTGAATAAGGTTTTTAAGGAAAGAAAAATTGGAAAACTAAAAACTTTTCTTCTTTTTTTTCTTCACGGGTTGGTCTCCCTCGTTTAGCCGATGGTATTTGTGAGGCTATAACTAACGAGTGTACAGTTCTCTTGAGATATATTTAGATGGAAAAGTCTCTAAGTGTGGTTTCTCGGATTATGTAGATACATAAGTTTTTAATAAAAAAACTCATTGGTACTTAGCCAGGATCCTATTCCCCATCATGTCACGGCGGAACGCGTGCGTCGGTCGACATGACATGACCTAGAATCCTATTTCAAGTTTTATAATTCAAAATGTAGTGAAAGAGTTTTTGAAATCGGTTCAGTATCTACAAAAGAAACATTATATACAAATATTTTCAAAAATATATATGGTATGGTATCCAACCCGTGGTCTGCCTAGTTAATACCAGACGTCTTAACCACTCGGCCACCGAGTGCTATTTCTATGGGATTTTTGTACTCGTACTCAATACCATAAGGGATGAAAATTAATATGGAAATTTGTCAATTTTAGTCGAATTTATTGTAGAACGTTACAAAATCTTAATTTATTGGGAACCATAGACCTACAGGAAAACTTCGTT
The DNA here is from genome assembly GCA_963924495.1 of Nemapogon koenigi. Lineage (NCBI taxonomy): Eukaryota > Metazoa > Arthropoda > Insecta > Lepidoptera > Tineidae > Nemapogon > Nemapogon koenigi. The sequence continues at coordinate 797,124 of OZ004641.1, read as the reverse complement.
GTTATTCAAAGTATGACTTCCCGTCGCTCGACCGACAGTTCTGGGAAAGTATTTCGTACTTTGAATGTATAATGATACAGCTACTCATTGAAAAAAGGACTTAGACATTATTGGTTACTGCTCAGCTACCAAAAGACGTAGCGTAATGTTTTATATACCTAAACCTTCCTCCTAAATCAACCTATCTGAGAGTACCAAAATCGGTACAGTAGTTTTAGTCTATATGAGGCAAACAAAGAAACATTATTTTATCAGCCTAAGGCCACAGAGTAATAACTAGTCCTACCGCATGTAACTTGGTAATAGTGCCACCACATATTAGGAGGGATATATGCCATTATGTAATTGTAACCGGAAATTAAAAGTCAATCAAAAATTTGCCACGTATACCTACCGCTTTCGCCCCAAACTTGGATAACTTTTACATAGCAATCTACAACAGTATTTTAACAGACGTCTGGGATTCGAACCTATGCCATTTGTTACGATCCTGACATACCTCTTTCGCTTCTTTTATATTCATTCATCATACCTTTCATAGATGCTCGGCGATTGTGTGTACTTTTAATATTGCCATGGATCAATACATTTTTTGTATATTCAATAAAAGTACACCTTGGTCGTCCTCTGCTAGCATTTCGTTTCACTTCAGTCATATCTTTCATCCTTTATTCTTTCAACGTGTCTAAACCAGCGTAAACTATGATTTATTTTATTTTACGACTTTTTATATTGAAAAGAGTCTTGTTTAGCACAGCAGAATATGCGTAGGTCTAGGTACCTACCTAAAACAAAGTTTTCTGTAATCTTGAGGAATAGAGATTTGGACCCAGTAATCTAAAAACACTTGCTTACACCTTACAGCCTTCTCTCGGCATCATATTTGTAAAGATTAATTAGACTGCTTGTTCACGGGTTTTGCTTTACTTTCATCGTACATATGCTAGACAAAGCCACGGCCGCGGATGCGTGTATCTAATTACTGCTGCCAATTAACAATTTATTAACAACCTTGAACCTTTGTTCAGGAACATATTGATGAATCAACGGAGGTTAAACTTAAAACAATGGTTAATCCAACGGTTAAACGCCATTGTTAACTGAGCGAAAAATTGGGCGTGTATTTACAAAATATTGAACAGTTCCGACCACTGTTTAACTTTGTACCTAGAACTTAATTTATGTAAATAAAGTATTAATGTAGGTATTAGATTAACTAAAACATTAATTGATATTTCCAGCTTTGTTATGATTTCAATATAAAAACAATTCATGACAAAACTTTCTTACTCATAGACTCGACCAACCTTTCTCCCAAAACATCTTTGTTATAATTTATTGTATTTTTTAGTTTAACTTATAAATGTAGAAATTGAACAAAAATCTTCCCATTGCTCATATTATCACGCCTTTTATCCCAAGAAGGGTAGGCAGAGACAATCGAATGCCATTTGCTACGATCCTGACATACCTCTTTCGCTTCTTCTATATTCATCATACCTTTCACACATGCTCGGCGATTATGTATACTTTTAATATTTCCATCGATCAATACATTTTTTATGTGTTCAATATACAATATACACCTAGATCGTCCTCTGCCAGCATTTCCTTTCACTTCAGCCATTTCATCCTTAATTCTTTCAAAGTGTCCAAACCAGCGTAAACTACTTTTCTTCATTTTAGTCACAACATCTAATCACCTTGTCCACATTTTTCTCAAATGGCATCGTTTCGGATGCGGTCAATACGTTTAGGTATAGATATTGTATTCTATTTTTTCGTATTATGGCTCCATCAGAGTTTTGATGATTCCGCCGACCTAATCACAACTATCACAGACCGTATTCCCCATCATGTCACGGCGGAACGCGTGCGTCGGTCGACATGACATGACCTAGAATCCTATTTCAAGTTTTATAATTCAAAATGTAGTGAAAGAGTTTTTGAAATCGGTTCAGTATCTACAAAAGAAACATTATATACAAATATTTTCAAAAATATATATGAATCAAGAGATGTAATTATTACATCTAAATTAATTCATATTTTTTTAGGTCGAATAATTTGAAAATAAAAAACTTTTACCAGTCACTTTTCATAAAATTCTTATCACTGGTTGATGTAATCGTTTCGAGAAATGTTTGCTTTATTTCATCTTTATAATATGAACTTTACTTTTAAAATACAATAAAATGCTGCTCACTCAGTCATTGTAACACCAAAGAAATTGTGGCTCTCCAGGTCATCCCCAGATTCTGAAAGGAAGAAGATACGGCCCGCTTCTCCCATCGTCAAATATAATTGTCAAATAATTGAAAATGTATTTTGACAACTGTTTATTTATTAACAAAGTTGACGTTTGTCTATCAATGAGAGTATGAAACAATTTAACAGTTCATAGTTCCTGTGGCCACCTTCCAGCTCCATCATCAGGACCAGAGTACTTGTGATGGCAAATCAAACGAGCCAAAACTCGATGGCGTTACGTCGTTTAGTTCAGAGTTCCTGTGGCCACCTTCCGGCTTTATGATCAGATCAGATCAATAGTACCAAATTATTGTATTTTCATCCGAATTACAATCGATACAACAACTAGAAATTGGTTAAATTCGACTTCCAAGATTTGTTTACTTACAATATAAAGCATGTAAAAAATCCAACACATCACGACATTTATGCCTTGCGGGGGTGTTCAGAATTATTGGTACAAACCATTAGCAGAGTATAATGTATAAGAAAAAAAAATGCTAGTGCAGCACCGTACACGTACAAAAAAAAGGGAGACGCGGATAGTCTAAAATGTCTAAACTGTGTAATATATAATACAATGTAGCTCTCTTTCTCCTTCTCTCTATGATATATCTTTCTTCTCTCTCATGTAACGAAATGTGTCTAAACGTGACGCGTCCTTGAAATTAGGAAGAAGTTTAATATATACTAGATACAAACCCGGCTACGCTCGGCTATGAATTGGATAATTACCTATATAAAATGAGACTTTGGAGTTGTCCTGAGTTATAAAGTTCATGGCTCAAACAAACGTTACCCAATGCTCACTCTTTTCTTTGACTCAAACCACATGACTCAAACAAACGTTACTGTCACATTGAAAATTGTTTCTGAATATTTATTGAAATTACGGGATTATACGAATTCTGCGGATATATGTTCCTAACCCAGAATTGATTAATTTTTTTTTCTTAACGATTTGGTATGCGTTTGAATCAAGTCTACCGTTTCCCAAAAATAGATATTTACACGGTATCTGTCTGTGTTCGTCCAAAATAGTGTCTGAAGGGCTAAATTAATATTGATGAATTATGCAGGTATTCCCCGTTAACCAGGTTTTATACAAAAGTTTTGAGTTCATCATGTTGAGCCCACATCATGTATGAATGTATACAATTCAAGATGAAGTTAAAATTATGCAGAACTGCGATAAGATAAGGTGACCGTAACTAACGGAAACATATGATAAGAAACAGTTCAACAACTTGTGTCATACATACACTGTATGTTATAGGGGAAATGTGGTAAAAGAAGCTCAGGAAATAGGGGAAAGGAAGCTAAACTTGAGCAAAATCGAGTCTAGTTACTACCAAAAAGCGATGGTAACAGTGAGTGCACCCAGGCTGGCTCAACTTAGAACAAAAAATTAGGGCCAGGAAAAATGAGCCAATAGTAATGGCGTCGTATCGCCATCTCTTTCACGCCATATACATCTGTACATCATCTGACAGAGATAGCAAATATTTCTTTACCAATCCACAGTACGATGTTGTTAGGTTGGCAGTACCTTTCAGCCCTAACTTTGTTTCATTTTAATGTATGGCAGTCCCGACTCACTTACTCTATGAGTGTACCGTGCAAGCTCGCTATGCATTATTAATCTGTGGACGGTTACCATAGCTTTTTGTTAGTAACCGAGATAGGTAATATGGAGGCAGACTTATCTACAAAGCCGTGAGCGATACTGAGTAATTTTCCTCTCCGCAGGCAAAATAGAGTCATTTTCCTTCCCTACTCCACCACTCCACCTCACCTCTCAAAGTGTTCTTATGGTAAATTTTATTGTGGACAGTTTATGTGCAATATGCGTAGAATCAAAGTGGAATAGATGAATTTGTTTTAAAAACTTGTCTTATTTTGGTAAACAAGCATTGCATGTTTTTTTTATTATACACGTTGAAAGAATGAAGGATGAAAGATTGACTAAAAAGGTTTATATGGCAGAAGTGAAAGGAAATGCTGGCAGAGGACGACCTAGATGTACTTTTATTGAACATATAAAAAATATGTTGATCGATGGAAATATTAAAAGTACACACAATCGCCGAGCATGTATGAAAGGTATGATGAATATAAAAGAAGCAAAAGACGTATGTCAGGATCGTAACAAATGTCATTCGATTGTCTCTGCCTACCCCCTCTTGGGATAAAAGGCGTGATGATAGATAGATTGCTTGTAAAATTTATAAATAACAGTATAAAAAATCTGATTATTAGTTCTACAAATGTAAAATAGGTTAAAAATGAAAAGACATACAAAGTTTGTTTACCAAGTAAAACGAGGCTAGGAAAACTGACATTACATAGTTATTTTGATTCTATCCTTTGAATTGAAGTGGGATAATAGAGTGGTATGGAAAATAATCATGTACAGGATCACCTAACATGACCCAGTATTAGTCGTAGACCGCGTCACAAAAAAAGAGCGCTGGCACTGTAGGCGATTATTATTTAGCCAGTGCCAACTGCCAGCGTTATCTAGTTACGCAACTTATAGCGGAAAAGGATACATTGTTCCGATTGTTCGTACTAAAATATGAAAATAAAGACTTCGTAACAAACAACCCAACATTTTTTTTTTTTTCGATCAGTCAAAAATACGGAATCCTAACCTTTTTTTTTCTTTATTCACGGTTTCCCTTACAGCTTCCGGGAACTGTTGCCGGCCCCGAGGTACCCAGCTGAAGACAAAGTCTTCCTCATTTAGCTGATGATTTTTTGAGGCGATACCTCGTACCTAACGAGCGGTGGAAAAGCCTCTTTGTATGGTTTATTGGATAATCTACATAGATTTTTTATTATAAAAACCCATTGGTACATGGTTGGTGTGGGGATAGAACACGCGACTTCTCAGGTTATGAGCCGACGTTATTCCCACTCGACCACCGACGCCCCTAAACTATGCTTTTGTTTGTCTAAACTCCAGAGTATTCTACATAATGCATCCTTGTAAAGATATTTTTTCTCTTCACGGGTTGCCTTTGCAGCTCCTGAAACCGGGGTACCCAGCGGAAGACCAAGTCTCCCTCTTTTAGCCTAGGCTATACCTAACGAGTGTCCCAGTTCTGTTGAGGTATATTTAGATGGAAAATCCTACAAGTGTTTTTTGTCGGATTATGTACATAAGCTTTTAATTATAAAAAAACCCATTGGTACATGGCCGGGATAAAGAATTTGTATGCATATATTATTTAATTTGTAAGTGAGACAATATGTGACATTCTTCATATCTCTGAGTCAACATCCTTTATGAGACGTCGTTACGTCTAAATGTTATCTTTATATACAATATACATGCCACACCTATACAGACAGACAAACATAATTACTACAAACTTCTTTAAATAGATAAAGGGAAAAGGAATAGGGGATGATCTAGAACTTGTCGTGAAGTTAAAATATAAGATGGTAGAGCTAAATTTTGGTTAGAGTCTTTATGGAATTAAACTATAAAATTTCAAAAAATATTTCATTAGTAGCAGTTGTATTAGGAATAGAACGTTTACGCCCCATTTCACCCCCTTCCAATTTTCATATGTATATATTCAGTGGATTAGGCTGTGCGTTGATTTTCAATCAGTCAGCGATACTACAGTTTTATAAATTTACGTTATAAAAACGTTTTATTTAAATGCATAAAATATAATAACTAACTAAAATAAAATAAGGGCCATAGATAGACGGGCTACTCCTCCGCCAATTTTCTGCTCAATTTGGCCATAAGATTGACCGTTATCATAGTAATAAGTTAGTTTAGGTTTCGTTGCTATAGTTTTGGCAGAGCTCTATAAAAATTGTTATTTGTGTTGTTTTTAAACGTGAAAGGCGATCTGGGACGTCTAGTAGAATTGTGTTTCCTATTATTATTTATAATAATTGTTTGTTTGTATTATGTTTGTATTTTAGCATAATCTCCATATTATTATAAAGTAAAAGCTGTTGCGACAATAAAACGACAGAAAAATACAGTAGTACGAGGGTTAGTACTAGGCATACGTCGTGCACCCCCCCCCCCCCCCTCAATTTGTGTAAAATATAGCAATATTTGTTACGAAAACTGGATTTTTGCATTTCAAAATTTTCCACGAGTGAAGCCGGGCGGGAAAATAGTCAATATTTTATGTCGGTCATGTCGTTATCTTTGGATAGCAGAGAATTTGGTGTCAAAGTAAGAAAGTTACCGTATTTTTAATTAAACGTAATAAAAATGACAAAATTAGCCCAAATTGTGATATAAATGTTACGTGTGTTGACACAAGTGTAATAACTGCTTACAGATAATAAAGGTTATTATATTAAATTAATTAAGTAATTACTTTATCGAGGAATTAACATATTGACATTAATATGGCCATTCATAATTGTAAATATAGGAAATCTACCGCTAGAAATTTTATATGGAGATTTAGGATTATGAAAATTTTCGAAATACATAGGTATAAAAGGTGCCGAGTGAGCACACCACGGGTTCAATCCCAGATCCCGGTAATGTACCAATGGGTTTTTTTATAATTAAAAACTTATGTACATAATCCGACAATTTAAATATACCTCAACAGAACTGGCCACTCGTTAACAAATACCATCGGCTAAAAGAGGGAGACTTGGTCTTCCGCTGGGTACCCTAGGACCGTACACGGTTTCGGGAGCTGTAAGACAACCCGTGAAAATAGAAAAAAAAGTTATAAAACTTGTCCATACAAACTTTTGCACCTTCAGCCCCTTAGGGGTTGAATTTTAAACTACGAAATACTTGTTTCGTTATTTATGAGAACTTTAAGAAATCCCTTCTTACGATGCATAGGTACTAGGGATCTCACGACTATTCGCCCACTTTTATAGTCACTTTGGGGCCGATTCCTCCTTAGTCGGCTAGTCGGCCAAATCCATAGTCGGTAGATTACTAATAAGTACAATATAAAATAAACAACCTCTTCCTATCCTTAGCGGTTTGGCCTAGGGCTTAATCATGATCAGTCAGTCTGTCAGGACTTTGGCTTTTTATATGGCTACGGAAAAATAAATTAAATGTCCCGTTTTAATGATGCTGCAGGTTTTTATCAACTTGGTATTAATTAACAACTACAAAGCAAACGTAAACCAGAAATTGAATCATATCCATACAAAGGCACATAACAGCATAGTTTCCCCGTATAAATAATTGTTTATATTCTATTATAACATGTCATATGTGGACTTTGTTACCAGTGTTACTAGTCACTTCGCAAGGTAGGTATAACACTGTGATAGTGCGTGCAATAAATTGTAATTTTATTTCATACTTACATTGATTTTTTTTTTACTTTTCATGAATTAAAACAACAAAAAAAAACTAAGAAAACTAAAAAAATATATTAGTTAAACTAGAATTCCGACTCCGGCTTCGCCCGTGGTTAGTTCATGCAAAAATCCCATAGAAAAAAACTCTTTCTATTTTCCCCGATATTTCCAATTTTCCGGGCAACTTTTCCAATTTTTCTTTCCCTAAAATCCTGATTTATGAATATTAGGGTGAACGCTCCAGTAGTTGACCAATTAAGGCAGATTTCGATACAAAAAAAATGTTTACTAAATATCTACTAGAAATTTTGACTTGATTATTTTTGTGTACATTAAAAATTAGTTATTTATCAATATAAACTCATGAAATTTTAATTTAGTTTTACCATTATTTTATTATTAATTAATGAATTAAAATTTCAGCTAATGCGCCTGTAGTTGTCCAGAGGGATTTAATGATTGACCAGTTTTTAACTAGTAGTTGACCAGTTCAGTAAAAACTACAGTTTCATTGCAACAGTATGTTTTATTTAATCAAATAAGCAACATCTGAATATAAACGACTTATATTTTAAATAAATTATTAAATTGAAACAGTCTCCATTGTTTTTTCTCTTATTTTACTATTAAAATTTACCAGAAAATAGATCAACAGTTCAAAAGACTTACAAAACTTTGGTTCTATAACCTCTCTTATAATATTTCCTTAACAAGAAACAAATAAAATAAAAAGTACTTAAATAAAAAAAAATGCATATAATTTTTATTTATAAGAATATAAGTTCATTCATTGCTCTATATTCTTTATTATAGCATATTTATGAAAACTAAGCAATTTTCAGGCACAAACCACAAAAAAAACTTTTTCTTAAAAAAAACTGGTTCATCAAACTTGAAAAATGAAAGACCTATTTAGTCACCAAACAGATAAACATCTGCTCGAGATAAAAAAACCAAGATGAATGTTATTCCAAATATGCTAACAAGAAGAAATTTAATCAAACTTACTAAGACTCAATTGTTACAAAATATTCAAGAAATTCTCAACATGTAACAATGGATCCACAAATCACAAACACTATTTAAAAAAAAAAGAAAATTATTACTGCGCGCGCGCACGTTGTATGCCTCGGTCGGGGAGAGCGACAAGACTGGCGGAACTCAGCAACCAACGCCCGCGTTACAAAGGCCCTAATAACACTTCCTAATGCAAGTATGTAACTACGTGTTATATGCGTGTCTATTCGTCTGCTTGTAATTCAAGAACCACTGCTCCGATTAGAAGCAAATATATTAAAGGAAATGCCGGTAGAGGAAGTCCTCTTGAAGTTTGAACAGATTATCTAAGTTTGTAAGTTTGGGAATCTCTTAAACTACTGATCCGATTCTGAAAAGTTATTACCTACTTGTAAAAACTTACTGAAAACTTATTTTGAGAATGATTAATAAGAGAGGTAGACAATAAAAACTTAAAGCCAAGTCTCACGATTATTAGCCCGTAAAAAGTAATGTGGACCCAAGTCTAGCGCCAGAATATGTTATTACTTGGCATTGTTACTTGGGGTTGTTACATTACGCTAATCCTTTCTCACTAATAATACCTACTATAAATAATTGCGAAAGTCTGTTTGCTTTCTTTCAAAATGGAGCAACGGATCGGCATTACTATTTTGTAAAAGCTGGAGATCCGAAGTGACATAGGCTACAACTACTCTTATCCCGGAAAAAAAAAATTTTTCATAAACAGCTTTTCAACCCGTGAGAAGCCGGAAGGTCGCTAGTTTGTCATAATTTGACAGCTACCAGGATTATAGCAGTAGATTGTAGATCTTATAAAAAATTAAATGCTGTTGAGAACGGATGGACCGATCTGGTTAATTTTTTAAATGGTCGTAAATAGTTCGAATCAGGTTTTTAGGGAATGAAATTTGAAAATTTGTTTGGAGAATTAGAAAATTCGGGAAAAACTGAAAGTCGTTTTTTCTATGGAATTTTTGTATAAACTAAATCAAACTTTGAAATTGAAATAAGTTGAAATACTTGACTTCTATTTAAATTTCAAATTCTAAATTTCTAAATTCAATTTCGTTGCAATGATGCCAACATAAAAAATTAAAAAAACAATTAGAAACAACCTACTATCGCCATTGCAACGAATTTAAAGTCAGGATTTTAGGATCAGGATTGAAATTTAGGTCAAGAGTTACCTCCCTAACTGCATGCATACCTACTGCTACAAATAAAAAAAACTCCATAAGCTCCTTTATACCTTGCGGCACGACGACTGGTAATTGCCTATAGAAACAGAACGTGATGTTTTCTTTAGTGCCACGTGGTGCCACTAAAGTATTTTATCTTGACTGTTTCTTATGGATTTGATGTCTGTCCTTCACCAGTGTTTGTCAAACTTCATAAAATGACAAATGAGTAAGTCAAAAACATTTTAAAACCAAGCTATAATACACAAACATCTATTTGCTTCATAGTTACTAAAATGGGGGCGTCGGTGGTCGAGTGGGTAAAACGTCGGCTCACAAATGAGAAGTCGCGGGATCGATCCCCACATCCGACCATGTACCAATGGGTTTTTTATAATAAAAAAACTATGTACATTATCCGACAAACCGTACAAAGAGGCTTTTCTATCTACATACCTCAACAGAACTGGCCACTCGTTAGGTATAGCCTCAAAAATATCTTCGGCTAACTGAGGAAGACTTTGTCTTCCGCTGGGAGTACCCTGTAAGGCAACCCATGAAGATTTTTTTTATAATGTCTGTCGCTAAAAAAGCCAATCAAATTAGTTGGAACAAAATTCTCGCTGTTTTGATCTGCATTTATCGAGGAAGGGAAATATGCTCCAAGGGAAGAGCGCTCTCATCGCATAGGTATACCTACATAATATCCATCATCACTACATAAATTTAAAGACAAGCTGTTTGTGACATTTCACGCAAAAACTACTGCTCCGATTTTGTTGAGATTTTGACTATTAGATAGGTTGATTCACCGGGAAGGTTTATGAGTATTAAACGTTTAGCTATCATGTTTAGGAGCTGAACATTAACCGTACAAGTGAATCAAGTCGGGGTAAAAGTTAGCCCCAGCGAGTTTTCATGTACGTCCCGGTTTCAGGCAGTCTGTCCCGGTGTCCCCAGCGAAGCCAACATAGTCCCGGTTTTGCAAGCAGACCCAACGATTGTTTAAAATTTATTTTTTCCGCTCGAAATGCGTGGCCCGACGCCCTGCACGGGGAGGCAGATGACGATAAATCGTGTACTGAGTTACACACGTATCTAAAAACAAGACCCGATATTTAAAAAAAAATGTTTAGCCGACAAATACAAAAATACGACTTAGAAGTCACGCCACTACCGGGGTCTTGATTATTTTGTGTTATTCTATCTTCTATAATAAAATACTTGTAAAACACTAAAAACTTTTTTTATTATATATTTCCGCAGATGTGTCCCGGTCTGACAAAATAAATAAATGGTCACGTTACGTATGCTGTTGTGACGAATGTACAACAACCCGTCTAATCCGTCAGAGATTGAAAATTATGTATAGGAAATAATTGTGTAGAAATGATCTACAAAAAAGTCCATGGTAGCATATGTCTACCTCTAAAAGATAAGTTTTATGGCTGTACAAAAAATCATGTCAATCCGTTGCTCTGTTAATATCGTGAAAGAAGGACAAACAAATTATTAATCAAAAAACAATATAAAAACCTTATATCTAGAATTAGAATGTTTAGAACATTAAAAATAACGAAATAAACCAGGTCCGCGTGGAATAGTGGCAAGAAAACTGGCTGCATTTCCCCGCTGAATCGCGATGCGGATTCGTTAAGCGAGGAAGGAGCCAGCCCTCTTGTCACCAGAAGAGATGATCAGTCGAGGTGTCTCTAATAAAAAAATTGGCATTTGAACCCCACTACACCAAACGGCACAAATTTGTAGTTTTCAATAATTGAATTTAGTTAGGACACTTTAAAAACTAACTTATCAAATAAAATAGTATGTGCAGTTTAAGATCCAGATTAATAATAGTCTGATAGTCAAAAAATGCAAGTGTCTGCAACTTTTTATTTATTGTGACAATAAATTGTGTCAGACTCTGCATTAATCTGCAACCTGCCTTAAAACCTGCCATTTCGTAATATTAAACAATAATAGAAACGTCTATCATTCACAATGACATTTCTAAAAACCGATAGAAATTTCGTACAAAACACTGACTCATAATGACACGTGGTGCTAACAGGTTTCTGTTTGTCAAACGGTGAAAGTGATTATACTGCTAAAGGTGAAATAAAAACTTCTTACAGCTCCCGAAACCGTGTTAGCCAGCGGAAGACCAAGTCTACCTCATTGAACCGATGGTATTTGTGAGGCTATACCTAACGATTGGCCAGTTCTACTGAGATATTTTTAGATGGAAAAGTGTGGTTTGTCGGATTATGTACATAAGTTTTTAATTATATTAATAAAAAAACCACTGGTACATACATTTCATTGACAGATTCTATGAAATAGCTGCAGATTATTTGTATCATAATTCTTCGCTTCGCTCAGTGTGTTCTTTAATGTATTATTTAGGTAATTATATGAATTGGATAATTATATAAAACGACCTGAGTTATAAAGTTCATGGCTCAAACAAACGTTACCCAATGCTCACTCTTTTCTTTGACTCAAACAAACATTACTGTCACGTTGAAAATTGCTTTTGGACTTATACGTGATTATACGAATTTTGCGGATATAAATATTCCTAAACCAGAATTAATTGAAATTTTTTTCTTAACAATTTGGTATGTGTTTGAATGAAGTTTACCTTACCCCTTGATGAAATTATTAATATGAAGATAAATGTGGACTGTATAAAAAAAACTCCAAAATTAATTCGTGATTCACACGAGATTTTTTCCTAAATTTTTTGTCGACTTCTGTCAGTTTATTAACCTCTCCCACGTGTTTGTTTCATAAGAATAAATTATATTTGGTACATACCTATTTGTCTACAAATTATGCCTCAGCGACCTAATATTTTTTTACTTTTAAAATCTGCAATCAACATTTTTTTTAAGTTACGAAATTGGTCAACGATTACCTATATAGTATTTTTAATAAAATATTCATAGATTGATGTGTAACATCTTAGATCTCGCTATGAGACACTTTGCAGAGAGAAATTCTTGAAACGGGACGGAAATGCATAATCGGAAGTATCTGTCTATCTATCTATCTATCATCACGCTTTTTATCCCAAGAGGGGTAGGCAGAAACAATCGAATGCCATTTGCTACGATCCTGACATACCTCTTTCGCTTCTTTTATATTCATCATACCTTTCATAGATGCTCGGCGATTGTGTGTAGGTACTTCTACTTACTTATGTATATCGTCCTCTTCTAGCATTTCCTTTCACTTCAGTCATATAAACCTTTTTAGTAAATCTTTCATCCTTTATTCTTTTAACGTGTCCGTTTATTTTAGTCACAACATCATCTTTCACTCCGCATTCTTCTCTAATGACAACGTTCCGTAAAGACCGCATTTCCATTGCATTTATCTTACTTTCATGCTTCTTATTCCATACCCAACTCTCGCTTCCCTTTATGTATCATTTGAATAAATGAGTTATAAAATTCTCATGTTACACAAATCTACAAATGTAATTTAGGTACTGTGTACCTATAAAAATAATAATACGAAATATTTTCCTATGGAATTTTTATATTGAAACAAAAAAATAATATTGAACAATGACGTCCTCACTCAATAATAATTGGTAGGTCAGACAAAAGTTAGCTGAAAAATTAATTGTAAAATGTTAGGCTTTTATTCAAGTTTCCTACTAAGTTTTCTGTTTCTACACACCATTACATGAAGGAATCTATTTATAGCTACTAATACTATAAAATTGCGTATGTTTATTTATGCTTCTTTTACATCAAAACGGACCAACGGATCGACGTGACTTTTTGTACAGAGTCGGAGGGCTAGAGAGTGATATAGATAATGCGAATTTTTCGTAAACAAGTTTTCTGCCAAAAATTACTGGACCGATTTGAAAAATTATTTTACTGTCAAAAAGCTACATTATTCTCTAAGGACAGAGACTAGGTTGTATTTAATAAAGTTAGGGTTTCGTAAGAAATATTTGTAACTAAAACCGACCTAAAATGTTCACTTTTAAATACCTTTTCTAAGGAATGCCCTAACAAGGAATGGATCCCAGACTCTCATAAGTTCTACTATAAACTCGGTCATAATAAAACGTTAAATTACCAATTAAATGACAATATGACATCATGGTTGACCTCCCGTCTCTTTAGCCTATACATTGTTGTAATAAGGTCAAAAGGATTATATGACGAAAACTGGTCAAACTTAGGAGTGGCTAAAATTGAAATAGAAAGATTTTATATTAAAATAAAAACCTTAAATCAAATCTAAAGATTAAAAATAACTAATTAAACCAGGTCCGCGTGGAATAGTGGCAAGAATACTGGCTGCATTTCCCCGCTGAATCGCGATGCTGATTCGTTGAGCCCTCTTGTCACCAGAAGAGATGATCAGTCGAGGGGATACATCTTTAATAAAATTTTTGGCATTTGAACCCCACGGACCTAGAGTTTCTACACCAAACGGCACAAATTTGAAGTTTTCAATTATTGAACTATATTTGCGCCGTTTGTTAGACTCTGCTATTTCCGCTTTGATAGCTGTTTCCCTGAGATGAGACGGGGCTAATGTGTCCACGCACGTAGCATCCCATACAAGGGCCCGACCTCGCTCCCAGGGAATCAGAGTCATTCCATCGGGTCTCTGATATATGTAGCGAGAAAATAGAAATAATATCGGATATTTCTAACAAAGAATGAAAGGTATGGCCATAATCCGTCAAACTAATTTCTTGTCACATTTTCAAACAACAAAAAGTTGCAATGAGCTGTCACAATATGAGCAACTATACTGTGTTCAACATATGATGGCGTGTTTGTGACAGATGACAAAAACCGGCCAAGTGCGAGTCGGACTAAGGTAGAGAAGTATGCATTATAGTTATACTACTTAGACATTTCTTGTAAGCGGGGGCCCCCTTTAATTTTTTAATATATTTTATTATTATTATTATTTGTTTTTATAGAGGTGATAGTAATGCACACTCTTTGAAAATTTCAAGTGTCTACCTATTACGGTTCAAAATATACAGCCCTGTGACTGACGGACGGACAGACAGACAGCGGTTCCGATTAAATAGTTTGTTATTTCATTATTGATTATTTACATCTTATATCTAATAACTTAGATTGGTTTTAGGAATAATATTTTTCTTATTTTATACTTTATTAGACAACTCATCATATAATGAACAGAGTACATCTAAATGTGAACATTGTTACAGCGTCTCTACAAGTCGTAATACTCCATAAAGATATTACCAAGTTATTACGACAAAAAAATTGCGAAGAATGTGAGAAAATAAATGCTCATAAGAGATGTAATTCAACAATTTATATGCGCTAAGTGTCATACCACTTCCCTACGCCCGCTATTGTATGTTAATGTATGCACGCACAGCCATGTCAACGACTTTGAGATATGTGGGCATGGATGTGATGGGAAGAGAAGTATTTGGCTCTACAACAATTTTCAAGGGAAAGAAAAATTTGGGAAAAACTGAAAGTGATTTTTTCTATCGGATTTTTGTGAAGGTAATGAAAGTTAATATGGGCTCCACGGGCAAAGCCGGGGTGGGGTGTAAATTAATGAAATTTACGTTCTTTACAAAAAGAAAAACTATAGACCGATTTTTTTATTCACATTGTCATTGTGTCCATGTTTTTCAGGAAATAGCGGCCTCTAAGCATATGTAACAATACATGAACCAATTATTGTGGAAGTACGCCTGAATGCTCTCAACAACCTACCTTTACGTCAACTTGTTGGTTGATAGGAAAAACTGCAATTTTAATTACATACGTTATGAAATGCATGCAAGCTCGCCCTTTCGTACCACGCCCATCCCCCGCTCCTAACTGATTCCTCATCAATCCCATAAGGGGGTAAACTTTCAATTATCTAGAATCTTGAAATATTATAATTAAGGTTATCATAAAACAAGTATAGTTCCCGTCACGTAAAAAGAGCGCTGGTGAGATAAGTCGGTTTATTTAGTGAAGATTATCTCAAATTATTCCTATACGAACTATTATTGCTGTCATAAATTTTTTAAGGTGTTTGAAATATTTAGTGAAGCCAATAGAAATATAGATACTCGACTAGTCTCGGTTGACCTAAAGACTGGCTCTTACCTCGCCAAAGGATCAGTATAACCATTCAGCGAGGTAACGCAGCCAATGTTTTGGGAACCATGCCACAGGGAGGGTTTCTTGAAGAGGTATTATTTTTATAATTAGTAAAATATATTATAAATACATTTGTTCTCTAGTCTAAACTAACAAAAATATATATGCTAGGTATATTGTTACCGTAGTTTTTTTTAAATAAGTATACATTTAAATTTAAATTATATACCTACCTATCTACTTATACTTATTTAAAATTTTATATTGATTCTGTGCTGACATTTTGTGGTTTCGTTATTTTAAATTTTATTACATGGTTTTATAATCTGGTATATATGACATAGATAGGTAACTGTTATCATTGACTTATTTTATATTGTAATTTTTTAATTTGAGATGCATTCATACCTATTTATAATTAATATTTGAACAATGCAATGCGGTAGGATATGTAATTTTTTTTACCATATTCATCAAATAAAGATTATTATAAAAAAAAAACAACTTTATACATAGAAACTAGAAAAAATTACAAACAAAATGTTTATATATTTTTATTTTTATTTGCGGAGACAATGCCCGGTCCTTTTGTAAAGCTTGCATGGTGACATAGGTCCAACATGTAGAGGCCCTATAGGTGCTAAAGTGTTGTGACTAGCACCCGTCGGGACCTATCTCTGAATGCATCAAATACAATGCGCTCACAGACAGGCCCCGTCAGGTGCCTGGACTATTGCTGAGATAAAATTAAATTAGAAATGGGCTATTGTTTTGTGGCGATAAATGGATTGGTTTTATTATCATTATGTCAAACATACGGTACGGTACGGAACCCTACATATATATTTACCTACTTTTACCAGGTCGAAGCTGTCCATAACATCGGAAATATTTCTGCGAAAATTCCCACGTTCACAGCAATTTCACGTTCCAAATAGCGGCGCAGTGTGGACGATCTAGTTTAACGTGGTTTAACGGTCCGTCTGTCCGTCTGTCTGTCTGTCTACAGTTACTAAACGGTTTATATATACATATTTATTCACTTAAAATAGAACACGGCTTCGCTCGTATGATCATTATAAAACTTAGCGGGAGGCACGTAATGTATATAAAAATCAATATTTATTTGTTTGTTCGTATTCTATAGACTCAAAAACTACTGGACCGATTTGGAAAATTATTTTTGCATTTGATAGCTCAATTCTCGGGGAATGTTATAGGCTGTTTAACATCACGGTACCTATCCAAGGGGGTGAATTGTATTCCGAATATACAACGCGTACGCGTGCCAAAGTAGCGGGCAATCAGTTAGTAACTCTGTAAAAAAATGTTTAATCCTCAGAATACAGAATAAACCAGAATAAATATAATTTCTTCAAACTGAAGCTAAACAATGCTGTTTTTTGACAATATACGAAAAATTAATAAAAACATAGAATAGGTGTTATTTTTAATTAATATTATCCTATCTCTTGATAACAAGATTATCCCAAAATTGGTAAATCGTGGCGAGAACATGAAGGGTGCGGAAAATCTCGTATTTTTTGGACACATGATGACGTTTTTCTATTCAGTACTCATGTACTCTGGGCACTCTTAAAAATGATTCTATGTTCCGTCATGACATGATGGGGAATCCGGTTTAATCCCGCCCGCGCTGTGATAGTTGTGATAAGACACATCACAGTCGGCGAGATCATCCACCGATTAATCAGCATATTAGCAAATCATCGATTAATATTGGTGAAGCCACAATAAAAGAAGAAAAAAAATTAAAATAAATCAACAGCTCCCGGGAATCGTTTCCGGACCCAGCTGAAGACAAAGTCTTCCTCACTTAGCCGAAGATTGTTTGAGGCTATACCTAACGAGTTACCAGCTCTGTTGAGGTATGTAGATGGAAAAGCCTCTTGTACAGTTTTTCGGATAATGTACATGGATTTTTTATTATAAAAACCCATTGGTACATGGTCGGATGTGGGAATCGAACCAGCGGAATCTCAGTTGTGATCCGGAGTTTTACCTACTCGACCGCCGAGGCCACCGACGCCCACGCTACGAAGTGGTTAGTAAAGTGTAAAATAAATAATTAAATCGTTAATAAGTATACCGATGATTATGTCAAATTTATGTTATGAAATTACTTTCATTGTCGTTTGATGCCAGTATAATGAAAGTAATACTAAAAAGTTAAAAACCGGTCCTTATGTTAATTTTGATAGAAAGTAGATAAAAATAACATATAGGCTTTAAAACTAATTTGTAACCGATTAATCGTCTTGCAATATATCTGATGTTGAAAGAAAACCTTAAATCATTTGTATCAGACTGCATTAATTACTGAAATAATTCGGATCCTGTTTGTACTGGAAAAAACGAGCGAGCCTTACTTATTATGATGTGTAACATCTGACATCTCACCTTGGTAATAAGCAACATTAATATTATATCCTGAAAACATAAACACTTTATACACAACACTGTAGGTTAAACGCACAGCTGATGCGTTCTCCTTCTCTATTTTTCTTTCTCTTTCTCATCACACATGAACACACTGTTGGCTGACAGTACCAACCTCTCGGAAAATGAGTTGGTACCTACCATCTGACGGCCAACTCTACAACCGCGCGCGCTCGTTGTTCAAACCAGCGCACGCCTTCCTGTTACACACTTTCGTATCTTTTCACGAAATCACTCATATAGATTTCAAGAAAAAACACAGAAAAAAAACACGTCACCAACCGCTAACAAAAAATAGTTTTGACTATAGTGTGTTTAGTCTTATCTAATACCTTATGCTATCCTATAAAATGAGCTGAAGAGTTTTGGTATACATTTGCTTATTACTTATTATTGAGCGCAAATTAATTTCAGGAACTACCGATATGAAAAAATAATTTTGCAGGTTATAGGCTATAACATCACACTACAACCCAAAGGAGCGGAGCAGTAACCACATACCTTCACGCCTGTTTCCCAAAGGGGTAGGCAGAGAGTATGGAGCGCCAATTCTCTTGCTTCATCCACATCCATACATTGTTTCATACAATTAATCTATTTTTAGTACTACGTATTTGACCTTTTTTAAGGACATCAGATATTTTGATCAATGAAAGTTCGTCTTGGTCGTCCTTTCCTTGTTATTCCTTTCGGTACTATAGCTTTATTTTTTTTTCTTCACGGGTTTGCCTTACCTCCCGAAACCGTGTTACGTTTCCTAACTAGGCCATACATAACGAGTGGCCAGTTCTGTTGAGATATATTTAGATGGAAAAGTGTGGTTTGTCGGATTATGTACATAAGTTTTTAATTAAAAACCCATTGGTACATGACCTGGATCCGGGGTCGAACCCTTATTACAGCTTTATATATTTGTTTAGTCATTCCTTCATCACACATTAGTTCAACATGTCCAAACCATTTCCCCTTTCAATTTTATATACAACACTATCAGTCACTTCCCATGTTTCACGTCAACCATTGGCGAGCCAGGGCAGTAAGTAGGTATATGATCCTTTTTGTCTGTCTGTCTGAATTTGTATTCGACATTTACAAGTAAGTATGTATTTAGGAGCTAAATAACGTTTAAATCGTGACAGTATAAAAAATATAACAGGTTTATATGGAATTGTTACAAGCTGTTGAACACGACACACCCACATTTTTGTATCAGGTCATATCAAAATCCAACCATTAATTTTACTTTTGACATAAGCAAGCACGCCTATGAAGTTCCATAATTATCTACTAATAACATCAGGCAACCATAGACAAAAAATGCAATACTTCATGGACGCTGTTTTTTCTTTACAAGAAGCGATGAATTTTTCTTATATTGTCTTTTTATCAAGAAATACAACAACCGTTGCTAAGGCGTTTCTCTGATACATAATTTTCAGCCGTAAACAGAGACAAATTACTGAATTTCTGAAAAACTACTGAACCGATTTTCGTCATATGACTGTGAGATAATGTCGAAAAATTATTATATCCTAAAAAAATAAAATAGGTACATACTATTTCATCGATATATTAAGAAAAATTGACTTTAAAAGTTAGTTTTTTTCAAATTTTCTAAATAACTACTGAACCAATTTTCACTAAAAAAAATGGGACCACACGGGAAGCACCAGCTTTCAAATAAAAAAGAATCATTAAAATCGGTTCACAAGAATAGTATACTTACTAGCGTTCGTACATTGTCTACAACATAATATCTAGGTACAACAATCAAATAAAGGTCAACTAGATGTTGTAACCTCGTTTACTTTCCCTTACCGTCTGACCCTAACTGTGTCTGTGTATATTCTATTTCTTAGGTCTTATATAGGGTCTAGGTTTCACAATTGTTTGGTAGACAGCTGCGCAATGTTATCCAACACATCATGAATACATATTATAAAACAAAGCCCCCCTCCGCGTCTGTCTGTCTGTGTCACGCAAAAACTACTGAACGGATTTTGTTGCTGTTTTAACGATTAGATAGGTTAATTCACGAGGAAGGTTTGCAGGTATTAAACATGGACCTATCATGTTTAGGAGCTGAACAATAACAGTATAAGTGAATCAGTTCAGGGAAAAACTTAGCTCAAGCGTGTTTTCATGGCGTAATCCTAAGATTTTGCAAGACGACGCCTCTACGGGCCACGCATCGTCTTATAAAATCTTAGGCGTAATCCGTCAGATATTAAATAAAAAAATTGGATGAGTTGCGAGTACGACTCGCGTGCTAAGGTTTCCGTACCATTTTATTGATCAGAACTTTAGGTTTTCCTGTAAACTATATAAGATAGGACCTATATTCCCTATTGTTTTCAAAATTTTTGACTCACTAGTTTCGGAGATAAGGGGTAGGAACGGTCAATTTTCGTATATTTTCTTTAATATAATTTAAATTAAAAAAAAATGTTTGCCTTTGAAAGCCCAATTCTTGAGGAAGGTTATAGGCTATACAACATCACGCTACGACCCAAAGGTGCAAAGCAGTAACTATAAACACGGGTGCAACCGCAAGGCTCAGCTATAGTACTCTATAAAATCGTAGGTACAGTAAAGTAGGCCACACATTGGTCCGGCATCGCACCGAAAATTTGCCATTCCGGCCGCCATAAGATCTAGACCAGCCATGTCAAACTCAAAGTCACTGGTGGGCCAAAAGCATGAAGACCGTAAACTAGGTGGGCCGCAAAACCTAATTTTAATGGAAACAAAGTACTGAAAATCTTAACAAAAAAAAGTATTATCATATTCAATAATAAATTATTAAAGGACAAGTATATTTATTAAATGTTCAATAAAAAGGACACTTGTTGATGCGCGCGCGTTTTTAAAAACCTCGCGGGCCTTATTATCTGGCTGTTTTAAAAATTGAATCGGGCCGCAGGAAAATGCTCAGTGGGCCGCATGTTTGACATGGCTGATCTAGACGGACCATTTGTTATAAGAATTGTACTTGATTTTGTAGTGTTTTTTTTTATATATTTTAAGATCCGTACCTGGCTACGCCTTTGTGTAAGTAGGTATTGGGTTTTTTCTTATGGATTGATCTATCTATCTATCATCACACCCTATATTTCAAGAGGAATAGGCAGAGACAATCGAATACCATTTACTACTATTATGGATTGAATTTTGTTTGACCTAGAGACCGAACTTTGTTAAAAAATTCCAACATACGAGTAGTTGAAGTTTACGCTAAGTAAAATCACTTTCTATAATTTCGTAGTTTCCTAACGATTAAGGAATGCAATGTTCATATGGAAGTGATATAAAAATGTTAAAATTGTCTTGTTAGTGCACATAAACGCACTAAATTTACGCCCGCTCTGCCGACGCTAGAAAAAAAACAGCGCAAACTTTCTACAGAGTAATTAGAAGATTGAAACACGAAAGAGCGTTCTTTCTCATTTAGACGAGATATTGGTTTCGCTAAGAAAATTTGTATTTCAAATATTTGTCCATGTTCGGAATTAACACGCTTTTGAACTATAAAAATATCTTTAGATATAAAACTGTGAAATTGGCGTGTCTCTGAAAATATTTGGAAAATTCAGATGTGTAAAATTTTGGGACATATTTTAAGGCGACGATATAGGCCGGTAACCTTGAAAGAATGGGAGGAGCATATACCTGTCCCCCGCACTGCCCGGCGCCCGGACACAATGCATTGCCGCTCGAGGCTCGGGCGCAATTTTTTTGTAAAATTGTAGTGTACCCATACGTTTTATTTTATTGGGTGGGACAAGACAACTACTTATTTTATAAACGCAAAGTTTGTGAGGATATTTGTTGCTCTTTCTCGCTAAAACTACTTTACAATTATATAGCTTATACGTGCTAAGAATAATACATAGGCTATAATTTATTTTGATTTATTATTTCCACGTGCGAAACCGGGACGGAAAGCTAGACCTACTAATTTATACTAATATTATAAATGCGAAAGTAACTCTGTCTTTCTGTTTGATTGTTACGCTTTCACGGCTAAACCTCTGAAGTGATTCAGATGATATAGAATGAACCCTAGAGAAAGACATGCTATCTTATATCCCGGGAAAAACTAAAACCATGCGGGAAAAGCCGCGGGCAAATTTAATTATATTATGAATGTCAAAGTGTATTTGTTGCTGAATCACGCCTCAACGGCTGAATGGATTGTGGTAAAACTTGGACGATAGTTAGCTCATGTAATGTAGGGATAGATAAATGATGCTCAAACAAAAAGTACATACTATTTTTTATTATAGTTCATAAAAATTTAAAATTTTTTGAGAATTCGTATATTGATCAAAAAATTCTTCGCATTCACTTTCTTCTTTCTCTGTAATTACTACATCTTTATTACCACACAGTGCCGAGGCTGACGTTTCAGCGCTATACTCTCCGCGGTCTGTTGTCACAGCTCGTTTATTTTTTGTTACCTTTTTGTTTTCTTTATCTTCCTCATGCTTTCTCTTGCGTGCCTCTATAGCATTTGCAATATATGGAGGATCTCTAATTAACATATTTCTTGTATGTCTAGGATCTACTAGCTCTGGGAGTATACAGTCCATGTAAAAATTTATCAATTTGTTTTTCATTTTAATTTCCCAGAAAGCATCATCTTTGTTAATTATTTCTATTTTTACAGGGAAATTTTCACCAGACCAAATGCCAAACAGACATTTTGATTTTTTTGTTATATGCAGTTGACCTTGTATTTGATACCACCAATGATGTTCTTTGTTTATCAAATTCTTTTTTTGTAAAAAGGTATTTTTTTTTCAGTGATTGCTTTTTCCAACCCTAATTTATAAGCTGTGATGGGGCACTTAATTTCTAATATGGTCTCACTATCAATTATACCGTCAGGCGAGGCACCGAGAAATGGTATTTCGTCATCAATGAATAGCCCACAGGGCTCAATTTTAATGTTCTCTTGTTTCGACATCTGTTCCTTTGCTATTTGTTCGTTATCTAAACCATGTTTAATTGATTGTACGTGCCCTATCGATTGTTTGTACAAAAGATCTTTTACCATGTTGCCACAGCTCACATCATTTCGTCTTTTTATTACTCGGCCAAAGTTAGAAGCAGTTAGCATGCCTCTTCTTAATTCTAGCCACTCACTAGAGCCACCTTGTAAAATAGTGTTACGCTCTATCTGTTTTCGTTGTTCCGAAGTTTTTACCAAATTATGTAAAAATCTTTTTTTCGATTCTTCTAACATTTCATTACTTATATCCGGTCGCAAACATTCTTGGCCATAATTTTTAGAACTTTCTGCTTGTCGATCAAATAATCTTTTCTTCGTTCTAAGATATTTCTTTGCCATTAGCAGTCGTTTTTTCTTCAGTTCCTCAACTTTTTTTATTTGTCCACTTGGACTTTTTCCCGTTATTGATTTTTGCAGTATTGATAAAGGCGTCTGTGTATTAAAAGATAAAGCTGAAGCATTACAACGCATTTGGTATTGGTACTTTTGAGAAAAATTCACCCGCTTTCCTCCTACAAATTTTGCAACAATACTGTGGTAACGCTCCACAATATTGCTGTCAACATCTTCGATCAAGCTTCTTGCGTGAGCAGCTAGATGCATCAATATAACCTTTATTCTTTGCCAAAAAATATTCGTAAAAATTTGCCTCTCTATATTTTCATCTTCTCCTACTTTCGAGCAAAAATATGTTTTACATGTACTATGTATTCCAAAAGCATGTTCTGCGGCCAACATTATATCGTTGTGTAAACTATTAATGTTATCTGAATTTTTATACTTTTTTATTGCTGTTACAATAACCTTTCTTATTAATAATATTCTTTTCTTGGTCATATATTTTCTATATTTTATTAAATATTTTGTATCAGTTACAAGTGTCTGTAACTTGTTGCAAAGGTTTCTTAGTAAGTGGTTCCGACACTCAATTTTTTCAATAGTAATATTTTTGTATGGTCTTGACTGTAACAACTTCGCATAAGTATTTGCATCGCCATCTGATATCAATCTTGCGTATATTAGATTATGCATTCCTATGCTATTTTTAAAGCCTTCAACCAATATAGTTGATTCCATGCCAGTGGAGGGTCCTGAAAAAGATAATTGCATTGCATGAAAACTTTTGTCTTCACCATAAAATCGTAAAACTCGTAAAACAAGCTTTGAAGGGTATCGAAAATATTGTACTTTACAAACAAACTAAACGTAAATTCAAAACAGGTTATGTTGATAATTATAAAACTTGTTTGTCTATTAAGTATATGAATATTATTTTACCTGAATAATTTTTATAACAATCATGCTCCTTTGGTGTAACATTCTTCTTTGCCGCTTGTGCACATATGCAACAGTACTTATTTTTTACTGCCAAAAATAATATTTTTCCTGTCTTTCTCCCAATTATCGTAGCAGCACCTGATAGAGATGAATAATTTTTCTTGTAGGATCTCTTTCCCCAGCAACCATCTGCAATTACATCTATAAGTGGGATACCATTTTCATTAACCTTGCCTTCTTCAATAGCCAATCTACTTTCTTCTTGAGCAGCTTCTTTCATAGAATGATTCAACTCTTTTATCCATACTTTATTGACGGTATCCATTCTTTTATTGAAGACAATATAGGAAATTAGGGGCAAATTCATTGCGGCCAATAATTCGTTGAGTTGTGTATGGCCACAACCTATAGCTATAGCACCTGCGACAGCATTTAAATTTAGATCAATCTCAGGATCATTGCAACAAATGACAAAAGTTTCGTTGCACATTTTGCATTCCAGTTTCAATTTGGGAACAAGTCCCACGTTACTTTCAGATATGATCTTTACTGATTTCAAACCACAATCCATACTCCCATGGGCAGATATTTTTTGGAGCTCGTTAAAAAAATTATATATATTTATTACTCGCATTCCATATCCATTTTCTCTGGAAGATAAAATACCGTATTAATATTCCAGTATTCAGATTAGTAATTCTGAAACTAAAATCTTATAATTTGTAACCTTATCCTATAACCGAAATAAAAATTATGCATTTACCTGTCTGCAACTATCTTTTTATTTTCTTTTTCAATATGCAAAATCTCCTCTTCATGTAAGGTAGTTTCTGCAGCGTCAGTACTACAATATAATATTTTAATTTTATTAATAGAACAAAATATTAATATAATTATAAAAAACTAGCTAACTTAACTAAATAAGATACTATCTATGTATACTATATTACTATACTAGCACTACTATAATATACCATTATTTTAAATTTTATTGGTTTTGATGATTCTGCCAATGTCAAGTAATATGCAAAGTTTATGCCGATTGAACGGTAATAAAGATTATCCTACTACAATAGAGCGGGATACACTTGGATTCCACAGCACGTCACCTAACGAATGACAGCCTGATTACGCGCCATGACGTAGAATCTAACCTACTATATCTCATAACATAAAAGTTATGCACTTACCTGTCAGGAATTATTTTCTGACTTTCATTTTCAATGTCTTTAAAGAATGTAGTTTCCGCAACGCCAGAGCTACGATAGAATAATAACATTTTATTATAAATATAATTAGCTGTGCCCCTCGGTTTTACCCGCTAATGATTACCTACTGCTTCGATTCTATGGGTTGTAGCGTGATGTTATATATATATATAGCCTAAGTTACTACTTATAACATCAGCTATTATTATACATACTTATAACATCAGCTATTATTATACATTCATATGCATTTAGTAAAAACCTGTTATTTATTTATTTATTTATTTATTTATTTATTAAAAATCCACAGCACAACAGATTAATAGATTAAAATAATATAATTTTGTCATTATAATTTTATTTTACACGTCAATTTTATTTATTTGTATAAATAAAAAAATCTAAAATGTCCCTATAAAACTGAAATTCTGTGTCACCCTAGCCTGACATCAAAATAATAATAATAAAAAATAGGCACATTTTGATCGAATAGTTATCAAATTGGACTGTCTCCACTAACCTACATTTCACAACTCACCTCGTCTTTGAGATTTGGTCTCGGGAAACATGGTTCTGTGGTACCCTCCTAAAACGAAAATAATCATATTACATACTTATTTATTGAAGTAAGGAAGGGGCCATCCATAAATTACGTCACAGGTTTAGGACAAGATATAGGTAGTTACTTTCTCATTTATATCTAATATTTATATGGATAAGTATACACGCGTAGAATATATTTAGTTATAGGTATATATATAACAATATGACTTACCTCAGTAACCTATTTTTTTTTCAAGTATAATCCGTTTCTTTTTCAATTGTTTAGATTTTCCAGCCATATCAACTAGAAAAATGTACTAGGTACGTCCGTAAAAACACGAATTTTTATTTGAATTTTATTGCGTAAAGCGTCGGCGTCTATCCGTGACAGTGGCCAGCAATGCACTGCCGCCCGTCGCCCGCGCAGGGCCCTTCCACTCAAATCTTCATAGAAATCGAAACAATAATTATTATTTAAAATAAAATAATATTTTTTTACAATTTTCACATATTAAACTATAGATAATGAAATTGTCTATAAAATGGTGTAGGTTTCGTAAAGATAGCTCTAGTAATTTATGCGTGATTTCAATTTTAATACCTTGGGTAGACATACATTTACGAATTTATTACGTAAAGTATGATATACAAAATATAAAATATTCACATATCAAAATGTTAGAAAAATGTTCTAGTTTTACATATTTTTTTTTCAAAATAAATACCTGACTCGTTAAGGCGTGATTCTCGATTTAAAATCAGTGAAAATCATGTATTGGCCCCTTAAGGAGGTCCCGGGTTCAATTTCGTGCCAAAAATGCTAAGAACATGTCCACACTTTTACTAAAATTAAAAGTGACAAATATCAGGCTTGTCATCTGTTCTGTTTATTATGGACAATTGTCAAAAAGTGGACATTGTTACTGGTGTCTCTCACTGGCCACACTGCAAGGTATAAAGTCCGCGAAGATCATAAAAGTGTTTCCAATTTTACACAGACAGAGCAATCTACAAATACAAGAAGTATAAGTTATTAATTATTCTGAATTTACTGAATCTAGGGTGAGTGAGTGACTAAGGGGTTTTTCTGAATTCAACCTCTAACTAAAGGTTTCGGTCGCATGGCAAAGCTTATTTGCAAACTTTATCAAATTCCAAATAAATACGTTCAGTCGTCATTCAATCACTCACTTAAGGCCCCAGTCTGGCTGTGCAAGCTACGCGCGTAAATTTTGTGATAGATTAAATATTTTATTTTGTTTCATAGACAAATGTTACAAAAATGAATTTAGTTTTAAAATAATGTTTGGTTTATTGTAATTTAGTGAAAATTATATATCACTTTTAATATACTAATTATCTTGTCTAAAACCTGACCAAGACATACCTCTGATTTGGTTTAATGCACTATGTTTGAGCACTTACCAAGCGAAACTGATAAAATAATTGGAAAATCAAATCAGTACAGAAGTATCTTTATATGTTCAATTTTAATGTGGTCTCGCTAGATTTTTCAGAAAATCTTTCATTTGCTTAATTAAAGAACTTTAAATTGTCAAATTTCCCGTAATTTTGCTTACTGGTAAACGAGTGTTTTGGCTACTAAATTTTATTCTAAGTAACTTATAATTAAATATAATAAACAACAAGTTTTTGGTAAGCAAATTCCAAAAGAAAAATAATAAAAAAAAATGGTTTTTCCAAAAAAACAATAAATTGCAAAAGCTGCTAAAATTATGATATAAAACAAATAATTCTTCCTTTAGTTCCTTAGTGTCCGCCGAGCGGCCGCAGCGAATGGGCGTAGGGATGACGCTCGTTCCTGTTTTACCTCTCGCTTTAACAAATCTCTCTTTCACTCTACAGAGTCTTATGGCGTACAATTGATTCGTACTGACAGTCGCTTTACTTGATTTATTTTACGTGATTAGAAAAAAGATTTTTTAGAAGTGAATACTTTTAACTGGACCGATTGTTCCCAAAATCGATATCCGTGACCAGAATAAAAAGAAATACTAGCTTTTCTTCCGGGTTTACCTGTGTAATATAGTGACTTTGCAATACTTAGCTTTTTATTAACTGGCCTTTCTCCCGGTTCACCTGTGTAATATGGCGACTTTTTTATTGTATTTTTTAAATATTTAGTTACGTTTAAAAAAACTATTTTAATTTAATTAGTTCTTAACGTTGTGTAAATACATTTAATGTTATAGTATTTCTAAAACACCATGTCATAATTTCTTCCATAAGTAACCCTAAGCGAGTGTCGAATTATAAGTAGAGCAAGTTTCGCGACCGTCCGTCTGCATATCAGCGAAGCGCCGCCGCTGCTAGTTTAAAAAGTCGAAATCTTAGTTTTGTACAGCAAGACTGCAGCCTTAATGAAAATAAAGTTTCCGACTCATGGTCCCACTAATTTGACCTACTAGTGGCATAATACCTTTTTTCACAGAGATAGTTGGAAGGACAAATTATTATGTCACATTTAAAAAAAACATAATTCGTCATATTTCGGTGGACAGTATATTTGAACACAGGCGATGCCATGTGTAAATGTTAGTTTAGATACCAATGTAAAAACGCAGTAATTAATTAAACGGGCAAGGCCAAAAAGAAGCATCTTTCAAAATGCATTACATTACGTAAACTTAATTATTGAAGAACAGAGAGTGTGCCAAATTATATTCAACTAATTATTTTTTAAATAATGTAGCTGATAATGTAATGTATTAATTTACAGCGGTTTTATACATTTTTTTTCTTAAAATCACTTTGATTAATTGTACATAAGATTTTTTAAGACGACGCCCATCGTCTTACAAAATCTTAGATTTGCACTATCAAATCTACCCCGCCCGGGTTCTCCTATCCCGTCTCGGCCAGTACCTAAATCAATGAGTTTTCAAAAATATAGCTTTTTATAATTACTTATTAATAAATTTTGGAATCTGACATTAAAATGTATCCCGAAGGTAAAAAGTAGCATATATATGTTCACCGGTCCTCCAACTTTATCTGTGCAAAAAATCACGGCTATCCGTTGCTCTGTTCTGGCGTAAAAGAAGACAAACAAACAAACAAATACATTCGCATTTATAATACTAACTAGGATAAATCTGTTTTTTACAATTCCTGGAATCTACTGAACCAATTTTCATGAAAAAAACTTTTTACTTACTTCTTTGATTACAAGGAAATCATTCTAATCGGTAGGTAGATAGTTGGCGGAGATGCAGATTACTGAATTTCTGAAAGTGCTGAACTAATTGTCATGAAATATCTGTGATAAAATCATGAGTAAAAATTTTATAATTAAAAAATAATTCATCGAAATCGGTAGAATGTAAATACTAGATAGGTACTACATACCGACATCTAGGTAAGTTCCGGGAGGTCCTGGGTTCAATTCATTCCTACTCGTGCCAAAAATGAAACGCACGAAAAACCGGCGTCCGCACTTTAGGCTAGTCACCATATTGGCAAAAAGTGGACACTGTTACTTGTGTCTCTGGCCACACCGCAAGGTATGAAATATGTGAAGATGGGTGTGCTGTTGTTTACACCACTTCTCAACCAGAGCCTTATTAACTGAGTTTTAAATTAGCCGTTGGAAGAAGTAGAGTCCGTGAAAAATAATATACCTACCCGGATTTTCACAGCCCTCCCTGCTCTGATTTTCCTGAAAACACTAGCTAAATGTTTCTGGTACCTCATTGAAAGTAAGTATTAAAATGTCATTAAAATCCGTTGAAATGTTGTTCTTTATATTATTAGAATTTAAGACACACAATATCCTGAAAACTGTCAAAAGTGTTATTTTTCTTATTGTCTAAAAAATAACTAAGTAACGAAATATTTACCTCAAAATACCCCACAATATTTCCTCCGTCAAGTAACGCAACCAAACATAACGCGGCAATCCACAATTTTACCGTTCAAAAAACATTATTGTACAATAATTTCACAAGTTAGCGGTTGTAATGTTCCGTTAAGACAACCTGCACCGGAGATCTACTCACTTATACTGACGGACGGAGTATACTGTATAAGTCGGTTAACTAGAGCTGGCGATATTTCAAATATCAAACGTGCCAGCTCTATAGAACATTTTCCGGTACCAACAAATAAACAAATGTGTTATATAATGAAGTTACGAGAGTATTGTCTCGCTCAAAATATATCTAGTTTTCTTTTTAAAAAAGTACGTTTTCTTTTTGATGTGCAACATCTTTCCTCTCGCTTTCCTGCAATCTGTGGGAGTGATTTCGTGAAAAGGGACGGAAGTGTGTAACAGAACGCCTGGGAAGTGCGCGCTATTTAATTTGACCAATAAGCGCGCGCGGTGATAGATTTCACGGAGAAAAAAAAACACTCCAGAAATTAAGAAACTAAACTAAATTTTAATGTTATTTACAAAAATTTTGCTGTATTTGCAACTGTTATTATTTTTTATCAAAAGCTAGTATTCGTAAATGTAATTCCTAAAAATAAATTTTAGTAAATGTAAGATATTACACATTTTAATAATAATAGCACATCATAGTAAATATTGCTAAAGATTTGTAATTTTTGCAAATCACCTTTATTAACTTGACTAAAGTCATTTGTAAATTCAAGAAATAGTTTTACAATATTTAATATTACAAACTTTACTAGAGTTTACTGTCAACATCTTTGTGTTTACATACGATTTACTTGAAATTACTAAAGTAGGTAATTCATAAAAATAAAACTAAATTATTTTTGTAATTCCAAGTGACCATTGCTTGTACACTGCAACGGTTTTACGACTCGTGCGCCAGTCTTGGTTATGCACTGTGAAAATAAATAAAATTAGGAAAAAATAAATTGAATTATTTAAATAAATTGGAGTATTTAATAGTAATAACACAGTAAAAACCCTATACAGCTTTCCATAGAATGATAATGTCATTGATAAAAACATTTTTTATACTAGCATTCGGTTTGCAATTCTGAGTAAAGTGCTTCAGTTTTAGAAATGTACATAGTTTAATAATTGTAAATAAATACCCACAGTGTAGCAGAGGGGTCAAAAGATAATTTAGGGGTGATTCTATTCGTCAATGAATTAATGAATAATTTTTACTCATAATGACGGATACAATCGCCTCTTTAATTTCTTTCGACAACTCTGCTACACTGTATGGGTTTTTGTTTATATTACTAAACTACATACATTTCTAAAACTAAAGCACTTTAGTCTGAATTGCAAAAATAAAATAAACTAAAAATTAGTATTAATCTATGACGTCATCTTTTCCGATATTACTATGGATCTCTTGAAATTACAAAACAGCTAGTATTTGTCTGTGACGTCATTATTTTCGATATTACTATTGCACTCTTATATGTAATAATTACTAACTGCATTTACAATAATCGATTTGTAATTATTACAGGGTATTTGTTGTCCTCGGATTTAGTAATATTTTAGTAAAAATTAATAGATTTTTGTTAGTTTTTTTCTCCGTGTTGGCCGATGGTACCAACCCATTTTCCGAGAGGTTGGTACTGTCCGCTAACAGTGTAACAGTGTATGACGAGAAATAGAAAGGGAAATAACCTACAGTGTTGTGTATAAAGTGTTAATGTTTTCAGGATATAATGTTAATGTTGCTTATTACCAAGGTGAGATGTCAAATGTTACACACTACTGTGGATCACTCGTTTTTTTTTAAATCAATTTGGAATTTATATATATCTCGTGAAATGTTTACCTTACGTTGATGTGGATCTTTAGGAACCTCTACATAGGTATACTTTATAAGACCTATTTTCATTCAACAGAGACAATTTTCTTTTGAATTTTTGTCTTTCTGTATGTCTGTGCAAGCTAATCTCCACAATAGCCGAACCAATTTGGATCTATTTAAATCGGCTGGCCAATAAAAATATGTTTATTGCCTAGCTAGATGCATGTTTAAAGCGCCTACTAAATATTGCAATCTAAACTTTGCTATTTTTTTCTCGTAGGTGAAATATTTCCACGAAGTTCATTTGTAAAGTAAGATGCGTATATTGCACATAATAATATGAAATCACGGCACAACTACCTAGTTATTATAATAAAAATCTAAATAAATACATAGGTATTACAATTATTTGCTTTCATAACGGTTTACAATTTACAAGACACGTTATTTCTAATTACTAAAAATTTAATAAATTGCGCGTGGTCTGCCAAATGTAAATTGAGGAATAAATACTATTTTGTAAATCCATGAATAATAAACTTACAAATCCATTAAAACTGTGACAGTCACATTTTACATACCGTTATATGGCTGTATGATATTCAATCCCTTTTCTTTTTGACTGAATAGTATCTGTCAAACTTACTTAAAAGTTTCCATTTCCACTTCATTTTTGAAGGTTATTTTTTACAGTAGTTAGTTTTCGTAGTTTTCTTTCAGTTACTAAAGGACATGTAAGAAAACAATTACCAAAAAAACTTGAGTAAAAAATCAATTCCACGGTGATAATAGTTACATAACTAGCATGACCGTTCCATCGTTTATAAAGTCAAGTAAAGGCAAAGTGATCATTGCTACTGTTGTCGCCTTACATTTCGTAGTGTACGCTGCTAAGCCAGGGCTCTTCAAAACCGAACAGAAAACTGCAGTCGCTAGTCCACCAAAATATCTGCCTGATCAATAGTTTTGTCCATGAGGGCTTCTGTGCCGCTATTAAACAAAATATCTAAAGTTGTAGACAATATGAGCAGATTCCAAGTTTACGTGACGCGCTCGGATATGCCTGAAGGAGGGATCGAATTGCTGAAGAAAGAGTTAGTATACATACATTATTTATATGCTTACACTTGGTGCACCAATCTATACCTAGTCATGTCTTGCTGGAAATTACTAGTAGGTAATTAACATATTCTCGGGCACACTCACTGGTATTAGGCACTATACAATAGAAAATTGAACTGATATAGTACCAAATCAAATTAAAGAGTGTTAAATAGAGAAAAGTGGACACCACTGACAAGAACCTATCTATTAAATAAAAATATAGCAGCTCCGTCTGTGATGTGAACATGCTAAAAGTATCAGTTAATTTGATCTAATAGTCATGTATGGTTTTGTAAAAGCTTCAGGCTTTCATTGTTTTTTAAAAGTTATTGAAGCAACTAAGGATTTCCAGCAGTAATTAAAAAACATTGTTTTCCAGTTGTGATGTGACATATTGGGATATGCCATCCCCAATACCCAGAGCTGAACTTCTGAAAAATATAGCTGGCAAAAATGGTATATACTGCTCATTAACTGACAAAATTGACAAAGAAGTCTTGGATGCTGCTGGATCCAGTTTAAAGGTTGTAGGCACTATATCAGTGGGACATGACCATATTGATGTGGAGGAATGTAAGAAGCGAGGGATCAAGATTGGGTACACTCCTGATGTCCTTACTGATGCTACAGCAGAATTGACAGTAAGTAAAATAAAACTCTTCCTAAACCTAAGAGATCATTTTCCATTCTATTATCCCAATTTGCAAAGGATCCAATATACACTATATTCTGGAAAATTTCCAGAAAAAGATTAAGAAGAAAAATACATAAAATCAAATTAGGTTCAGGGGTAGGAAAACTGCCAAATAGTTTGTGCAATCACAAAATCTTCTAGAGATTAGCTGTTTTCATACAACATTTTTGTTAGGCAATTGATTTTGATTTCGTAATTCTTAATTAAATTAATTACAATTTCAGATGGCATTACTTCTGACCACATCTCGACGGCTACCTGAAGCACAGCATGAAGCCAAAAGTGGGGGCTGGGTGTCTTGGGCACCCAAGTGGATGACAGGACCCGGATTAGCTGAGGCTACAGTAGGAATTGTGGGCTTCGGCAGAATAGGTCAAGCTGTAGGAAAAAGAGTCAAAGCATTTAACACATCTCGAATCCTGTATTTCAATAGAAGTGAAAGACCGGAAGCAAAAGAAATTGGCGCAGTTAAAGTTGGCTTTGAAGAGTTGTTGGAACAAAGCGATTTTGTAATTTGTTGTGCAGCATTAGTACCGGAAACTAAAGAGATATTTAACAAAGCAGCATTTGAGAAGATGAAGAATACAGCAATTTTTATTAATACTAGTCGGGGAGGTACTGTTGATCAGTCAGCATTGATTGAAGCGTTGAAGAATAATAGTATAAGAGCTGCCGGGTTGGATGTAACTACTCCGGAACCCTTGCCTCTTGATAATCCGTTGTTAAAGTTGAAGAATTGTGTGGTGTTACCACATATTGGCAGTGCTTCTATAGAAGCTAGAGATGTGATGAGCGAGTTAACAGCCAGAAATATTTTGTCTGCTCTCACTGGCAGTGAAATGCCAGCAGAAATTAAATAACTATATTACAAATAAAATAATATATAAGTATTCCTACTTATAATAAAGAAATATAAATTTATTTTATCTAATTTCACAGCTTTTTTTTTTCTTTGTTATTCCAGGTATATTTTTACATCTGATGTTGAACCTAGTCAAATATCTTTGCAATTAAAAAGGTACCTATATTATCACCCCCTTACTAATAGATAAATATTATATTCCCTCATCATATTGAATGACAGATTTGTTAGAGAGAGACAATACATTGCATAACTGCAGAATCAAAGTAGAATGATACAAATTAGAATAAATTTTAATAGACAATACAAGGGGGCTGTGTCCAAATTTTATTAAAAAATATGCTCCCACTTAGCATTTTGGTGTCTGAAACATTATTGCTTGTAACATACAATTTTTATTTCAAAGATTTAAGTTATTTTAAGAAACTACATAATATAAATATTATTTTTTTCTATGTAGTAGTTTTTTTTATAAGAGCCATTCTACCCTATTTGTCAACTCATTTATCTAACACTATAAGTGATAGTGCAATGGGATAGAAAAGTTTTACCTTTAGTCACTATCTGGTGGCAAATCTTTGAAAATTTATTATGATAAAAACAACTGCATAAAACAAAAATATTCAAATCAGTTTCTTAAAATAACTTAATCTTTGAAATAAAAATGTTACTAAAATTTACTCAATATGACTAGCTTTTCCCAATGAAACAGTTAAAAATGAAGTAACGAAACATTTTAATGTAAACCTATTAAATAGCACAGACTAGAGCTAATCATTATGTTCATGTTGAGCTTCAGCCTCCCTCCAATTATTCTGTATCATCTCTACAATCATTGTACACCATTTAGACTTCACAAAGTAATACACACAACACATTATAATAAATGACCACGACAACACTAAGAAATAGTCCATTTCTCTTACAACTACACTAGACACAGGACCTTGGAAATCTTTGGACGTCACCAGCATTAACCCCGGCTGCTGTCCAGTTATTGCCTGAACAAACCTACAAAAGGCTTGCAAATTATACTCTGTGCCATTAAATTTACCCACAGGTCTTCCATTATGAAACATTTTTAATGTCGGCACTCCGACTACTCCATACTGGGAATTTATGCCATGAAATCTTAAAGCATCTAATGCTACCAGTCTAACATTTGGGAATGCTCTGGCCAAGGCATTGAAGTGTGGAGCTGCATGAGCACTAAATGGACATGCACGGGCATGGAAGAAAACTAAGAGACATTCAGCCTCCATTGAACGACTTGTGATTTCAGAGTTCACAACCAGTAACTTTGAGAGTTGTGTACCATTTATTAACTCCACTGTGGGCTCGTAATCATCATCAGTATTATTATAAACAATCTCTTTGCATTTCACTACCTTTTTTGCATTTTTACTTTCTGTTGAATTAGTAACGGTCACATTGGCAGACGTGACATGGTTGTACAAATTTGTAAGGGTCTTATTCATGTCAGATACGACGTTCGTGAGTAGGGACTCTGATTCGTCAACATTTGATACTTCGGCCTCTGCCAACTCCTTAAAAAACTCCTCATCAGTTTCAGGTTTATCTTGCGCATTAGCTAAATAAAATGCTGCAAAAAAACATTCAACAAATTTAGTACTTTCCAGTCTAATCGACTTCTTAATATGTAAATATATTCATAAACATTGATGAATAACTTACTGAAAACTGTGAAAAGTAGTAAATATTTCTTTCCGTACATAATTTAGCTTGGATAAGTCTGCATTTACGAGGTTGAGGTCTTAGCACAATATAGCAATAATTACAAAAATCTATGTTTCCCCTCGGACATTTCCTTTCCATATATTTTCAGTATTTTCACGTAAATTTCAGCACAGAGCAAGTAAAAATTTTCACAGATTTTGGCAATTTTGGTGATTTTGACACTACTTGACAGCTGTTCCATGCTACTGATCAACTGATTCAGACAGATGATTGATTGATCATGACATAATGACATTTTATTTTTTAATTCAGAGTTAGACAATGAAAGTCTAGGTCCGTCGTAGAGGTCCGTGGGGTTCAAATGCCAAAAAGTTTATGAAAGATAAAATCCCCTCGAGAATCAGCATCGCGATTTAGTGGGGAAATACAGCCAGTATTCTTGCCACTTTTCCACGCGGACCTTAGTTAGGTATTTTTAATGTTTAGATTAGATTTAAGGTTTTTATATTGTTATGTGTATATTTGATAAATAAATGTAAATAAAAACATCATAAATGACTCACATTATTTTGTCTTTTATTTATTACATTTGTGCCACGTTACCAAAGCTTTCAGTATTAAGACCAAAGGCGTACCTGTCTGTAGTACCAGTATCCATCCATAATACGCTGTTACGTCCATAATTCGTACGGATGCAATTTGGGTTTCCAACAATATTTTGAATACATACATAAATACTCATATAACGTTATCTATGACGTAGGTCTTTGGTGATGAGTCAGAGCCAGGGTACCTATGGCATAATATCGCAATGTTGTATTGCAATGCAGTTTGCGGCGTCGCTTGTCTGTATGCTAACAGCGATATAGCCGTTATATTACCGTTATTAAGGAGTAGTAATTTTGATATCAACCGTCTTCAAATCCAACAATTTTTGATGTCGGTAGGTACATATCTAAACGAATTTAGGTACTTATAAGTAAAATTTTCTGGGAGTCGCGATCCGAGCTGGTGACAGTGGTGACTCTAAACTACTTACAATCAAAATAAAAACATAATATTATTAGGTTTAAAAAGTCGTAAAGTAATAATAAGTACTTACTAGCTTTCTACCCCGGCTTCGCCCGTGGAAAGTTTTTAAATGTGACATAAGAATTTACCCCGAAGGATTTTCCATTTAAGGGGCGGTGGTCAAGGTCATCTTGTATCTGTCAAAAATATGGCAAATCTCAGTTAATCCTGGAAACATTTCCTCAGCACACGGTTGATAGTTATTATTTTAAATTGGATTGAGCCATAGCCATAATTTCCAAAAATAAATAAATAAACATGCTAAGTATAAAGCAGAGTTTGAAATAGGTCAAGATATTTATTTCAAGAAAAACCCTAATGTCAATTTGTGAACTTTGGGTAAGATAGTTAATAAGAATAAGTAGGTAGGTAGTATAGATCTTATGATGCAGGTACCTAATGGATAGTGAAGGTTCTAAGTACACTAGAACTTCATATCATATTAGAGCTAAGTAAAATAAATTTAGTGATTTTCCAAGTGCAACATAGCCTCTCCTCTGGACTGGGGTGAGCTCTAAGGCTCTCTATAAACATAAAATATGTATATATAAAATTGTATAATAAGTTTGATTTCCAGGATTAACTGAGATATGCCGTATTTTTGACAGATACAAGATGACTGAGAGCCCCGAAAGATTTCCAGGATAAAAAGTAGCCTATATCACTCTCCGGCCCTCCTACTATCTCTTTTTCCAAAAATAATCATGTGGGTCGGTACCCTGTTTTGACTTGAAGGAAGGACAAACAAACAAACAAACACAGATCGCATTTATAATATTAGTTAGGATTAGGATATCATTGGTTATTATTATGTCTTCTAGAACGGTCACTCACGGATTTGTCGGACAATCTGTCGAAATTTGACGAGGTTGCTCATCGCTGCCAACATCTCCCGCCGCCTGACGAAGCAGTTCGATCGGCATCGTGTTATTGCGTAGGATTATTAGGGTCGGTTTACACTGTGGCGGAATATTGTCATACTGCCCCTCCCCCCTGATTCTTGGAATCTTCTCAAGCGTCAAATGTGTGAACTTAGTTCTACGTAGGGGTAGAGTGGTTTTGGTCCATGGTGGGGCAAAAATTGATTCGGGATATTCAGAAGGGGGTGATTTTTGGGTAGGTAAGTCATTTTTTTTGTGGCCGACTATAGGTACCATGCGATAGGTCTTCCTATACCTACCTACATTCGAAATCCATGTCACAGAAAAATATTGTATCAAATGTAGTTTAAAATCTACGAGCAACAAAAGGAATAAAGCGCTAAGCTAAGTTCATATGTTTTCGAGAGTTATTTCCGTCCCATGTCGCCTAATAACACCCGATCTAGATTTGAGTATAAAAGATCTGTGATTTGACCAATAAACTTTTTTGAGTTCGTTGGTTAAAATGTTGATTGCGGTTGGGATGGTAACTTGGGACATTATACACTCCAGTCCGATGAAAAAAGAAGTACCATCTTGTCTTAGAATTCACAAAAATTTGATTGTGTGATTTATAGAATAACTAATTATAACTATACTTGACTGATTGTATTTGATGGTGTGGTAATTGTGTGATTTTATTGATTGAGTTTTTGATTTGACATTGAATTCTATTGGTGTGTGTAATATTGACTGTAATTTAGAATATTGAACATTCCAGACTTAGCTTGTAGGTACCTGCTTGTTATTAAATATTTGTACACCGTAATATGGTAGAATGTGCTACAAATCTAAAATTGCTTCACCTGTATATGTACTTATGCCATATTCTGACAAATAAATAATCATTTCATTTCAAAATAACAGAACTAACGTAATGCAGTGGCCCGTGCATGTCAGTCTATGTACAGTGGAGTGGGTCACAGCCTCACCCTGATCTGAGGCTTCTCAGCGGTCAAAAGACTGCATGTGAAGTGAAGATATAGAAAGGAAACAGCATTTGTGGCGGCAGTTGCTTACATATTAGACATCTAATGTACAATAGCCCTAACTCCTAAAACTCGTGAAGTGACGCTACGATGAGCTTTTCTAGTTTAATTTAAACCGCGGGAGAAGCAACTGCCTTGGTTGTCGCTGGCCAGTGGCCGTAGTAGCCGCGCGACCGCCGCCGGTGTCCCGTGTCGCAGTGTTCGTACAGACATGGCCTACTCCTGGGATAGTAGGGTCGCCTTCGTGGTGCGCTACCTCTATGGTAAGTTTGCTGGCCATTCATTTGACATTTTAATTAAAAAAATAAACTTTTTTTTTAATTTCCTCATTTTTACGAGGCAAGAAAATAAATAATTTACTATAGTTACAATAATTTAAAAAAAAAACTAGTATTACAGCCGCCAATGATGTGTATCTATCATCTAAAGAACTTCTTCTTCTTCTTTTATTGTGGCTCCACCAATATTAATCGATAATTTTCCAATGGCTTTTAAAGTGTATTTGCCGATTAATCGGTATCTAAGATGATCCTGCTGACAGTGATATGCCCTAATCACTGACTAAACACAACTATCACAGCGCGGCCGGGATTAAACTGAATTCCCCATCATGTCACGGCGGGACGCGTGCGTTGGTCGCCATGACATGACGTATAATCACTAAAGAACTTTAAATCTCCTTAAAAATTCTAATCATTCGAATTTGAATTTATTTCTTCCGGATACACATTTCACGAAAGTACTTACTTAAGAAGCTATAAATTTAAAGAAAAATTAACTCGATATTCAGACGATATTATTCTATTTCAGTTTTAAGTATAATAGGTACTTATATTTTGTTTGTATGCAATAATGTAGCGTTATATATATCAAGTAGTTTCTAGTAAACTTCTTACAGACAAACAAACAAAACCACACATTATCTTCTAATATTAGTAAGTAGGTATAGATATTCATTAATTATTTACATAATAATCAATAAAACAAATAGAGTTTCAATGTTTGTAATACAGTTGCCTACGGCTACCCTCTATCAGTCGGAAAAATTCGGGAAAATTGATCGGAAAAGTTTTTTAATCGGTACAATTATAATATTTTCCACAAGTATAACTTAAAACCTTGGACGTGTGCTATAATGTTATATTATACCAAAGAGATGAAAATACCTATAATTAAATGTCTTTGATGTATACTAATATTTTAATGAGGTAAAGTTTGTTAAGTTTGGATGTAGGGGGTAATTTCTCAAACTATCTACAAAACCGATTCTAAAAATTATTTCACTAATAGAAAGTTAGGATATCCCTGGCTAATATTTTATCTAATCCAAAATAGTCCTTAGAAAAACTAGTCTCTAGGCGCGTTGATGGATTCTTTGTTTCCCCATGAAATATTAAGAATTCGGGACCTGTGTTCGCGACATGGTTTCGGCACAACTGAACTGGTTTCCACGTATGCCTGGGTCGGGCATTTTTGGTTGCGCATTTCTGGTCCGGACACAGATACATTGTGAAATGATCGCTAAATGGCGTTATTTATTATACGTTGTCTTTTTTTTTTGTTGGTTGAATTTCTTTTAATACTTCCGTTCCATTAGACATTACATTTCTGTCCCATTTCATAAAATTACTCCCTACAAAATATCATATAGCGAGACTTAAAATGTTACACATCAATATGTTAGAAATGGGGGGAAATATATCGTGCTAAGTGGACGTGTAAAAATTAAACAAGACGATCTAATTGTTATTTATGGAAACAGCTGATTGCTCAACATTATCTAAACTGTGACTAAACATTCCCCCGCTTTTCGTGAAACCAGAAAATGTATCATATATGAATCATAATATTAGCTGTTTCGTATATACTATTTCTAATAGCGTAGAAGACGCTTCATAACTTTTGTCCCATACAAAAACGGACTTCAACAAATCAAGTAGTTAAAAAACTTATTAAAAATAGCACGTTCTAGTTAATGGACCCTTAAAGTATGTGAAATTATCTAATAAATGTAAAAAAATATGTCAATATCAACTACACTTAGGTTTCATGAAGTCCTGAAACTCATCAATTTCACGCATATTTTCAACCGACTTTGCGAGTTGACTTCTCTTAATATTTACTAATGTATTTTTTTTATTTTAATTTCACATACTTTAAGGATCCATTAACTAGAACTTGCTATTTTTAATATTTTCTGTACAATACTTGATTTGCTGAAGTCCGTTTTGTATATTTTATTGTACCGATTTTGTTTGGAAATGTTTCTTTCTCTACTTACGCGTAGCCGAGGTGCGAATGGTGAAAGAGATGCAAAATTTTCGAACGTTTTGTGCTTTTTTAGTTGGTTTATTTCTATTGAAAAAAGATAAAGACACAGACTATAAAGGAAAGTATACCACAATGATATACCAACCCCGCGAGCATGACCAAGAAGAATGAATCTTACTGCGAACATATATCTCTCTCTTTCTAACTGAGATTATATCTTGCTCGATTATTGTTGCCTCTCTTTCCTTTCTTTTTTATGCCGGTAAAAATAAACTTTAATAAAATTTTCTAACCGTGCAAAAAAAATTGTGATTGGGAAAAAGATATTGTTCAAATAATAACATAAACAGTTTCTGCCTACCCTTACTAGACTAAAAAGCGTGATGATATTTGGCAAACTAGACGTTAAATTCGTGTTTATTTTTGTTTAAACTGTTTGATCTAATCAAAGCTATCCATTCCGATGTGAGATTTACAGCGAGGTTGTCAACAACTGGTTTATGTCCACGAAAATATTTAAATACTTTAAGACCACTAATATACCTACGTCAATAAAGTACTTCTCGTGCTTCGGAGGACATGCAATCCCTATTTCTTCTAAAAAAATAACACACAAACATCTACGCCAGGGGTTCTTAACCTGGGGTCCAATTCCATGGACCCGGAAGGGGTTCGTAAAAGTACCTGTACTGGGGGTCCATGGAGACGTTTAAAATACTGCGCTTGATCGCTACTTGAGAAGTGTCTTGTTTTCTTTACCTACCTACACTATAGGTCCTACACATAAGGGGTCCGTCAAATTGTTTAAATTTTGCAAGTGGTCCATGATAATGAAAAGATTAAGAACCTCTGATCTAGGCCCAATAAGTGTAGTAACAGGCTCGCCACCATTAGAACTGTATTATGGACCACTGGTAACAAGTGGACACTGTGTGGTCTGGTACTGGTGTTTTAGGCCACACTTCAAGGTATAAAGGTCGTGAAGGTGTCCCCCCCCCCCTAAATAAAACCTAATAAATATTGGATGGGACCTATCCTAATCCTATACTAATATAAACGCGAAAGTTGTTTGTCCTTGTCGGATCGACATGATTGGACAGAGATAGTTGGAGGGTGGGCCGGAGAGTAACATAGGCATTTTCTATGCTATAAGTAAACCACTGAGAAAGTAGCACTCCCAACCTAAAATAAAAAGTAACCTAGCTCTCTTTTCGGCCCTCCAACCAAAGATATTGGAGTCGAGTGGGGCTCTTTTATTCTGGAGTCCCCTAACTATCTCTCTGCAATCACGTCTATCCGTTGATCCGTTTTGACTTGAAATAAAGACAAAATTTCCCATTTATAATATTACTAGCGACCGCACGGGTATAATATGGTAATACAGAAATGTCAATACCTACTTAGAGATAGATATATGCTATTGTTTTTTGTAGTTCATTTTATTCTTTCCTATGTCATTTTGTTATATCTCTGACGGATTAGACAGCATACGCCATGAAAACTCGCTGGGGATAACTATTTCCCCGACTTGATTCACTTACACTGTTGTTAAGGTTATCCATAATTTGTCTCAATTTCTCTGTAAATAATCCACCTGTGTCACTGTAATTTAG
The DNA here is from genome assembly GCA_963924495.1 of Nemapogon koenigi. Taxonomy (NCBI): domain Eukaryota; kingdom Metazoa; phylum Arthropoda; class Insecta; order Lepidoptera; family Tineidae; genus Nemapogon; species Nemapogon koenigi. The sequence continues at coordinate 753,790 of OZ004641.1, read as the reverse complement.
CAAACTTATTCAATATTTTTAAATTAAGAGCTTTGTGATAGATATGAAAGAGAAAACAGGGTAAACCTATACATATTTCCTATTCAACAAATTTATTCAAATCAATTGAAAAATAACTTCACTTAGATATATTGAATAAGTAACTATATGCTAAATTACAGTGACATAGGTGGATGATTTACAGAGATATTGGAAATAATTTACCCCCATACAAATTATGGATATAGGGCTCTGAATCCTCAGCACCTAAACATGATACATAAGTTTAATACTCGTAAACCGTCCCGATTAATAGTGAAATCCGCAACAAAATTCGTTCAGTATTTTTTGTGTGAAAAGTGCACAGACATATAGACAGACGTTTGTGCGTAGTGAAGGAAATAGTTGTCATATTCATTTTTATAAGTTTGTATCTATAGATTACAAAGTATGAAATGTGCAATAAATAATTTAGATTATATGTCAATGTCGCAATGAGCTACAAATGAGAGATACATCGCTGCCCAGCGCCAGTTGGCGTGCTGGTGAAAACAATGGCGTATTAATTAATAGTATAAAGTTTGCCAAGACCCTCGCTCGGTCTCCTGATGCAATAGTTACTATTGCAACCTAGCAGCTGTCTACTACCACCTACCAGGGACCTGGATCATTGAAGCTATGTTATAATAATAAAAAATTACCTATAGATATATCTGCTATCTGATTTTATTTTTTTGAAGTGAAATTTCTTAGGCGGCGATTCGATAATTGGACGAGAATTAAGAGTGAAATTTTAAGGACGCGTCACGTTTAGTCACATTACGTTACATGAGAGAGAAGAAAGATAAAGTAGGTCATTGGTCCGGCATAACACCAAAAATCTCCCATTCCAGGCGCCAGATGATCTAGGCATTCTTGGCGGACCGTCCGTTACAAGAATGTGGTCGGTTTCGCTCGGTGGACCGTAAGGCGACGCGCCGGTGATCGGACGAATGTGTGGACCTTAACGTAGAGAAAAGGAGAAAGATTATACATTGAATATCTAAAGCCTCTTGTACACAGTGGAACATTATGGCCCAGACAAGGCCATTTCCAGTGTGTACACGGGCCACAAAATTTTCTCAATGACGTTTATTTTTTAAGGATTTTCACTTCTATTACGTGTACGTACTGTGGTGCGCGCGCAATTTTTTTTGCCTATCTGTCTATCCCATTAATGCTTGTCAAGCAAAAATGAACTCCAAAACGCTGAATACATTTTTATGAAACTTTCCGAAGATTAATAAAACCACAAAAAACATTAATACTTAATTATGAATAGGCATATAATATATAATATTGACAATGGTATTATCTAGCTACTAGCGGCAGACCACGGGTTTATCCCAGATCCCGACCATGGGTTTTTTGATAATTAAAAACTTATGTACATAATTCGACAAACCACACTTAGAGGCTTTCTCGTTAGGTATAGCCTCACAAATACCATCGGCTAAACAAGGGATACTTGGTCTTCCGCTGGGTACCCTGGGATCATAACACAGTTTCGGGAGCTGTAAAGTAACCCGTAAAGATAAAAAAAAAAACATGGGCAAAGTTTTATTAAAAAAAGATAGGGTTCCATGCGATATATAAAAATTTTGTAACTACAATCGGAGGGTTGTTATTTTTACATGAATCCGACTTTATATTATTTTTTATAATTCCAGATATCGACAACAATGGCTACTTGGACGCCCACGACTTCCAATGTTTAGCGTTGCGGTCTTGCGTATTGGAGGGAAAGGGTGATTGTAGCGCTGCCAGACTACAGAAGTATCAACACATCATGCTCAGTCTGTGGGAAGAAATAGCACAACTGGCAGACTTCGATAAGGTTCCAGATTATGTCGGTTATCAACACTATACAATACGCTACGCAATGCAGACAACGCTACACGCAGCAATTTGGTTTTACTAATACTAAGGGTCTATATCCAGACGGTCTGTATTTGAACTGCAATCTACTGCAGCAGCTATGTAAACTCCACCCAAGCTGAGATTGCAGTTCAAATGCAGACCGTCTGATGTCTCTTCTGCGTTTAGTTTTGCGTTTCGAATTTCAAAGTTTTGTTGTGACGGTAGTCAGAAAACCGTTAAAACTGTTATGAAACTTGACATAGAAGACAAAAATATGCTATTTAAAATTCGAATTAACTATTTTTAATCTAATTCATTATTAATAATAGCAAGCCATTCTTATCATCTGATCTTCAAAAAATAATAATTGTGATTGAATGTCAACAATGTTTTCTGGCATCATATCTTATTTATTTACAAGTAGATTCGATTTGGCCCGTATAGTAGAGCCCATTATATCTTGAGTTTATACAGAACTTTCAATTTTTCCAGAATTTCCAATTTTCCGGACAACTTTTCCAACTTTTCTTTCCCTGAAAACCTTATTCAGATTATTACAAAAAAGTGATGTGTGAAGTTCTCTTACAAACGAACAGCATTTAATTTTTATTTATATACTCGTAGATACTATTGTCATTGTCATTGCCGCCTGAAAACATAAATAGGTGCGAGTACTTACGTGAAAGTTTCAGACAGGTAGTGAAACACTGTCAGAATACACTCTGTTCAACTATACAAACTTATTTTTTTAATAAAAATATATTATTTTTTCGAATGCTGAACAATATATAAATAAAATATATAAGTACCTATCTATAGTCTACATATACCTCAACAGAAATCTTTAGTCTTTAGGTATAGCCTCACAAATGCTATCGGCTAAAAAGGGGGGAGACTTGGTCTTCTGCTGGGTATCTTGGGACCGATAACACGGTTTCGGAAGCTGTAAAAGGTATAAATGAAATGAAATCCCGTGAAGAAAAAAGGTATAAATGAAACGTACGTACGTAGTAATAAAAAAAGCCATTTTTTTTTCTTCACGTAGCAAACTTGGATCTCGCGGTCTAACTTATCATGATTCCGCTGCGATCACAGTACCTATTAAAATATGCAACAAAGCTCCGAAATACAAATAAATCACCAATTTCAATTAAAACATCTAAAAGTTAGGTCTATTTCTAGACTACAAATCCAAATAAAATCTATGTAATTGCATAATGACGTGGTGTGGGAACATACGAGTATAATACGACGTCATTATTACGTGAATATCGTCAAGCTTAGTAGTTTATGTTATTGCCAATTTATTTATGTAAACTGTTACGGATTATTCTAAAATTGTATATTTTATGTTTTATACTAATATCGTTTATTACTCTCAAATAAATAATTCAATACTTACGATGAAACTGGATACTTACTGATATTTTTTTTATTTAAAAATAAAGTATGTACTTGGCCAAAAGGGATAAAGTCCACAAAGAAAGTATGTTCCTATCTCTTCTAGAAAAATAGGCTGCCTTAGAGTTAAATAAAATAAATGCCTAATGCAATTCTGAGGGAGTTTTCAGTAAATATTTTCTATATGGTTTATATATGTGCAATGTGCATTCGAAGAGATATAACAATACAAAATATATTTTAATTGTTACACTTTACAATTTAATTATGACATGAAGAAACCATTTAATAATTTAATAAATATTTTTGATACGATTATAGAGTCTAGTCTAATAAAACCATTTTCAACTTTCACAATATTACCTATATTCATCTAATTATCCATACTAATATTATAAATGCAAAAGTTACTCTGTCAGTCTATTACGCTTTCACGGCTTAACCACTAAACCGATTTTGATGATATTTTGACCATTCACAAACCTTTAAAATGCCTAACAAAAGCTTTCGCGGCAAGCTATAGCTTAATATAATTTCTTTATAAATGATCATATTTACTAAAGCTAAGCCATTGCAGGACGGCATGATCTCAGCAGACGAATTCAAGATGGCAGTGAAAAATAGCTGCGTCGGTAAAAAATATGAAGAGTTCCCGCAAGCCATGAAGGCGTTTATTGAGTCCAATTTCCGAATGATAGATATAAATTCTGATGGAGTCATTGGAGTTGAAGAATACAGATACGATTGTGTTCAGAGGATGGTCGTTGAAGACATCAAGGTTATTGATGATGCTTTTGATACCTTGTTAAATGTAAGTATTTACTGTTACCGTCCAGTTTTAAGTAGGCCACATATTGGTCCGGCATTGCTACGAAAATTTCCCATTCCGGCCGCCGGATGATCTAGGCGTTACAAGACTTGGACGAGTCTGTGGTCGGTTACGGTGAACCGTAGGGCGACGCGCCGGGGATTGGACGAATGTGTGGCCACCTTTAGCTGATGTAAGATTTGGCGAATTATAAATTCTTTCATTAACCATCAATTTCGATATTTCACATCTACTGGGCCACATTTTATTAAATTACTAGCTTTTGCCCGCGACTTCGTTCGCGTAGAATTAGGGATAATGACGTAATTTATGTAAATACGCAGAGATTTCCCTTAATTTTATCTTTTACCCCCGTAAATTCCCCGTCAGTCAGAAGTTCAAAAAAGTATAAATTCGGTACCTATAAATTAATATCTTCCTAGTCCCAGAAAAATATTTGTACCAAGTTTCATGTCGATACACGCAGGTAATACGATTTCCCTATACAAACTTCTACACCCTGATGCACCCCTCCGTAAGTGTCGTTTTTAAAAATGCAAAAATACGTGTTTTATTATTTGTTTTGTAGAATATTTGTACTAAGTTTCAAGTTGATACACGCAGGCAATACGATTTCCCTATACAAATTTCTACACACCGTTGCACCCCTCCGTAAGGGTAGTTTTTAAAAATCCAAAAATACGTGTTTTATTATTTGTTTTAAAGAATATTTGTAGCAATTTTCAAGTTGATACCTACACGATTTCCCTATACAAACTTCTACACCACGTTGCACCCCTCATTAAGGGTAGTTTCTAAAAATACAAAAATACGTGTTTTATTATTTGTTTTGAAGAATATTTGTACCAAGTTTCAAGTTGATACCTACACGATTTCCCTATACAAACTTCTACACCCCGTTGCACCCCTCCTTAAGGGTCGTCTTTAAAAATCCAAAAATACGTGTTTCATTATTTGTTTTGTAGAATATTTGTACCAAGTTTCAAGGTGATACCTACACGATTTCCCTATACAAACTTCTACACCCCGTTGCACCCCTCCTTAAGGGTCGTCTTTAAAAATCCAAAAATACGTGTTTTATTATTTGTTTTGAAGAATATTTGTACCAAGTTTCAAGGTGATACCTACACGATTTCCCTATACAAACTTCTACACCCCGTTGCACCCCTCCTTAAGGGTCGTCTTTAAAAATCCAAAAATACGTGTTTTATTATTTGTTTTGAAGAATATTTGTACCAAGTTTCAAGTTGAACAACGCAGGTAATACGATTTCCCTATACAAACTTCTACACCCCGTTGCACTTCTACTTAAGGGTTGTTTTTAAAAATCCAGAAATATGTATTTATTATTTGTATTGAAAAATATTTGTACGAAGTTTCAAGTTGATTCACGCAGGAAATAAGATTTTACATACAAACGTATTTACCCCATTTGACCCCCTTAGGGGTTGAATATCGAAATTTCCTTCCTTATTCCTTGTCTACATAATAAAGGGAACTTCTGTGCAAAATGTCAGCTTCATAGGTCCAAGGGTTTGGGCTGGGCGTTGATGGTCAGTGAATCGGAACTTCTCTTTTTATATATATAGATGATAAGTCAGTGATCCAGTATTTAAAAATAATGCTCTCCTCGCATAGGTATATGAATTTCTATAGAGACACAAAATCCCGTCCATTTATTTTTATATGTCTGTCTAGATGTTTGTATACGTTTGTTTGTTGCTTCACGGCTAAAGCACTAAACCGATTTTGATGAACTTTAATACGAAATAAGCTTGAACCCTAGTAATAGGCTACTTTTTTTAAAATCCACCCGCCTGAGGGGGTGTTATAGGGGATGAAAGTTAGTATGGGCCTCAATGGGTATTTCTTTGACTTACAAGTGCTTTACATAGGTAAACTTAGATTTATTTTCCGTGGTACGTTATAAAAGAAGTACCACGGCCCTTAAGAGGATCGTGTAGCTCAGCGTACGCAGCGAAATAGGTATTTAGAAAATCATATTCTGTCTCAAGCGCGCTCTTCCCACGGGCATCAGTGCGACAGAGAACACTGCAGCTACGAGTGTTCGTAGGTATGTTCTTCGTTGAAAATTGCGTTTTGGGGGAAAACGATTTACACCTACTAAACTATAACGAAACCTTATAATTTTGGTGTCAAACGTTTTAGCAGATTATAATCTACGTACGTACGTTTTGCTTTTTTTGAAATTTTGCTTTGTTTCTCAAATATAGACGGTTTATTACGAGCAAGTTATGAACCAAAAAAACCGAGATTTGAGGGGCTTATAACTTTTGACCTGTTACGAATTTTGAAAAAAGGAAAAAATACGTACGTAGTTTTTCACTTTGTAAGTAACATATTACAAAATCGTTAAAATTAAATAATATTTAGGGGTAGTAAAACGTTTTCTCCGTTTGTATGGACATGGACGCGGTACACTATACTCTTAACGTGCCCCGTGGTACTACCAGTTAGACAAATGAGTTGAGAAATGGAGCAGAAGGGCTACTTTACCTAAATATTAAATAATGACGACATTTGTCAACCGTCGGCAAAATTTTGAAAATTTATTATAAAAAAAAGTAAGTACTACATAGAAAACAAAAATATTCAAATTAGTTTCTTAAAATAGCTTATTCTTTGAAATAAAAATATAAAAATTATGCCTTAGTGTTTACTTTACATACCGAATTAATTTACCCTCTGTATTTAACCTCAGAAACCAATAAAAGTTAAAATTAACTCGTACATACGAGCACAGTATTTATAGTTAGTAGTTAGAATTAGAACAAGTTCAGTTTAAATCGCCAGTTAGTGTCATTGACATTAATCTATATTGACAGAAGGTAAGTTGCCAACTCTGACAACATTACTACACATCAATATTTAGGAATTTATATAGGTATTTTAGTTGTCAACAGATGCTTGCGCAAACGAGCTGGAATGAGCATTTTCGACAGACTACTGCTCGTTTACTGATGGACTAAAATGTTTGAAAAAATTATCTAGTAATTATTAATTCTAGTACAACAAAACCTAAAAAAAATTTTTTTGTAAGAGCTAAACTTCAACATTTAAAATAATAATAATGGAATGGTGTTTTTTACCTTCGTCTCAGCTGGTCGGTGCCGGTCAAATAAAGTAGATCCTATTTTTATTGTATTAAAAATTCAGGACCTCGTTTAGGAGGACAATTTTTGTGTGAATTTACCTATTTTAAATTTTATTTTGTTATCTATGTAATACTTGCACTGTTTATCTGACCTAAAAAAAATAGAAACCCAAACATTTCGCGATGTTATAAATTGGTCTAAATAATCTCTATCGTTACCAAGATATTTTTGTTATTATTGTTTTTATATAAGTAAGTAGGTTTATATTATATTTTGCCTTAGCAATTTCTCTGATTCGACTAAATATCGAAAGAGTCAGAATCGGCCCCTACAAACATAGGTAATATTAAACTTTTCTTTTTTTTTTATTAATATAAAAACCTTAAATCAAATCTAAAGATTAAAAATAACTAAATAAACCAGGTCCGCGTGGAATAGTGGCAAGAATACTGGCTGCATTTCCCCGCTGAATCGCGATGCTGATTCGTTGAGCGAGGAAGGAGCCAGCCCTCTTGTCACCAGAAGAGATGATCAGTCGAGGGGATACATCTTTAATAAAATTTTTGGCATTTGAACCCCACGGACCTAGAGTTTCTACACCAAACGGCACAAATTTGTAGTTTTCAACAATTGAACTATATTTGCGCCGTTTGTTAGACTCTGCTATTTCCGCCGCAGCTCCCGCTTTGATTGCTGTTTCCCTGAGATGAGACGGGGCTAATGTGTCCACGCACGTAGCATCCCATACAAGGGTCCGACCTCGCTCCCAGGGAATCAGAGTCATTCCATCGGGTCTCTTGCCGTATTCCCGGATTATTCCCGTTGGCTCTATGAGAGCAGGGACGTCTATTGACGCAAGAGCCCTTTTGATGGTATCATTGAGGGAACTGTGGCGAGAAAGCCTGGCTGCACTTTTTATGAAGGAAAGTCCGTGAGTTCCAAATTGATCTACATCTTTTCCACACGGACATTTATGTTCGCAACATACTGGTGCTCCTAACCTTAGGCCTACACTAATTCTAAAAAATTCGTTATACAAAAATGTACCGACATTTCGAGATGGAAGAGCATGTAACCAGTGGCCAGATTCCTTTTCTGATGAAGCCAGAAGCCGAGCGCGGTCGTGATCACTGATTAAATTTTGTGTCAAACGTTAATTAATAATTAAATTAAACTGATCTTTATCTTCGATTAAATTCTACGACGAAATATAAATATTTAGTGCACAGTTTTAAATTGGTACATGTTTCTCTCGCATATTTCTTTTTGAAAAGGGGTTTCATACTTATCTAAGTAATTTATTGTTTTCCTTTCAATTTCCTTGTTACAAAGAAATTTACAGATTATTTTAAATATTAGAGCCAATTTGAAGATATTATAAGTATTCTAACAAACAAACAAAATCAAAGTCAAACAAAATGCATCCAACGTCACGAAATTGTGAAATATCTCTAAAAGATTTAAGAGCATTGTTTCGGAAAAGTTTTTATCTAAAACAATAGCTGAACTCGCTGGCTTCATGCCATCATTTGTAGTGAATGTATTATTGCATAATATCTAAGAATTTATATTATCTAATTGAAAAAACACAGGCATGTTTAGTAATCCTTCTGGCGATCTAGGTGGGAACCAAATATCTAAAAAAAACCCTACGACTTGTATATGGGAGTCTAGCGTTTGACTTTATTTAGCGCGGACTAATAATTATGAATCTGTCGGCTCGAAGGATAATGCTCATTGAAAAGATGAGTTTGCTTTTCAACACATTTTAATAGAATGATCCCACCGCTGCTGTCGGAGATTGTTGGTATGCTGGCTGGGAGGATCATCGCACACTGGCTTTCGTTAATTATAATTTAACAATAGTTTAATAGTTGTTCAATGGGTGAAAATCAACACTGACTGTAAGATTTGTGCGCCTGGTACCATCTCGCGACTTCCCAGTCCCCAGGGTGTCGCGGAGGTCGCGCGCCAGGTTATAAGATAAGAGAAAGTACTTACCTGCTTTTTATTTTCTCCAGGACGACGACAGAAGGAAAGGCGGTTTAACCACCGGCAGGTACCAAGAATTATTTGCACAATTCCTGGGAGACATCGGTGAAGACTGCCCTGCGAAGCACCTATTTGGACCTCTAGAGATTTAGAACACTAAATTATATTTAAAGCTATGACTGACACACCTATTTCTTTAAAAATATTGTGAAAATATCACGTAAAATGTATAGTATGTACTACTTAACTGTTTTAAAACATTTCTTTCCCTGCTACAGCCTGATCAGTAATGAATATTTTACGAGATATTTACATGAATAAAAAAAGCAGTTGTTGTGATATAATCGTTATTGGTTTCATATATTTTAGTAAAGAGCAATCGGCCGACAATATCTATTTTTACTTTTTGTTGTTGCTGAGAGATATATCTTATTCTCGAATAGAATTGGTACAACAAAAATAACTTTTCTATTTATTTGTTTTATTACAAGAGCGTTCCGTGTGGAAATTAAATTAAATTTAGTTCAAATTTTAGCGCACGCTAGTATTTAAATTCAATGTGTAAATAGGTTCATAATTTTGTAGCTTTTATTGTAGCCACGTTTGGGAGAGAAAACGCACAGGTACGATACCTATAGTTAGTTAAATTTATTACTCTATCTAAGATAATTTGTCATTTATTATCATTAATTCTTTGTAAAGCTATAAAATTATTTATATATACATGAAGATTTAATTAATGCTAAAGCGAGATAATATAATACAATTACTTTTTGTTCCTAATTAAATTTAAAAGAATTTTATTTATGTAATAAAATATATACCTAGGTACTTTATAAACTCAGTTTATAAGACGGTGAAACGGGTCTTCTAGTATTTTGTGAATTTTGACAAAATTGGTGCGTGTTTTGAGTTTTCGTACATTTAAAGGAATTATTAATTGTTATAAGAGTTACCAGATACTTAAACACGAAAATGACGCCATCTTGTTTTGTCAATTTTACAAACTAGGAGACATAATTTAATTTTAATTGTTATAAATGTTGTAGTTTTTAATGTTTACTTATTTAATATAATTAAATACCTATTTTAAAGTCATCTTTATATGAGTATTAAACTGTTATTGCTGTTATAGTTTTCTCTATATTTTTATGTTTTGTTTGAGACATGGAATGTTTATTTCCCCTTATCAAGAACTATATTTTTACTGTGGTATCATTATAATTATAACGAACGAATAGCGGGTTTGAGTGAAATAATTATTTAATTTAACCATAATTTAACCCTTTATCCTAAAAATGGCAGTTATAATTTTCTACAAACTTAATGTGGGGAAAAGAGAGGTATGAAAGAAGACGGCATGCATAATACACGACGAGATGAACTAGTCACCGCGATAAACGAATATTATTAGATTTTATAATTAATTTGTAAATATGTATTAATTGTAAGTGATTCTGATTACATAATTATTGTTGTTTATACTTAGAGTATAAATTCTAAATTGTTTATTAAAATTTTTAAACATCTTTTTCATATTTTTATTAACCCTGTCATCTGTCTCTAGTAATCGTTATATATATTGTGCCACCCACAGTGCCACAAAGTTATCTGTTCCGGTGGCGAAAAGTGGAACTACATGCTACAGTAATGCCACAGTCTACTAGCACCTAAGATATATAAGCTAAATTTACTGTGCTACTTTAGGTGCTACTATAGTCTAGAATAATATAAAAGAGTATCAGAAGAACAAGTATATAAAGATGTAAACATATTTAAAAAATACGATAAATATTACATTCCTTGCTAAACCCATCGTTATTTTTTTTATTTATACGAGTTGAGACGTTCGATACAGTCCGTCAAGGATGGTTTGCCACTTGGCGGCGGCGCCACCATCTACGCAATCTAAGACATTTGAAATAAAATGTACTAAAATAATGTAGTTCCATATTTCGCCACGCGCCAAAATATTCTTGTCGGTCTGTACTTAAATTTGCGGAATTAGCATAACCCTGGAATGATATATGACATATCTTTGTCCAACGCAGCATTTACTCGGACATCTAGTATATGACATTCTCGTGCCGGGCATTCCTAGGCTGACGATTGTTGCGGACCCGTCGTTTTTGGCCGAACGAAATATTTTAATTTTTGATACATTGAATGCATTTGATTACGCCAGCTCTAGTTAATCAACCTAAAGGGAAGCACGCACCGTGCGATAGTGAGACACATTTTGTACGATGGAGTCAATTAATAAAAATCATATTATTCGTCCCTTTATTACAACAAGCTTATTTTTACTTTCACTACATAGAATATATAATACAAGATCAATTTAATGTTGATATAAAACAATAATACCTAGCTGACAAACACATTATCTAATACAAAAGGCTCGATCGATAAAAATATATTTATCTACTTATTTCTTTTTTAATTTATACCTTTAAAAAACAAAGATGTAACCAAATAATACTAATACATAATTTACCTCATGCTGAAAAATAATTATTGTTTAGGCGGTGTGCCTAATGAAATCTCTATCGAGTTAGTTAATAAAATAAGTTGTACATAATATCAAAGTCTCTATGCTGTCCCCTCAGAATTCAGAACAAACCAGAATACGCATAGTATAAAATATAAATAGTATAATAAATAAATAAAAAAAAATAGTATAAAAGCGATTTTCCGCGTCATACTTCTCGCCACGATTTATTAATTTTGGGATAATGAAAGAATGAAGGATGAAAGATTGACTAAAAAGGTTTATATGGCTGAAGTGAAAGGAAATGCTGGTAGAGGACGATCTAGGTATACTTTTATTGAACATATGAAATTTTTATTGATAGATGGAAATATTAAAAGTACACACAATCGCCGAGTATGTATGAAAGGTATTATGAATATAAAAGAAGCGAAAGAGGTATGTCAGGATCGTAAAAAATGGCATTCGATTGTGTCTGCCTACCCCTCTTGGGATGAAAGGTGTGATGATAGATAGATATATTATTATTATCAAGAGATAGGATAATATCAATAAAAAATAACACCTATTCTATGTTCATGTTATAATTTTTTCTTATCTTTTTATAAATTTTATAAATTTACCTACAACCACAGATATAATATTTTAGTTTGAAGAATTTATGCGAATTCTGGTTTATATTGTATTCAGAGGCTGTACCTAAACCAAATAAAATCTTCAAACGACTGTTAAATTGACCGTAAGGCACTGTCGAAAAAAAAACAAATTAACGTAAAATCGAATATTAAAAAAAAATTATACATTGAGAGTGATTATTTACAAATGTCCTAATATTGTTCATTTTAAAACCGTTAAACGGTTATAAAATTTATATAATCAATACACAACATTGAAATTAGGCAATACCTAATACCTATTACAGTATTACTTACTTTAGAATCAATTTAATTGCTATTATTTATTGTTATATATTTTCTAGGTGCATAAATCTTTATTTTAGTATTCAAAAACATTTTACCTACTTTTCAACAAAATCATTTCAAACAGCCACTATGTTGTGGAATTTACTCTCGACAGCGTTCTCTCTCGCTCTTTTGGTGTGTGCGAAAAAGAGACAACGTTTTTGTTTTACTTTTAATTTATAACCCGCGGATAATTGGCCTCCAGCTTGCATCTCGCTCACTCTCACAATATACAATCAACTGTGTGAGCGAGAGGAAAAAAGAATATTCGCCATTTTCAGTCCCATTCTTTAACTGCACGGGTTATATAATTTACGCCAAATAAGCCGAAAAGTATCACGTGGTTAGAATGCTCCCCACTTAGCGGTCAAACTGGCGCACACAGTATCTTACTCTTCGAGGAAGTATAAGTTTTAAAATACATATGTCGTAAATAGTTTGCAACCTCCATTGTCATTAAAAAAAATTAGGGTTAAACAAAACTTAAAACAGAATAGCATGTTTAAGCTTACAGCGAATTTGTTAAACCCCAATTTGCACATGTTACTGTGCGTTTGCAGGTTAACTACTCTGTGCATGCTCGGACGCACAGCAAGATATGTTATTACACATCTATAATATATAAAACTTAATAATACAGTCATATTTTATATTTATTTTCTAATTAGGTATGTGGATGCCTCAGAATACAGAACAAACCAGAATACACATGTGCACTAAATAATATAAAACGCGATTTTCCGCACCCGCCACGATTTACCAATTTTATTCATAAAAAATAACACCTATTCTATGTTCTTATTAATTTTTCTCATATTACAACAAGAAATACAACAACCGGGAACCAGCCTACTCTAATTTAGTGTACTATTTTTAAGCTTCAGTTTGAAGAATTAATGCGGATTCTGGTTTATTCTGTATTCTGAGGTGGATGCACAGGATACAAACCTACCTACATAAATACTGTTTGAGGTGACTTTATGACATCATTATTACGAAAATTTAGACATTTTAAAGCCATTTCGAGACTTGCAAACTCCGAGCGAAGTACTGTCCACTATTTTCGAGAATTATTATAAAAACATAACTTCATAATCTTTGAAATTGTAAACATTAAACTTTTTTTATTTCATAAGTTACAAATATGGATATTCTTTGATATATTTTTTCCTAAATGTAATTTAAGCACAGCACTCATTTTATTATTTTCTACTTGCATAATTTACAAAAACAAGAGTTAAATTAAAACAGTTTTTTCATTTTTCTTTAGAGTGTGTGTACACACTTTTGCCTACAAAATCAGATGGAAATGGGTAAAATTTAGTTCGCTTTGATGTACCTATGGTAATGTATTTCCGTCAATAAATTATTTTAATTGGATAACAGCTCTTCTTCATACGATGAAAACACGTAAGGCAACAAACTTGTGTTGTTAGCCTTCTACCGTGCGAGCATGACGGTGTAGAATATCAGGTGCGTAGACAAAATCTCAGTTAGAAAGATATAAATGTCCTATAGAGATAAAGCAACACAAAAAGCTACTTTTTGTCCTACTTTGTCACCTTAATTGTATCTTTCTCTTTCTGACTGAGATTTTGTCTACGTACCTGAGATTATTTCTACACCCTCATACTCGCACGGCTGGTGTTATTTTCATAAAATAATATACTACCTAGTACCTACACCAAAACTATGTACACATTTTGTTTGTTAGTTAGTACCTATACGTTCAAGAAGGTCATAATATCAATTTTACAGCCTTATTCATAAAATTCTAGTATTCATAACATATAGTATTTGTCTCTTTCCTTTAACAGCTGTTTTAATATATCCCACAGAGACAAAACGAATTAATTACTATTTTTTCAAAGGTTACATCTTACGTACAGACCGACAAGATCTTGGCATGTAACAAAAAATGGAACTAAATATTTTAGTACATTTTGATTCCGATGTCAGATATTACATAGATGGTGGCGCCACCAACTTATGTCAACTTATACTTGTCGGTCTGTAAATAACTAAAATAACCTTTTTGGTCTTATTTACTTATTTTTAATTTCTAATAATTTCCATACTATAAGACCAGTGACCAGCAACCAACCAGTATATCATAAAATAAAGTATAGCGTCGCCATTTTGTGTTACGTTAAATTTCGCAAACTTGACGTTATTAAATATAAAATATATAATTTCCTAATCACATCACCAAGTAACTATTGTCATTGTCACTCATTGATGAGTCCACTAGTAGAGGGCTGCATGTTGTCGGTTTGTTCTAGACTGCCGTAGGAATGTCCCCCGACTTCCAGAAGTCTGCGTCGACGACAGCGCCCAGGTCTTCTTGTTATGCCTATATAATATCAACTAATAAATCTCACAGCTAGTGTAATATTATGACGGTCAAACAATTGTGTGTGTGATTATAAGTGTTTAGGTTGTGATCATTGAGGTATCTAACTTGTACCTATATTACTAAGGTTTGTGCTCTAAAATTTGTGTCTGATGGACCTCAACATCAACTCCATTATTTGCTTGTATGAGAGAGAAAATGATGAAGCTTTGTTTGCAATGTCATTTCCATGGGTTAGTTTTTTGGTCCATCAACAACAACTTTATATTTTCTTTTTATTATTTAGGTTTGCATAAAAATAAATAACTGAAATAGGTACGTATTTAAATGAATTTTATAAATTATTTTACTGAACATACTAATAATTATAATGTTGCCAACATCACATGATTTAAATATCCCACTTTCTTTAGTGACTATCACAATTTTTTTGTGCGATTTTATGACAATGTGAAAGGTACATATGTAATTAATAACATCGGTAATTACATCGGTGGGAAAGAGACAGTTCTATTCATGTATTTGATGACACCAGCCTCCCTATTACGTATCTCGGTTACTAACAAAGTGTTGGTGACCGTCCACAGATTAGTAATGTACCTACAATAAAACGGTACACTCGGTCTCGGCTTGTTATATTTACTAATCTGTGCACGGTTACCATCACGTATTGTTAGCAACCGAGATATATTGTATTTATGAGGGCTGATTTGTGGTTCCGCCACCGATGTTGAGTGATTGTGGAGAATCGATTAGCACAAAATATTTAGTTTTTATTAAGTAAATTGCAGCATAAATCCTCTTGTTTTTCTGTTTTTATTCTGTATCTACTACTTACAGAAACACAAAACACTTAAAACCATGCATATTTATTTACAATAAAACGTAGAAATAAAAAAAACGACAAACAATACAAATCTAATATAATCTGAGATAAAGATTAAAAATCAATTTTTTAAAAGATTGCTATAGAGTAGACTAATGATTATTTATTCCCCTTTTATTTAGATTAAGTGTTCGAAATGGTTCGTGTAAAGACATACTACAGCGCGTGCCTGGTTTTGTCTTGACACACGGAGCATACAGACAGATGGACATTTCTGTGCTAATGTAGTGCAATGAAAACACTACCACGAACCAACAATCATGTGAATCTGTGAGCTTAAACACAATAATTCTTCTTACACTTATGGCCTCGTTCAATAGTTCCTTGTAGTATGGCAATGAAAAAATAAATACAATATATAATTGGACCTTGGATACGCATATTGGACCTTCACCTAAATGCAAAATGACGTTGTTATAATAACTAAAAACTAATCTTACTAATAAATGCTTACTATGCATTTCAAATAAGAATAGGCGTGACCAGACGAACTGTTTGCAATAATAATTAATAATCGTTGTTGTTTGCACCATATTTATTTTAAGATATAACCACTGAACAGGATGGTTCCATACAAATGACAGCTAATAAGGTGTGCCAATTTGTCAACGAATATCCCGAGAACTAATTTTTACCTAAACAGCAAGTAGTAATCTTTATTATAGTTTGTGTCAAAGAGTATATAGTGTAAACAACAAAACAAATCGTGAAATTCGTGAAGCGCTTGCGCTTTTTAATTAATTTGTTGAGGTTTTAAGTTCATTTCGATATTTGAAACATGAGGAAATAAGTATTTTGCAAACATCGCTACAAAAAAAATATCATTACTTTTAGTTCCACGGACACTCGTCCGCCTGCAGCGCCAAAATGGCGTTAATAAAGTAGGCACAATAATAATTTGACAGCAACCAGTCCTCTACCTACCAATTTTGTAGTATGCATGCATATCACAATATGGCACAAGGTCAGGCATATTCTTATTTGAAACGCATAGTACATGTTTCGTCTCCCTCTATGACATTCAATGACATATTTGTTACAGCAAGACAAAACATAAATTATATTAGTAAGACAATAAAGGTTATTTACAAAAAACATCAAGCCCATATCACTCTACATGGCGCATGCAGATACAAACACATACCTGCAGCAAGAAGGCTGTGCAAAAGGTGCCTCTACAACTAAAAAAAATAAAACAAAAAAATATTATAAAAAAGTAATTTATTTTTCTCACAATAATAATAACGTTTAAGCATCTTATAGGTACAGTGAGATATGAACAAAATAATAATTGTGACAATTTCAAAAATGAATCTCAATTTAATAATTAAGTACGATGTAAGTAGGAGATTCCTAGCAACAGTTAACATTGCCCTATTAATATTTGGATTGCAGCATTCCTAATAGATTAAATAAATTGCTTCATACATATTCAAATAGGAACAAAAGTGTGTACCTACACAAAATAAATCTCAATAACTAAGTAGACAATAAAATAAAAAAAATAAACAATTTGTTCTTAAGTTCCCTTTCATTTATTATAGATGTACCTGAAAAACAGAGATCTCCATGTAATGACAAAATGTGTATAAGTTAATATGGAGCTCCGTCACCGAGTTAATATGTCACCAACTATCACCAATGTTAGTTACACCTTTTAGGAACTATAATAGTGCAATCAATAATTTGGAACTTTTTGTACTAGTCGCTTAATAAACATTGTTCAGCTGCTTAAGGGGGATCGTCTCAAACCTAGCTCCCAATACATGGCGCTTGTATCCGATTTATTGTTTTTAATGTTTACGCGAAATTTAATCAAATTAAACTAAAGTGCTCGACATCAAATAAATTTATTGACAAATACTCAGGTTGCAACATTTTACATGGATTTTAAGGTGGTTCGTTTTCCATACAAAAATGTTATTAAGTTAACTAATTAACTAAACAGTAAAAATGTCTAAATATGTGCTTACTTAACTCTTTTCGGTTTTTATATTGCGCAACATAAAAGCCGAAAATAGTTAGGGAAGCACATATTTAGACATTTTTACTGTTTAGTTAATTAGTTTATCTTAATTACATTTTTGTATGGAAAACGAACCACCTTGGGCCATTTTTATTTAGAACGTGGAAACGAACATGACAACTTCTGTCATGGTTACAGTTCATGTTCATAATTATCTATAAGTATAAACCGGCCGAATTGAATAGTTCGCAAATTCAGAATAACTTGCTTAAATTTTTCTCCTAAGTTATTTGGCCGTATTTCTATTATTAGTAACATATAAACTTATTTGGAACGCATTGACGTGTTTACCAAACTTCTACGAATTCGTGATTCTTACTTTAAATATTAAAGTGCAAGCAATTTATAATAGCAAAACAATAAATACGACATCCATCTATTGGGAGCTAGGCCAAAACGTTCGCCCTTAATATGTTTCGTCAATTTCTAATAAATATCTTTCAATACGATAGAAAGAGACAAAAACATATTGCAACTAATCAGTTGTTCAACAAAGACCTAGCTGTACAAGTCGGCCTAGTAAGATACAAAACTAAAAAATTATGTATCAAATAGGTAATAAATAGAACTAGCCGACTTCACTGGCTATCAATTATAATCTAGAATAAATCAGTCCTAACTTTAAATACTAAAACAATCAGTTACTTGAATACATCATGTTATAAATTCAAGAACTAAGTACAATATTAGAAACCTTTGAGAAGCCTGTCTCTTTAACTAAATGTGACCATTGTAACAGAAAACAGGCAGTGAAAAATGTATAGAAAAAAAAAGGAATGACTAAATAAGTGCACTTTTTTTTCTGATAAATTGAATTACATGCCTTCGTATGTTTAAAAAGCTTATTTTAAAGTGTTCTAAGTACTGTTATATTTAGGCCTTTGATTAATAAAATTAAGAGTTAAAACCTCACCAGAATCGAGCATGATAATTAAAAAAATAATATTCGGAAATATATTAACAAAATAAAGGCAACAAAACCCTATTCTCGTATATAAACAAATAGTAAATTAAAAATGTGCTAACTTACATTACAGAATAATACTAAACATCCATTAAGTCTACGACACCGGCCACGCAAGCAATAACAACCGTTATTAATAAAACGTCAGAGCGGGAACGATTCGTACTAACAATATTCGATTTAACTAAATTAATTAAATATAAAAATTATATAATTATGGAAAAAAAACATTCCCACTCGGACTATGTAAAGCGTGTTACACACGCAGCGATTTGTCGTCAGATCTATTGCACGATTTGTTATTAAATTGTTTTGCAAAAAGATGATATATCTATTAATAAAGAATTATAGGAAAAGCTTATTATTTTGAATGTAACTTTTATTTTATGCTATTTATAAGTGAAATATATTTATATTAAATATGAGTAAAATTAATTAAAAAATTGTAAATCTAAAGTTTTCCACGAATAAATAAATAAATTAATGTATGGCTGATGTCAAGTGTATTCATTACATTAATTAATTAAATTAAGGAATTTCACACGTCCGCCATTTTGTTTGCGCCAAGAATACGTGTTTATTTATAAAATATCTATTTGATATCAGATCAAATAGTGATTTTATAAGTTCGTAAAATTTGCCACATTTTTGACAGAAACAAAATGACGGACACGACAGCCTGTTAAGTTCAAACAACAAATCCCGAGATAGATCGTGTGACAAATCGTCGCGTGTACTCAAGCGAGAAGCGTGTCAAAGTTATACTGTCTGTATGCAAGACGAGGTCGGTCGTCTCTTACTCGTGTGAGCGACGTCTCCTGGATCCCGCGCTCCTTGGTCCGCAGCAGGTGGTTCGCCAACTTCTGCTTGTTCACCGGGGACCCTGGAAACCCAACAAATACTGTAACCTACCTGCGGGTACATTCGGCCCCGAACAGGAATATGGGGTATCAAGGACAATGATTGAAAAACTACATTTTTCACACAGATTAAAAGTTTTTGTAGAAAGTGCTGGCAGATGACACATTATTTCGTTTCGGGTTATCAGTAATTCCTGCTGTCCGAGCATGACGCACAAATGTCTATATCAATAGAAAGACAAAGATATAATGTCTTATAGAAAGAAAGCAGGCCACTGTTACATGCCAAGTTTTGTCTACTCTATAGTAGACTTTCTCTTCTCTAACCCGTAGCCATTATTTTCACATCTATGCAACTATATAGTGTAGAATGTAAAGCAACGTCCCCAAGCGAGTCTGTTTGTCTGTATGTTTGAGCCAATCTTGAATACTACTGGACAAATTTTGAAACATTTTTTCGTATATATTTTTTGCATCTGTAGGTACATATCAACACCGTTAAATCATACAATAAAATAATAAAGAACATGCAAGATAAAAAGAAAATAAAAGCACTTTTTGCAATTGATACCCAAGAATCCATGAATTGAATTTACTTTTTAAAGTTTTCATATAAAACCAAACCATTTTAATTTGAAATGGCAAGCAATTCAGGCAATAAATAATTGTGATAATTACCCATTATGAAGCATTATGTTACTTTGTTAACGCTTACCCTCTGTTAGTAAAGCTATTTGCTCATAAAAATAACTTTCAAATTATTATAAACAAAAAAAAGATCTAAAAGCAAAGGTCCAATATACAAAGCTCATAATAAGAAATATAAACTTTTGTGTTATAATATTTTAACAAAGTTTCATAAGAATGATTGCCATACTATAAGTTTTACTGTTATCATATCCAAAAAGAAATTCCAAAAGTATCAAAAAAAGTAATCATTAGAATAAAACGATGCATTGTCTCTTTTGCACGTATGTATAGGGTACTCGATTTCACTATCTCTTTCTCACATATGTTTTACTTTAAAAATTGTTTCATTTAATGTTTTACACTAAAAATTATTGCATTTTTGTGAATTTTGAACCCCTTTTTCAATGGGAAAGAGTGCTACTGATTTAAAATAATTTTAAAACACTTAGGAAATGGCAAATAAAAAAGTGCAATATATGAAAAATATGGAAAACTGAAGATTAAGATAAATCGGTTTAGAAAGTAGAAATGCTTAATATACAAGTAGACCAAATTAATATAATTTTAAGTCACACACACACAACGGACTTCCTTATCTGATATGTACACAACTAAATTAAGAAGACGGGATGTGACTAATAAAAATATGGCCGTCTAAACGTGATTGTTAAAAATAGCATTTAGGAACTAAACCACAAACATTTTTAAACGCCTTGACGTCGTGTGTGGGTGTATTTTAACGCGAATAAAAAAGAACCATAACCTATTTCTTTAAAGTACCCTATCCTATTTTTTAAGTCGAACACTTAGGGCGTTTTTCCACTACGCACGGCACGATACGTTTTACGGTTGCAAAACAAAATAAACAACAAAAGGCACACGGCCTGTACTACGTTCGTTTTTCCACTACCGACGATTCCAGCAACGACACCGCAGTGTACGCGAGAATTTTTTGTCGTATCGTTACGTGCGTAGTACTTTGTACTGTTTTAGTATATACTATATCGTCACCGCATGTATGGCGCTCTGAATCGACACCGTATTTTATCGTGTCGTGTCGTGCGTAGTGTGTGTATGTAAACTCACCTATATAACTAAGCATGACAGGCAGGAATATGAGACCGTGCGCCGCACCGAACAACACGATACCCAGGTACATTCTAAAGTAAAACACCTGCAAACATTACAATTATTTAGTTAAAGTTTATGTGGCTCAAGTGAAAGGAAATGCTGGCAGAGGACGACCTAGGTGTACTTTTATTGAACACATAAAAAATATATTTATCGATGGCAATGTTAAAAGGACACACAATCGCCGAGCATGTATGAACGGGATGATTAATATAAAAGAAGCGAAAGAGATATGTCAGGATCGTAGCAAATGTCATTCGATTGTCTCTGTCTTCTTCTTCCTTGTCGGTTCACTCTTGACAGAGCGGTCGTGGTCCTCATGTTGCAGCAAGATTCCGGGCTGCCGTGATTCGTCCCACGATGCTCTCTGTCGGCTGTGACACGTGTACACTCATGCAATGGGCCACCCACCGCAGATTTAATCTGGTCGGTCCATCGCATGGGTGATCTGCCGCGTGTTCTTGTGCCCTCGACCCTACCCTGCACGACAAGGCGCTCTATGGAGTCGTTGTCCCGCCGCGACACGTGTCCAAAGCATTGGAGTATCCTAGTCTGGACTATGGCTGATGTCAAGTTCCTGGAGTATCGAAGTATCTGTCTACCCCTCTTGAGATAAAAGGCGTGATGATAGATCAGAGTGTTAATAGGTATTGTAGGGGAGACAAACCAACTAAACAATAAAAAGGTGTAACTTTTCTTTGTCCCTGTGTCGTAGAACAGCTTAGTATAGCCAGGTCTGTCTCATTTCGTAAATTCTTCAATATCGACCTACCGCTCTTCCCACCCAGTGGTAAAAGTGCATAAGCCCGTATCAAAACACAGAGAATCAAGTGATTAAAAATTAGCCTTATCTGAATGCAATTCGACTCATATTAGCTTGCACAAGCCATGCCATTGTATTGTAGATATATTTTCATTCGAATCCATATTAATATTATAAATGCGAAAGTAACTCTGTCTGTCCGTCTGTTCCGCTTTCACGGCTAAACCGTTCAACCGATTTTGATAAAATTTGATACGCAGTAAGCTTGAACCCTAAGGAAGGACGATAGGTAACTTTTTTTAAATCCACCCTTCTAATGGGGTATAATCGGGGATGAAAATAAAGGTAGCTAGTTTCAAATAAATGTACTAAGAGTCTTCTGTGCATTAGTACTATCGTATACAGTGGTATCGTATATACCATAGTATAGCCTTCAAATAAACAAACAATAACCTGGAAGATCTGACTCTTGGCGAACCCCAGCACGATGATGCCCCCGAACTTGGTGAGCGTGATCCCCGAGAACACCGACGAGCCCATCCTGGTGAGTGCGGCGGCCGCGCGGGTCACTCGCGACGACCCTCCCGTTACAGAGAACGTGTGTACTATGTGCGAGCAGAACTCCACCGCTATGCCCACCGCCATTACCTGCAAGAGGAATAGTGAGTAGTGAGTTAAGGGGAGGAACGAATAATTTCGGATGATTGCTGAACTGAAGTTCCCGAATTTTACGAATGCTATGAACATACGCAATTTGGGCATCGAAAACTAGAGGATGTTATCTAGTATTGTGTAGGATGAAAACATGATTGGTGAAAATTTTCTCAATAACTTAATTTTTTGAAATCACCTCTTCAAAAACACCTTTTTAGTCATAGGACCATACTATGAAGGGATTTACGTTTACATTTTATACGAATCTGTAGGTAATTTCAGTACCTAGTATTGATTAAGAAAATGTTTCCCTGCATGTATAATAAATTATTTATTTGTAATGTGCCGCTTACGTCATTTATTCCGAGAGGCGATACATTATGCCCTTCTCACTTCTGCAGCAAGAACGGACAAAGCGCCGTCGTTGTCTTGCATGACGTGATCTTTGCACCCGAACCAATCATGCGCCCGAACTACGAGTTTAGGGCGTGGCTTACGATTAGAAATTTCTGAGTCGTTCCTCGTCTTAATGTCTTAAAATCTAATTGGCCATAATCGGTTTTACAGAAATGCTTAACTTACACGTACCACTTTTTAGAGTACTTTAACGATTTCCCAGCTCAATTTACAGTAACATTGAACATACAAGAAATGCACGAAACATTCATCAGCCTATGCTAACAACAAATTATGGCAAAAGAAATATATCATTTGAGGGAGCGCAGATTTCTAATGCTCTTCCATATGACCTTAAGGCATTGGAATCATTCAATATCTTTAAAAGGTCCTATTTTGTTTTATAAATAGTTAATACTTTGTATTTTGAATTTTGTATAGCAGGTAGTTCATAAATTAATTAATGAGTGATAAAAATTATTTAAACCTTAGATATGTTAGTATGGGGAAACTATAAGCGATATTATTTCGATAATAACGTGTAATGGCGAATTGCACCATTTGTTCAAATCTAGCTTTAATCTATATAAATAAAAATTAAATGCTCTTCTTTGGTAAGCATATAACTTGAGAACGGCTGGACCGTTTTGGTTATTTTTTTTAAATGTTCGTACTAGTCTGAATAAGGTTTTTAGGGAAAGAAAAATAGGAAAAGGGCCCGAAAAATTGGAAAATTTGGGAAAAAATCAAATGGTGCAAGTAGCTCTAAGAACTAGCCACTCGTTAGGTATAGCCTCACAAATACCATCGGCTAAACGAGGGAGACTTGGTCTTCCGCTGGGTACCCTGGAACCGTAACACGGTTTCGGGAGCTGAACCCGTGAAGAAAGAAAAAAAAAGCTCTAAGAAAGTTATAATAAATCTATATTTTAAAAACAGTCAAAAAATAAAACTCACCAAATTAACTAAAGAGACAGCATTCAGACTTATTCCCCACCAGTACATGAGACCGCCGATGTTCACCACTATCATAGTTATTGTTATCACCACCACCTGAAACGTTTTAAATACTATATCAGAAACAAACACCATACAAATATTATTGTACTCAAATTCCACATCAGACATGTACATTTTTATCTCAAAAAGTAGCATCAAAAATACCATCAGCTAAATGAGGAAGATTTGTCTTTTACAGCATGGCTAGCATGACGGGCTGGAGAAGTCTCTACGGTTTTGTCTGTAGACACAATTTGACATGTAACGCAACACTTTGTCTCTATCATCTCTATGGGACATTATCTCTTTCTAACGGTGTAGACATTTTGTCTCTCTTCTCGCAGTAGACAAAGCTCGCGTGCGTCATGCTCGGCCAGTTGGATAGGGTACCGGTAACACGTTTTCGGGAGCGCGTGAAGTTATACCTTGATTAATAAAAAAATACTTTACGGCCGCCATTTTGGATTTACAAAAACAAAACCTAGCCTAACCATTGCACGGTTTAGATGATTCATTCAATAAAATCCATCCAGCCGTTTAGATGCTTTGAGGGTATAAATTAACACCGAATATTGACTATGAACTATATTAACAAGACGTCAAACACCGCGACTAATGTCATTTATTAATACTACGGACGGACTATCAGTGCCGAGTTCGCCTTTCGAAAAAAATTATATGCGAAACAATAAATTGCATTTTAGTTACAAATAAGTGTTTCTATATCTTATGCAACTTTAATTTTCTTTTAATAAAATACAGCCCATGCCTATGTGGAATAACATACAGTAAGTACTGGTGTTTAGTATCGTTTTCCGTTTTCTGCACCATCATAAGTGCTGAATACTCGACGTTTTGGTTGATTATTCGCAGACTAGTCGGTAGATCCCTTTCAGTCATGGATTCCAAATTACTTGTCAAGAGGCTATACTCTTCAAGACTCTGCTCCTGGTAACGAAGCTCAAACTACCCAAATCTAAATGATACGTCGAGCAAGATTGAGTCACTTCGGAAAACAAGTTTGTAATAAAAATTCCAAGTGTGCACCCAGCTCTGTCGAGTAGGGGCCATGTCTCTAGCTTGCCTTAAAAAAACAGCGAAATCATTTTTGAAATCGGTCCAGTAGTTTTCGACTTTACTTCTTACAAACAAACAAACACTTTCGCATTTACAAGATTAGTTATTCTTATTTACTCACCAAAGCGGAGAACAGATCGAATCCCATCAATATGTAAGTAACAATAAATATCGACAACACAGATATGCCCATAGACTTTAGCGTATCGGGCCACATGGTCAAATACTGTTCGTAGAACACATAGAAAACAGAATACGGGAACACATTCACCGTGGTATTCTTGCCTTCCTCTTTAAGATTTCTGTTAATAGTTTCTGTTAAATTAGCCGATATCACTCTAGCCTGTTTAAGAGCTGAATAGTAGTCGTAGCTGGTTTTTAACACGGTATGGTATCCGTTGTAGTACGAGGCGCCAACGTTGGCCAGTTTTGTGTTGTTTTTGTAAGGGAAGTTGTAATTGACGCCTTGCCCGTACGCCGCGTGGCCCGCTTTGGCGCAATTAGCCGTCGGGTTGTCTTGCAAGAAGTATGGGACGTACTTCTTGAAGTCGTTAACGCTCGGCCGACCCTCCCGGCCCACCATCGAGATGTTGCAAGAATCGCAAGCTGCAACATTAATTCATTTTTAGTTAATATCGCGACACACACATCTTCACGACCCTTACGGTGTGGCCAGAGACAACAGTGTCCACTTTTTGCCATTTGTACACATTAAATAGAACAGGTTAGAAATAGAACTCGGTTCCAAACTGTTATTGTCGTTGGCTGAATGCACTGCAGTACAAATACAGTCTTTACTCTATTGTTTATGGTTTTGTCGATGGTGTATTCTTGTGAAGTGTGTATAAAACACAAAAAGATTCCACGTGACGCCTTTGTGATGAACGCACGCGTCCACCAGAACGTCATGGGGAATCCAGTTTAATCCCGCCCGCGCTGTAATAGTTGTGATTAGTCAGTGATTAATAGGACATATTGCGGCCGGCGGGAGCATTCTACCTACAGATTAATCGGCTTATTGTTACTGTGACGTCTATAATACTTGGCGGAATCATCAAAACCCTGATGGAGCTATTTTGAAAAAAATATAAAATAGAAAACACGAAAAAAAAATAGAAATGACAAAGAGTACTATTTATTTTCACTGCAAATAACAGCCTGCCACGAATCCTAATTTTTTTTAACAATATATAGCCTCATATATGAGGGATAACAAGTGTAGCTTTCTTTTTGTGAAATATTTTTTAGTTTCAGTAGTTACAGAGATTACCAACAAACAAACAAACACATCTTCACGGCCTTATACCTCGCGGTGTGGACAGGAGACACCAGTAACAGTGTCAACTTAACACAATTTGTCCATATTAAACTGAACAGGTGGCAAGCAATGGACCTAGTATAGATGTGTCACTTCTTTAACAAACTTACATATCTGTTTCTTTTTTAAAATTGTGGTGCCCTTCGAAGCACGAGTAGTCGATTGAAGCACATATTCTTAAAGAAAATTGGTGCTTAGCATTTTTGGGAACGTATGGGATTTGAACTCGGATCCCCCCGGGATCAAGTCCACACTCTACCAATTAGGCTATCGCTCCTTATAAAATATAGGTATATAATATTCACCACATTATAATATCAGTATACTCACTCGGCCTGTCATTTGGACAGAAGCTGTTGTTTGCCGAGAACGACTTGCAGCAGGTGGTGACAGACGACCAGTCGAAGAAGTCGTCAAGCCACGAGTTGGGCGACTGCGCTATGTACGACTCGTTGGGCGAGCGGGACGCTAAAACAGGTGTGGCGTTATGGTTGATGTTGTGTGTGGAACCAGACTTATGTAGCGGAATCAGAAAACACAAGAGAATAAGTAGAATGTTCACCAAGGGAAGAAAGTGGCCGATTACCAACAAGTACTTTATACTATATCTACGATGAAAATAAATAAAAACAGTTTTAATAAAGCAAACGCGCGCCATTTTCACTTTTTAGGACAGAAAAAGCTGGAGTCATTTAAAAAACAATACGTTAATAATTTTCATACAACTTTACCGCCCGCATATTTGTATGAAGACGATTTACCCGTATTTCTGCCCCGTTTTTGAAGAAGTAAATAACTGTTTTCCGAACAGATGTAGTGTAAACTTGAAGGTATGTACTCACCGGAATACAACTGCATAGCAAGACTGTCCGACCGACAGAATCTCGTGCCACATATCATGTTCTGAGTGCCACGGTCCGAGAAATCCAGCCCCTCAGTTACCACGAAGTAGACCGGGGGACCGATGTTCAAATACCGGTTGAGATGCTGGAAGTACTTGAGCTGGAAACTGTCGTGGGGCATAGAGAGCTCCTGGTCTAGCCCGATCTCTATGTGGGGTGCGACCTGCAGGAAAATTAAAATGATATTATTTAAATTTTAATATATACTCTGTTAGATTTGTTCAGTTTTCTTAATTTATATATAGATTATTTATCAGTCATACCGTCATATAATAAACTAGCGACCCCGCCCACGACTTCGCACTTTTTGTAGATCATTTTATTCTACACGATTCTTCAAAATCATACGCCACGAAAGCGCGCTGAAGCTAACTTTTTCCTCGACTTGATTAACAAATATTGTTAATACTCAGCTCCTAATCATGATAGGTCCCTGACCCTGATGTTGTTTAATACTTGTTAACCTTTCTCCTGAATCAGCCTATCTAATTATGAAAACCGCAACAAAATCTGTTCAGTAATTTTAACGTTAAAATGACACAGACAGACAGGCAGGCAGATGCGGCGTGGGACTTTGTTTTATAATATACGATAGAGCTCACATAATAATATTATGTATATAATGTGTAAGGTATATGTAATAAACCATCTAATCATCCCTTTCTCGATCTTATCTTATCTTCTAGTATACTACACGCTATGTCCATTTTCTCCAAAAATACATGACGTTAAAACTAAAAATCTAGATCAGTAATTAGACAAAATATTCCGCATACTAACAGCAACACTGGAGCAGAGCCACGCGAAGAATATGACCATGACGGAGGCGCGCACCTCCCGCCGCATCAAGAAGGGCACGTACACAGACTTGAACACGTTGTACAAAGTGCCGTCGTAGCCAGGCTCGGGACTGTCCGCCTTCTGGCCGGTGATGCAGCATAATACGTCAAACCTGCAGATGGTGAGCCTTGTACAACGGTATAAGGATAATGCAGTATGACGACGGCCTTGAAATTGTCTGAAGGACTGCATAAAAACCACATAGTAGTTGATAGCGTAATTAATAGAGCGCTGGACTCAAGTCAATATTAAAGTTCAGGTTCAAATCTCACTTGTAGTTTTCTTCAAGAATATGTGCTTTAAACGACTGCTCGTGCTTCGGAGGGCTAGTTTCACATCCGCGCCTGGGAATCGAACCCGGGCTGCCGAGCAGAGCACAGATTTGACTTGGATTTCGGAATAAATAGAGGGAAATTCGATGGACAAAACGTCCCATACGAACTCAGCGCTCTTTTACGTTAAGCGAGTACGCGACCCATACCTATTGCTCTGCGTGCGCCTCGTGTCGAGCGCCAACAGCGCCACAAAGCACGTAATCTGCAGCAGGAAGTCTACGAGCAGCGCAGCGCCCGCATATAGCGCGAACGCCCGCACAGCCGGCATGTCGCTCAGCGCGCCCAGGAAGAAGCATACAGACTCCGATATTGATGTCAGGAACATGGATGGACCGACCTGGCCCAGTCTGAAAATAATATTATTTTATTTATTCTATGGCATTATTTTTTAGTTTTATTCATATCATTTTTTCTCAAAATCAGCTACCAAAATTCGAAAACCGTTTGGAGATTATCTAGTACATAGTTTTTATTTCTTTTATCTATTAATTTTCGATTAAGTAATTTAAAAAATGTGGTCTGCTCTTATACTCTTATATTTTGTACGGACTTTGCGGTTAGATTTTTTTTTTAAATATATTTATATAACTAAAAATGTTCTCTGCGTTAGATACACTAGATAATTTTAGGCAATTTGAAAGCAAGTTATCTACAACTTGCTACTTGTAGTAGATTTTGTACAATCACGGAACAACCAAAGTCTGTTTCGTGTATTTTCGCAAGACCGATTATGTTTCTCATGTTTCTGGTACGTAAATCTTGTTCTATCTTAACTTATCCTTGGTTATCTTACCTTCTCGCAGTGCATCTCGCTCACCTAGCTCGCCAAAGGTTTTCATAAGTACCGACTGCTATCCCTGACAATATTATTTTTTGACTTAAATTTAAAATATACTAACGTCCTCCCAATATGCTGAGCAATGGTCTCGTCGGGCCTCCTCGGTTCCCGCTGGTTGCTCTGCACTAATATGAATATATTGTCCACACCCACAGCCAGCACCAAGAACGGTATAACCTCCACGATGATGAGCGTGGCTGCCACTCCGGAGAACCCGAACATGCCGATAGAACACACCACTGATGCCAGAACTATGAGGACACCTGGAATATAGATTATGTATTAGGTACTAGGACATTTTCAGTTGGTTGCTCACGAAAGGAGGACTAAATTAGAACTGATAACATGTTATTTAGTACCAGATATTGACAATAGTTAAATCGTTTTGAAATTTGAACAAAAAACCCTAGAATAAAAACTAAACTCACCTCCCATCCCAAGCGTAACTTTGCTATCGATCAGCAGCCTCGAGAAGGAGGTGATCCGTCCGAGTGAGATGGCGATATACGCGAACATAATAAAGTACGACACCAATATAGTCGACACATCAGATTGCGACTCCCGGTCAAGCTCATCCTCTATAGATCGTTCGCTGGTGTACGCTATGTCCATGTAAGGAGGCATCTCGTTTTCAGTGAAGTTCTTCATGAGCTCGATGAAGCGCTTCTCCCAGGACAAGGCGGGTGATAGCTGTAACATAGTATTTGATCTATAATATTATCACGTATTTCATCCTACCATTTTGCTATGATCCTGACATACCTCTTCCGCATCTTTTATATTCATCATACCTATCATACATGCTCGGCAGTGTAGCAGTAGTCGATTCATAATCGATTACTGCTACATCTCTGTAATATATGTGAGTCGGTAGCTGGAGCGAACATTGAAAAACATGCTCATGAGTGCTGCTATATTGTTATATGGCGGGAGTGGCACTCGCATTAATTAATACTAACAATTAAATAAAATATTAAATCCGAATGCGGCGGTGCGAATGGCGACAATATTACAGTCTCGCAACACAGGCGACGGGTGAGACGAAGGCACTGTTTCCTCAGAAACTACTGAACCGAGGTTCTTGTGACCTCTAGGGCTCCCCTACAGGACCTATCAGGTTACAGCAGTTGTATGTGCTTTTAACACTGTCTTCAATTAATAAATTATTTATATGTTCAATATAAGCACACCTAGGTCGCCCTCTGCCGGCTTTTCCGTTCGCTTCTGCCATATATAAACCTTTTAGTCAATCTTTCATCCGTCACTCTTTCAACGTGTCCAACCAGTGTCAGATCCGTGGCGAGTAGGCACCACGATACACCAGCTGGCCTTTATATGGTAATTCAAATTAATTGAGCCAAAGTTAGTATATAGTACCTTTATTTCATACATTTAAAAATAAAATCGCAATTACAATCTACCACTAATTCTGTAATTTGCGATATAGATATGTGGAACAAACTTCCGTCGTCGGTCTTTCTGATTCCTACAATGGACCTTCAAGCGAATCGTGAAAAAGGATTTCCGAATGGACCGGCCGGCGCATAGTGGGCGCGACTCGCGGACTCTTATATAATCTTCCAGTCGCGTGTATTCATGGACCAACCACCTTCGGTTAAGAACAGGTGGTGGCAATTGTCTTCACTATAAAAAAACCAAAACCGCGACTCACCTGAGAGGCGTTATGCCTGTTGTTAACCAGGAAGGTGATGATCAGAGCGTTAGCGCGATAGAACCTCGAGGCGCCCGTGAGCGGCTCCCCGGGCGTCAGGAACCCACCGAGCGCCACTCCAGGCAACACCGGCCCTCCGTACACGGACAGACATTCCGGGTTGTAAGGATTCCTGAGAGAGGGGGGGACATTAAAACATGTTTACATACAAAAGAATATAATTCGCACTAACACTGACATCCCCTTACCAAAAACTACACCTAATAGGTATACCTTTGACGCTAAAGAGTAAATAATAAACGGCTAATTTTATTTTGGTAAAACTTTTAATGATCGGAATCGATATCTTAATTCAGCGTGCATTAGGAACGCTGCATATATTGCTTTGAGTAGGCCTTTTTAAAGTGGTTTGCGTGTCCACTCTCATTGGTGTATTTTTTAAGGAATTTAGTGGAAGTAATGTCGTAAAATGCAACGGAAATGTGTAATAAAGAGAAGCGCACGCAATTTAAATGATTCTTCTGCGGCCTACAGTTGGGGCTTTTATCTTTATAATTTTCAACTTACTTGGAGCACATCAATATCTTGTTCAGATAATTAATCTCGTATCCCTCGTCGTCGGTGCTGGTGTCGTCGAAGTTATCGATGTCGTTCTGGAAGTACCCCCACACGGACTGCACGGCACACTGCTCCGCGGTCCCCGGTCCGGAGAACGGGGAGGACAGGGGCGCGAAGCAAACGTGCTCGATGCCCTCATCCGTGTCGGCGCCGATGGCTACGGACAAATTATACTATAGTACTTAAAGTATAGATTGATCCCTGTGACAGCTGTCAAAGTGCTTGGAAAGCCGTCAAAATCAACGCGTTTTCTTTTAATTTACTTGTTTATATGTCTAGCACTATGTTAATTATAATTGTCATTGCAAGATAATTGGTCAAGTTGCGAGTACGACTGAGAGTTGCGCGCTGCGGGTTCCGTTTTAGTTTAGGTTTTCCTGTACAGTATAAGAAAAGCACTATAATCTCTATTTTTTTCAAAATTTTAAACTCAGTAGTTTTGGAAATAAGGGGGGGGGAACGGTCAATTTTCGTACACTTTCTTTAATATAATTTAAACTAGGTACTTATGCATTTTTAAATTATAAAAAAAAATGTATTCCTTATAACGAGCCCTTTTATTTGATGTCACATGATGCATTAAAAAAGTTATCTACACCTTTGTGTGTGCGTGGTGCGTATACTATATACTTCGTTGCTTCTCCGTGTGTGTGTGTGTGTGTGTACTGTTAGACTACATCTATGTCTCACATCTGCCGGGCGTCCTGTGACGGCCACAATTTTTTTATCGATAAGATGGGTTTTGCGCGCACGGTCCTAATGTTCTCGCCCAGATGTGGTAGTTTATATGTGAAAAAATCTTACCCATAATCCTCTGCTGCAACGCGAACACATCCAACATAAACGTCCTATTGAACACAGGCCCAAACTCCAGCACTCCCGTACTGGTGTTATGCTCTATATTGGGCAGGTTCTTGGAGCTGATGATCAGCATCTCGGTGCGGTAGAACGGCTCGAAGTGGGAGTCGAAGTAGTTGCGTTCGAGACGAGACCGGGAGTTGGGGGCCGCCCACAGCTCTACGGGGTTGGTAGTCACTTGCATGTACTTGATGCCGTGGCCCAGGGCTACCACCACGCAAAGACCTGGAAACGGATGTTAGCTGCCTTATAGTTTACCGCCAACGGCCTTATTAACACAGTCGTATATGGGCAATATTTCTATATATTATTTCTCATCTATCTATCTATCATCACGCCTTTTATCCCAAGAGGGGTAGGCAGAGACAATGGAATGCCATTTGTTACGATCCTGACATACCTCTTTCGCTTCTTTTATATTCATCATAGCGTTCATACACGCTCGGCGATTGTGTGTACTTTTAATATTTCCATCGATCAATACATTTTTCATATGTTCAATAAAAGTACACCTAGGTCGTCCTCGCCAGCATTTCCTTTCACTTCAGCCATATAAACCTTTTTAGTCAATCTTTCATCCTTCATTTTTTCAACGTGTCCAAACCAGCTTAAACTACTTTTCTTCATTTTAGTCACAACATCTTTCACTCCGCATACCGGCTAAATGAGTAAGATTTGGCCGCTGGATATCCAGATGAAGGTATTAAAACCCCACTTACCACAAAACAGCACAAGCCAGGGCCGCGACGCCATGGCGTGTCCCCACCACTGGAAGAAATCCTCCATCTTGGTTTCAGTATCAGCGCCGAGTCTCTCCAAGAATGTGCCCTGCTCAACACCATCGGGCTGGTCGATGGCGCCAGGGTTCGTCGCCATCTCCTGGTCATTGTCAGACACCACACCTAAGGTTTAGGGAAATAATATATAAGAATGCGTTTTTGGAAGGTATCTAAATGTTTTGGGTATTATATTTAAAAAAAAGCAATTTTCTTATTATCATCTCTACACGTGTCCTAGTAATATTTGCTATAAGTATTTGAGGTCGATTAATAAGGGCTGACACGTCCGATATTTGAATGTATATATGAGGTGTCACGTTCGGTATTTGTATTTTGTTCACGCCAGCTCTTGTTAACCGATTTTAAGTGAAAATCACAGTGGTAGCCAAACAGCTCTGCCTCGCGGAAATCAGCGCAAGAACCCGCGCAGTAATTAAATTTAAGTCAAAAAGCACCATTTCCCACATTTTCGGTATGGGTACCAATTTTTCACACCGGCAAAGTAGTTAACCGGCGATAACGATATTATGTATAGAAAACTGAAAGTAATGAACTCTAGACGTCTCTTTCTCACGCGTCACATATTTATAGCGCTATCTCTCTTTTCATTTACATCACAGCGTCGCGTCGTAACAAATGCAATGGTAGGTTTATATTACTAAAATATACATAGCCATATATACATTGCGTGTATCTGTACAAAATATTAGTAAATTCTAGCAAAATGGCAAAACCCGTAAAATCAAGGATTAGTATTATGTGATAATTAAACCACGCTACAAGTGTAAGTGACAAACTAAGGTGACATTGGATGTCACTTGCACGCCTACCAAAGCTACAAGTTTAAATTTTAGTTTTTATGTGCAAAAGTATAAAAAACCCCTCAAAGTAGTTTAGGGTTTGAGAGTGAAGAGAACTCATGTCAGATAATGAGATATTATTCCAATACTTTGATGACAGAGTATAAAAAAAAACTATGTTCTTTAGTAAAAAATAAATAAATTAGTATCTCCTCGCACCATGCACATTTTGACACACAAGTATATTTGTATCAAAATCTCAACAAAAAAAACCAGAGTCTAAAACAATACAAACCATGATTATTGTAGGGAGTGTTGCCGTCATATAAATATTTTAGTATATTTTCACTAAAATCCATGCAGACATGCATCAATCCGCCTTACTAAAGTTATACAGTGTTTTCTCTCTCTAACAAATTTGTCATTCAATATGATAGAGGGAGACGGAAGGACCAATACATATCTTTTTCTAATTTTCAAATTCGTTAACTTGATCTTGTGAACCATATTCTGTACGGTCATAATCAAAAGTTTCTAAAGTAAGCGTCGGTAGAAGATAAAGTAAATAAACATTCAGGTGGTTGCAACATTTTTCATAGATTTTAATGAACGAAAGGCTTTTTCAATTGTTATTTTTAAATTTATAATGTAACAAAGAACAAGAAATTGAAATGTTCACAACTTCTGTCACCACAATAATTTTTTATAATTACCTATAAGTATAAAGCGGCCAAATTAAACAGTTCGCAAGTTTCGAATAATTTTCTTTGAATTTTATACTTAGTTAATTCAGTCGTATTTTTATTATTAGTACCTATATAGAACTGTGATTGGATCGTGTTTGACATTTTTACATAATTTCTATATTATTCTCCTGACGCTTATTTTATACACTTTATCATGTAGACTCTTTTGCACCTGACTGTACCTTATGAACTACAAACAAATTATGCACCATTTAATTGTTCAATTTATATGGTTACATTTTCCTTAAATATTTTTTTTGTCAGAAGAGGTTCATTTAATATGTAATGCATCTTATACTTTGCAATTTTAGGGAACACCGCTTTATGTAAGTGATCCCCTTTTATTAGCTTTGCAATCCACAACATTTCAAAATTTTAACACCCTAATTTTATTATCCTATATGAAAGTAGGTGAAAAATTAAGGTACCCGTATTTTTTGCTTTTCTAAAATTTTAACTTTAACACTCTTAAATTAATTTTTAAATATTGCATTTTTAGAACAAGCCGATAACGGCTAAAAGTACCAGTTGTGTATGCATATTCTGTATTTAAAAAAAAGAAATGACATGAGCTGCGTGCGTTCGTTCGTTTCATTCGTTCATGGTTCTTTTGTTTCATTCATTATTGTTTATTTTTAGTTTATTAATTTAAAATTAAATGTTATTCACTTTCATCAACAAAGATGGGTAGAGAAACACGTAAATTAAATTCCCTTGTATCTATTCTATTCTATTTTTTCGTGTTATGGCTCCATCAGTAGTCCCCTTGTATCCTGTTTTGTTTTTACAACTACAACTAATACTTTTTATTGCCAGTTACCTTTGGACGCAGAGAGTATAGTAGCTTTGAGCCGTACTCGTTACACAGTGTAGTTTTTTCAAAATATCTCTTAAACCACGGAATAAAAAAAATATTTAATATGTGTATTGTGCTAAGCAAAGGAAGATCTCCAAACGGATTTTTAATTTTGGTACTGTTGAAATGTTGTGAATTATCAGACTGCATTAAAACGCTATAAATGTCCCCTTTCGCTGCCTGTCCATTAAAGCTATCACGTTTCAATTAGACACATAGTTAATTACGAGTACAAGATCCAGATCTTTATTTAAAAGTCGTCCAAAAAAAACTCAAGAAATTTAATATTAATGTGAATCTTTAGCTTTAGTGGACAATGCAGGGCCTTATGGTTAACACACATCTATCACCTCAACCACATTAAGAATTTGCCGTGACAGCGCTGACGGCGTTGTTGTATCGTTATCGATACGTTAACGCAAAAAACATGTGGCGATAGATTTGCGTTAACCTTTAAACTTAATATAAGTAAGCGTACTCACCTAAGTGAATTGACAAGTGATCTGGCAACTTGCAACTCGTCTCAATATTCTATAGAAATGTATGAACACCGGTATGACGTAACAATAAACTTGTAACAACCAAAGAGGTTAAACACCTCAGTCTCACGTCACTGTCATGTCACATAGGTGTTCTCACTTAGTATTAAAAAGATAAGTATATAAAAAAAAACCTGTGTGTACGTACTAGATCTGTGCGAGCGTAGCGGCGACGTCTCTGGCCCGCCGGAGTCCGCGCCTCTCGTCCACCCGTCTACACACGCACCAAACAAACAAACCGGTTGACGCGCGCACTGACACCTCATTAGTGGAACCGTAACTTCTCTACCGCCCCGTGTTAGCTCGGTTGTGTGCGTTCACATTTATCCGCCATTTTTAAAAGTACCTAGATATTCGATTGGACTGAATTGAAGTGAAATGGGAAGGAAGTGTATAATTAGAAGTAAAGAAATTTAGATTATAATTAATTATTCGAATTATTGAGATTCTTTTTCTATTTTAGGGTTCCAATGAAAAAACGGAAATCCTTATTTATAGGATCACTCTTGTGTCTGTATGTCCGTCCGTCACAGCTTATTTTCTCCAAATCTACTGAACAAAATAAGTTTAAATTTGGTACATATAGAGTATGATGCCCCAATCACGGACATATAGCGTAAATTATCAATTTTCGATTTTGGGGGAAAAATTAAGTAAAAAAAAATATATCAAAATTAACAGAATTGGCGGCTCGTAGTCTTAAAAATGTCACTAATCTTCAGCTGGGTACCCGTAAAGGTATATAGGGGTATCTAGAGGCATTCTCCTTTTTTATTTGTACGGATGAATGTCAACGCAAAGCTTAATAAAACAACGTAGGTATATGGAAAAAACGTCAAACCAAATTTCAATTGAGTGTCATGCTGAATGTAGTAAAAAAGTTACGGTTATGTTGGTAAACTCTTCACCATGAATATCCATCACCACCTCCACCAAGAAGATATCAAATTACAATTTAAAAATTATTATTTTTTTAAACTTGAAAAATCTATTCTACCCTCATTTAGTAGTAGCACCACAAAAACCACCTTACCTTCACCTTAAAAATTAAGTTGATAATCGTAATGTATATAAAATAAAATTTTATTATTTTTTTCTTTACCTAAAGTGATTCGCTACTTTGACCGATACTGTATTATAAACACACATATTATAAGCAAGGCAGTGCACTAATGCAAGTTTCTTAAGGAATTAAACATAAAAAGCTTATATTAAGCGCTTCATTGCTGGCAATATATTTACATATATAACATAAACAAATAAATAAGTTGGAGCCGTTGGGAACCCTGAGGCTAACAAAGGCCATTTACACAACAAAAACAGTAACAACACAGTCACGGCATATTAAACGGAACAGGTGGATGCAATTTAATTCTTAATTATAAGTATCTATTATTTTCAGAAGTGCGGACGACGGTATTAGGTGCCCTTCAAAGCTTGAGTAGTCTATGAACATACATCTAAATAGTTAATATGAACTGATATACGTATGATCTAGTTAACTAATTAAAGGTTGATTTTATTGGGAATCAAAATATTCACCCTTTTTGCTGAAAATTAGATCAAATGATACTTTTCATAAATTTAATTATACAATAATAAGATGCGTATGTCAATTAAAATGAAAAATTAATATCGAAAAATACCAGACGATCCAGCGGAATTATATAAATATGACAAATCGATACTGAGTTATACCGTTACGGGTAGGAGTTTATTGTTTTATAGTATTTAAAGTGTCCCAGAGACAATTAAGCAGCTTAACTCAAACCTTAAGCTGACAACACGAAGAAAGCAGGTTGCAAGTCGGTGAAGTTAGCAACAGTCCCCCACATTGCAGCACATTTATTTTCCCAATACTAATTAAAAAATTGGCAAGGCTAACTTCACCGACATGTTCCGCGCTTTGTATTCGCGGCAATGCCTCGTAATTATTTAGTAATCTGTGCTTGAACCGTGCTTGATAGATTGTCAAACATTATGTAAGTAAGCTTCAATCAAGCACGTTAGAAAAAGTGACATCACTTGATTCAACTACAAAACGTATAGTCAAGAGGCTTGATCATCTCTGGGACGCTATAGTGCACGCCAAATAAGTCCATAGAGTGTGACAAGGATCTTTTGACACTTGGCGGCGTCGCCACCATCTATGTATTCTCAGAAAATGCGGATTCAAATGTCTCAAATTATTTGGCGCGACTTACACTAATGTCGAAAACGGACATTTTAAAATAGTTTTTTTAGTGGCCCTTACCAACAGCGTTATGATCCTGATGACAGCAGTATACCCCGCCGAGGAAAAGTGTCGTGAATATGAGGAACACGATCGCCATCACGACCGCGTACCCGTCGGCGCCCGCTATACTGAAGGGGCGCGGCGGTACGGGGTGGGGAGGGGGCGCCGGACACGACAGGCTGCAGTCGAGACACGAGCAGCCCGGGGAACCCTGGAAAATGACAAGAGGGCGTGTGACTTTATTTGGAAGAAGTAAACTCGAAAGTACAGAACCCTAAAATTCACGTCGAACCGTTATTGCGTTTTGACGTGAAAGAAGGACAGACTGCATTTTTGCCTGCCTTCTCTGTGTAAAAAAATAAAACTTGTAATTAGAGGCACATTTTACCGTTTTAAAAAATATGTCAAGACTCAGGGGTTTAGAGAATAGTAAGCCCGGGTGGAACCGGCCCGGGGTCAAGCTAAGAGGCACCCGAGTTGGAGCCGCTCCACATGAGATCTCCAGCAGAGTTCATTGCGGATGCGGCTTGAGGTGGGAGCGCTAGCGCTTGCGCAGCTGGTTCGATGTAGGGTCCGCGAGGCCGCCCTGAGGTTGGAACAGTCGTGCGGACTTTACCAACTCCCTAGGGGCCTAATTATGGGGTGCAAGTTTTTCAAAGTTTAAAGGGTACGGGCAGATATGTACGCAATTTACAGAATTTCGAACTTGTAAACTTGTTAACGTGTCTGTTATTTCAAATGTAACATAAAAATGAAAGTGGGATGGGATATGCCATTTACACGATACTGAATCATAAATTATGGTTGCCCAGAACTTGCTCTGAAACTGCTTAATGGAGTTTGCTGAAACTATCAGGCATCATAGTGGGTACTTAGAATTACAATCCGCTTTTTATCCATATCGATATCTTGACTTGGTCTTCCTGGATACCCTGGGACTGATAAAGCGGTTTAGGGAGCTGTAAGGCAAGGCAACCCGTGAAGAAAGAACGAAAAATCGATACCTTGAAAGGTACCGTAGAAAAAAACATAAGACTTACATTAAGACCCACATTACAAGGGCTGGTACCAGGATTGTAAGGTTTAAACCCGCCAGTATCTTCGTCTCCTGGTATGTAGTTGATCTGGAAGGGTACATTGGGCGTCTCCTTGTCACCCATGTACGTGAACCATCGGTGAGGGGTGCACAGGTCAGAGCCCCAGGGACCGCACATGAGGTCCATTACGAGCTGGTTCGTGGACGGCATCTGGATCTGAAAATGGATTTCAAGTCAAGCGAAGCGTGTAAAAGCATCTCCGACAGAGTCTGTAATAGTGGGCGCGACTGGCGCATTCACAAACCAGAACCACACACCTTCGCTTCAGACCAGGCGGTGGTATGGTCACATGACGTCTTCGTGAGAAAAAAACACACACACCTTCACCCAGTGTGGCTTAAGACACCAGTAACAGTGTCCATTTTTTGCCAGTTGTCCATATTAAACAGAACAGGTGACAAACCTGTTGCTGTACTTAATGGACAAGATGTGTTTTTAACATAATCTATTTTTTTTAAAGTGGGGACGCCGGTTTTGGTCCTCTCCGAAGCACGAGAAGTTATGGCGTAATTGAGCAACAATGATTATATTTACCTGCGAGCAAGAATTAAAGGTGCCCGACATGTAATTATCGCTGAGGTGGTAATCCAACTCTGTTATGTATTTGGTACCTGAAAATGTAAAGACATTATTAATGTATGTTCAGCTCATTTATTATCTGCCATATCGTAGGTATCTCAGCCGAAAGTAGATAAAACACATCGAGATTTGTAAAAAGACAATCAACCAAGCTTGTATATAGAGCGTAGTCTACAAATAACAAGAGACTGTACTGAGTGAGTTTTCGATCTTAAACTACCCTAACAGAACTGGCCACTCGTTATGTATAGCCTCAAATATGTCGTCTGCTTCCGCAGGGCAGTCTGGGACCAATAATAATCTATGTTTATTATCATTGCTACGAATCCTACTAAAATTGTAAACGTGAAAGTTTGTATATTTGCAGCAGGATTTCGATGAAATTTAGAGGATAAATTATAGCTTGAATGTATGAAAAGAGGGTGGGGGATGAGCTTGAAGCTAGTAATATATGTAGAACGATTGTATTGCCGACAATTGTTAATATCCTTTAAGATTCTAACTGAACTATTAAATATGAAGAAATGGGCAAACCGCGAAATCTACAGCGAGACTAATCAGGACACGCGAACAGATTTTGTATTTGTTCATACCAAGCTTATACTTACTACATAATAATATTAAAAATTACCATCAGTTGTAGTATTTGCGTTCGCGGCTCGCAGAAAATCAGTCTGGTCCGGCGAGCAGGTCATCGCACAGATGTGCTTTACGAAGTTAGCCATACACCCGGGACACCGGCCCAGAAAATTCTCGGCTATCAGAATGTTCTTACTGAACGTGTCCAGCATTTCTTTGTTGCAACATGACACGCCGCGCGCCGCTACGTCCGGGCAGTACTTCTCGAGGAGTGGCTGTGGAAAGATTGAACAAAAAAAATTAGAGATGCTGTGGGTTTTTCCATCTTGGCTACTCGTTAGGTATAGCCTCACAAATACCATCGGCTAAAAGATGAAGCCTTGGTATTCCGCTGGGTACCTTGGGACCAGTAACACGGTTCCGGGAGCCGTAACGCAAGCCGTGAAGATATAAATAAAATTAAAGATGCTGGATCAGTTATAGTTAAGAGAGATGGAGACAGAAAGTGGTTGTAAGCACTTGCTGGCAGAAAACCTCTTTTTCGTGTAGTCTGAGCCCCCCTCTACAAATTATTGTAGAAGAGTAGGGGTCCAGCGATTGTGGATACGCCGCTGAGCCGATTTAGAAGAAAAAAACTGGCAGCAATTTACTACCAGCTGGCAGAAATTGAGTGAACAGCATTTGTGGGGACCTTTCGGTTGTAAAAAATATTCTCTGCCAATTTACTCCCTGCAGCGACTTGCAAAATTCTTACAAAAAAACCAAAAAAATATGTATAAAAAAACAGGGAGTAAATTGGCAGAAAATATTTTTCCTACAACCGAGAGGTCCCCGGAAATGCTGTTCACTCATTTTCTGCCAGCTGGTAGGAGAGGTTTTTTTTTAAATTTTTTTTCTTCTAAAATCTTACAACCACTTTCCGTCTCCATCTCTCTAACCATTAGAATGTATGCACGACAAAGACGGTGGTCTACAAAAAGCGGCGAATGAGTACCGCTTTAGCCGGTTGGACTAACTTAACCCATCTTACCACGGTTCACTTTGGGGGTAAAGGTAATAGTCAAAGCAGTCAGTTTTATAGTTTCATAATTTTGGCTATGTTTTTAGTTTCACTCTCATTGTATTAATGGCGACGCAAACAAACAGATATTTGGCACACATTTTGATCAATATTATATATAAATAAAATAAAGAAGTGTGTGTAGGTGATTTTCGAATATATAAATGTAAAATTCGGTCAGAAAATACGATACATAACAAAACCAAAAATATGAGCCAATCTCTCTGGTTTGAAATCACATATTGTAGACCTATTTTATCACGATCTCAACCGAAATTCCTTAAACTACGCGTACGAAGTCGCCGGCAAATGTAAGTATGCACATAATACCACGACTATAATCCCTATATCAATGGATTACTTATCAAATCCAAATTGTTTAATGGCACATAAATATACGTCAGATAAGATGTATAAATAAAACACAATAATAGTATCGGTATAAAAGAAACAAAATACAATATTATACAAGTTGACAGTTCCAGACTCGAATCCCGGATTGGGCTAATTTTGAGCTAAAAATAAAATAAAATAAGCCTTTATTACTATTTTATGTTTACAATAATAGGTACCTATTTACAATTCTTTTTACCGACTGTATGTAAAGCAATTTAATACGACACATATTTTTATTCATATACATAGACGATCGGTTTCAATCAACAGCTTGTCCTTCGACAAAGGCCTCCCTCTAAAGTCCTCCATTTCTCTCTGTCTCTCGCCGTTCTCGCCCACTCTGTAACAGCCACTTTGTTAAGGTCATCCTCCCAACGTTTCGTTTGTCGTCCTTTCCTTCTTTTCCCATTCTTGGGATACCACTCTGTTATTACAAATATGTATATGCAGACCTTAATAAGAACTGTCACGTTATCATATTGATAATATCCAGTCCTCCAGGAAGCCTGAGTCGGACCTATCAGAACCTAACCTGATATTACTTTCTATCGGGTACCAACACAAATCAAATAATGAACCAGATAAGGACCAATAAAATGAAACTCAAAACAATGAACAAGCATCAATTAACCGAGTCGCCGAGAGGTTAAAATAATGAATCAATGTTACTATGAGCACGCGAACAACGGCTCTCCTTTAACGTACAGATAAAACTGACATCCATCATAAAACGACTAATTTAGAAATCACAATAATAATTATACTCCTCTGATAAAATATACTATTACATGGAAGCGAGACTTGGGTATGGAATATCTTGATTTGGCTCACGAGATTGTCGACATGTGGGATGTGAAGTCGGCGATCATTGTACCGATAGTCGTGACGGTTAATGGTCTGTTTGCCAAGAGTTTTGACCATCACCTTAGGAGCCTTGAGATTGGCGATTGGGTCAAGGGCCAGATCCAGAAGGCAGTACTCCTCAGCACGGCACGTATTGCCAGGAGGTTCATCTCTCTGCGGCCCTAACCACCGGTAGTTTGGGTATTTATCTCGCTTCCGGTGGATAACTCCTTTTTCATATTATTTTATGTTTTCTATTTATATAAATATGTAAAAGTATACATTAAAGAAATTAATTGAAATAAAGAGAATTATACTCCTCTTATAAAATATACGATTACTTATGGAAGCGAGACTTGGGAATGGAATAAGAAGCATGAAAGTAAGATAAAAGCAGTGGAAATGCGGTCTTTATATAGAATGTGTGATATAAATCGTATTGACCGCATCCATCATCATTAGAGAAGAAAGCGGAGTGAACGATGATGTTGTAACTAAAATGAGGAAAATTAGTTTACGCTGGTTTGGACACGTTGAAAGAATGAAGGATAAAAGATTGACTAAAAAGGTTTATATGGCAGAAATGAAAGAAAATGCTGGCAGAGGACGACCTAGGTGTACTTTTATTGAACATAATATAAAAAAATATTGATCGATGGCAATATTAAAAGTACACATAATCACCGAGCATGTGTGAAAGGTATAATGAACATAAAAGAAGCGAAGGAGGTATGTCAGAACTGAGCAAATGACATTCGATTGTCACTGCTAACCCCTATAGGGATAAAAGGCGTTGATTTTCGAAAAAACTTACCTCAATCTCACCTTACTCAAATTTCGTATCTCTAGTCGCCCGTGGATATTTCTGAACAAAAAGAAAATGTTCACGGGTTACCTTACAGGTCCCGGGAACCGTTGCCGGCCCGGTACCCAGCTGAAGACAAAGTCTTCCTCACTTAGCCGAAGATTTTTTTATATAACCGAACAAGATATAATATAGCCTATAAGCACTCAGGGATAATTTAGCTTCCTATTAGTGAAAGAATTTTCAGAATAGGATCAATTGAGATATTACTCCCTCTCAACTAAATTCCGCCCAGCCGTTACGGTGCATATAATAATTATATGACGTGTTAATTACAGTCCCAGACTAAACAAGACTGCTCTAACTGCACCGATAACGGGAGGGGGGTTATCATAAAAATCGCGGACAAGGCGAGCTCTTCATGAATGATATATAAGAAACGTCATATTATGCAATCTAAAATGTAAACAATAACAATATAGTAATCATATTTTTGATTCTTAATGGCTTCTTAAGTGTTAAGGGTCGACTAGCTCACCTGCATAAATATTTCCTGTATCGATTTGTAAATTTACCTCTAAAATCTATACTAAAAATAAAGCTGAAGAGCTTGTTTATTTGAACGCGCTAATCTTTGGAACGTAGGACGGAATCTATTTTCTCGTCCTTGGAGATGAGCCTTTTTTTTTCTTCGAGGAGGGGAAATCCTCACGGACACCCGTCTTAATGTTGGGTAGTGCCGGACTCAAACCGGCTGATGTCGGCCAATTTGATAGTTGACTGGTACTACTCGAAAG
Organism: Nemapogon koenigi; assembly: GCA_963924495.1. Taxonomy (NCBI): domain Eukaryota; kingdom Metazoa; phylum Arthropoda; class Insecta; order Lepidoptera; family Tineidae; genus Nemapogon; species Nemapogon koenigi. The sequence goes on along the minus strand of OZ004641.1, from coordinate 708,829 downwards.
CTTCAGTCGGCTACCTGGCGGATTTTGGATTTATTTCGTCTTCCCTTTCTTGATTTGCTTTATGTGACAGGATTGTCTTTATACATGTTGTTATTAAATCCCATTGGTCTTCAATATTCAGCATTTCGTCCACCATATTGGTCTTTGTTAACTGGACCCCGGTTTTCGCTCTACATGTTTCGAATTGGGTGCAGTGGAGATGAGAGTGTTACTCGCCAAACACAGTCCACTTGCCTTGGCTTTTGCATAATCACTATGTTATCAATAGTGTATATGACAAATTGGGTTATATTTAATTCATGGACTCCCACAGCCATTTTCCACCAAGTGAATGAAGAGTTACATGTCGTCCTATCTATAAAAAAGATCTAGGTTTTACAAACACAAACAAACACGGCTTTTATACCTTGCAGTGTGGCCAGAGACACTAGTAACAGTGTCCACTTGACGCCAGTTGTCCATAATATACAGAACAAATGGGCCTAGATGTGTCACTTCTTTAACAGACGTAGGTAAGCATCTATGTGCGAATAGTGCCCTCCGAAGCACGAGAAGTCGATTTTAAACACATCATCTTAAAGAAAATTGGTGCTTAGCATGGGTCCCTGGTTTCGGGTCCAACACTCTACCACTACACTATAGGTTTATTCGCGGTATTGTTCTCGTATTTGTCTAGGTACGAAACCCGCACTTGATCAATCATTATCAACGCGGGGGGGACTGGAAACAGCTCGCGATATTTTTGGCACATCACCAAACGTGGCCTCAGCGTGGTAAAAACACTGTACGTAAACAAATAATTATAATTTTATTTATACGCTGTTCCCTGTTACTTCACTCAACCGCCAACGTGTAATCGGTCCCAGGATACCCAGAGGAATACGAAGTCTCTCTCTTTAAATCGTCTTATAGTCGTCAAATTGTCCTGAAATATGCAAGGGTGATGCATTGGCGGGTGGATCCGTCGGGGAAAAGGAAAAAGGTTTTACAACGGAAGGAAGACAAAACGTTCCATCCGAATCTCTTCAGCCGTTACAACTTCAGGGAAACAAAACATATTATAACTAAACAGCTGTTCAACAACGTTTAAAAGGGGGTTTGGATCCCTAGATGACCGAACACTATTTTAGTTTCAACAACCGGTTAGGGTATTCACGAGGCCGTCCGTGTCGGAGGAAAACCATAAGTAAACACATAAAATTGTTATTAGTCGCGCTAGTATATCATCAAGGTAAGCAGATGCGGTGTTCCTTGTTACCTAGAGGTCCTAGACCATGATTGATTCTACTGATTTTTCAGTTTTAATATCCTGCGACCGTTGGGTACCCTGGGGCGGGTAACACGGTTTCGGGAGCTGTAAAGTAACCCGTAAAGAAAGAAAAAACATCCTGCGAGAGTTCAGTTAGCTGAGTACTTGTGAAGACATATCAAACGAGCCCAAACTCAATGGGATTACGTGGTTTCGTTACAATGTTCCACTATTCACCTCCTGGCTTCATTATCAGGTTAGAGCATTGTTTTCACTTCAAAACACTGTTATCAAATCGATGGTATTGTCATCCGAATTACATACACTTGAAATAAAATTAAAAGTTGCAGGTTAAGAGTCAGACAAGCAGACAGACATACACGCTCGCTATAGGGTAGGTATGTAATATTTTTCCACAGTATCGCATGAAATTTTCAGTCGTACATATTACATCAGCCTAAGTATAATACCAAGGTAGTGTTCATATATAATCTCATTAGATCACGCAACACCTGCAGGGACCGGCCCATGCTTCACTGTGGCTATTAGCTTTATTGTATAGGCAGGAAATGACGCACCGATTTTCTTGATTACCATACGTGAAAGAATAAAGACAATCACGCTGAAACGGCGACTTTAAGTGCCCTCCGAAAGACGAGAGGTCTATAAAATTTGTAGTTTTTATATGAAAATAAGTTAGATTAGAAAATAAGATAATTCTCGTACAGTGTCACTCAATCAAAACGTAGCCTATATAGAATTTGTGACTATTTTGATCCTGATGGTTGGTACAGACGGGGCCGCACCAATGGCCACCCAAGTAATGCCCGGCCCGAGAATGTCCAACCCTAGAATATCCGAGTAAATCAGTGTACTGTATTTGTCCGACCCAGCAATTTGCTCGGACATTTCAGTACGAAAATAAATATTAAAATAAATAATGCAACGTCGGCCTAATAGTGATTGTATACGGTTGGAAAGGGCTTCTTCTCAAGAGCAATCCAGTAATATCCATAAAACACCATATGACAAGAGTGAAGCGGTGCCGGGAACGTAAAAGAATGAAGTAATTTTGCACATACATAGTTAGAGGTAGTAGAGAGTGACATATAAGCTACTTTTTATCCCGAAAATAGGACAATGGATAAACTAGATATGTTTAGGTATTTAGGTTGCAATAAAGCGCCAACTACAGGTTGTTAAGACAAAGGTTAGTTTATAATAAAACCACTATCAACCAGGTGAGTAAACCAAACGTAAAAGTCAGCGAATCGGCCAGCAAGTGTCGACATCCGTTTACGATCGTCTTATCAACGGCACATTTACGATTGCACGGCCAAGTTTAGCGATAATAAACAATAACCAACCCGATATTAAACTAGCTGGCCTTTCCTACATCGAGATAATAGTGTCTGAAATATTAAGCTAATAATGATGTGAATTTGAACGTATTGAAATGGCAATACACAACAATAAGGGAATACTTCCCAACGAACGTCCTTAGAAATACAGTGTAACCTCTTTATATCGCTCCTTTTTGATTGATTGAAGACAATGTTAAAAGTACACACAATCGCCGAGCATGTATGAAAGGTATGATGAATATGAAAGAAGCGAAAGAGCTATGTCAGGATCGTAGCAAATGGCATTAGATTGTCTCTTCTCTATCTACCTCTCTTGGGATAAAAGGCGTGATGATATACAGATAGAAATATATATATATATATTTTAGAGCTACTCCTTATAAATAAACTCTCTATATTGCTCAAGATTCTTCATGGGTTGCCTAAGTGTATTTAGCGGTAGACCAAGTTTCCCCCTTTAAGACGATCGCATTTATGAGGCTATACCTAACGAGTGGCCAGATCTGTGGAGTATATTTAGATGGAAACGCCTCTAAGTCAGGTCAACATAACGGAGTATACCGAATAATAGATTTTAGAAATTGGGGTACACCTAAATCAAATCTCCATATAACAAAAACTATTTGAGGGTTTGCACTGTATATGCCAATCTATTAAATATTTTCACAAGCGCGATTCAGTATTGCGACGTAGCTCCATCTATAGACGTGCCGCCACATGATTCTCTTTCCATACCAGACCAATGCAGTATTATGAAACAAACATTCATGAGGCGTAGTCAGCTGTGGTGGATTGTGCGAGATACAGACACAGTATTGCGACGTAGAGCATCCACAGACGAAATAAGAGATTTTTCAACTTCATAGCAACAAATAATGTTTAAATTAACAATGTCAACCAAAAGCATTACATTCAATTAAATAAATAAAATCTACACACATCGAGTCATTCAATTGACAGTTATATTAAATGATACTTTTAAATGGTCTGCAATAAGGTAATTGCGTACGCTATTTATAGAGCAACAGTTAATGGAAGGTCAAGGAATTTGAATGATTATCAAAGCTATTCGACGAGCATGTATAAAATGAAATTAATGTGACGTAGCGAGTGGATATCCCTGGTGTCTGTCTACCCGAAAAAACAACAATTATGTAAATTAAATGTACGATTATAAAAATCCAGATATAAGCAATAGCCATAATTCCACCCATCCAAAACGTGAATCAATTAATATTTTGTGATCATAAAATTCTCAATACATTGTGCGACAAAATAAAAACTTTTTAAGAAGGCTATGTGGTGTTAATTCATTATTGGCAAGAGTATGCGAATTAGTATTAATGAAAATTAAACTATTATTTATAGGGGTCCGTAACAAAAGGGGGCAACCGAGACCCCATAACAAGCATACTGTGTCTCAGTCAGTCTGTGGCTCTATTTCAGTAAAAAATTGTTGAAATAGTTTTAGAAATGTTTACTAATTAAAAAGTTGTCTCAATTAATTTATTACACAAATAAATATGGTACGGAACCCTCAGTGAACAATTACGATTCGCACTTGGCCGGATTTTTGTATATTTACAAATATAATTATCGTCCAGGAGCACGATTTGTGTACGTTTTGGTAGTAATTTGTAAATTAACTTTTAATGTGCTACCTGTGAAACACAACACCGCCTAAAACTCACAAGTCTGCCAGGATAAACGGGCAAGCCATGATAGATCTATTGACATGGCAAATGGCGCAGCAGAAAGTGTACTTTGGAATACCGCACATGCAGGAGAATGCCCAAGGGACGATGATCATAAACCAGTTATTTATATTTCCAAAAAAAAATATTTGCTGTTCCATAGCGTATCAAACCAAATGCCGTGACGTGCTTACTTGGTTCATGCATGACAACAAAAATATCAACAGTACAACGTGGATAGAGATGACAATATCTTTATTTAGCGAGAAACAGAATAGGTGGCAAACTTGTCGCTACACAAGTAGATATCTATTATTTTCAAATGAAATGCGCTCTGGAGTGCTTTTTGATGATAGAGGGCAACAACATTTTTCAAACCGTTCCAAGAGAAATAAAGTAATATAAAAATATATTTATAGACATTCGCCTCAAAGCTTGACTCTGATTCACAACACAACAAAACCATAACCTTGGCAATGGGCCCATGGGTAAACTAAATAGGTACGTCAGAGATATGAACCACGCGCATAAATAAATTTGCTGGAGATATCGCATTTTACAATATTTACGTTTCCCTATTTGTTGGAAATTAGCTTTTATCAGCTTAATTATATGGTACAAATTGGTTTAGTCTCTTGTGTAAGAAACGTGCTAACTTTCGTATTTTAGTCCGATCAACTGGATCAACTATTATAGGGAGTTGAGTTAGTTAGAAATGAATCAAAAGATACAGTAGAAAAGTTAAATTGTTTTTTTTCTTCTTCTTTCTTCACGAGTTGCCTTACAGCTCCCGAAACAACGGAAGACCAAGTCCCCCTCGTTTAGCCGATGGTATTTGTTAGGCTAACGAGTGGCCAGTTCTGTTGAGGTATATATTTAGATGGAAAAGCCTCTAAGTGTGGTTTGTTGGATTATGTATATAAGTTTGTAATTAAAAAACCCATTCGTACATGGCCGGGATCCGGGATCGAACCCGTGGTCTGCCTAGTTAATACCAGACGTCTTAACCAGAAGAAATAAAATAGGTATCACTATCACTACGTAATAAAACAAAGTCTCCCGCCGCCTCTGTCTGTGCCCGATTCAAGCAAAAACTATTGAATGGATTTCGTTGTCGTTTTCACGATTAGATAGGTTGATTCACGAAGACGGTTTACTAGTACTAAACATAGACCTATCATGTTTAGGAGCTGAGCATTAACAGTATTAGTGAATGAAGTCATGTAAAAAGTAAGCTCAAGCGCGTTTTCATGGCATATTATGCGTCAGAGATATAACAAAATTATGTAGGAATGAATTGTGTGAAAACAATTTTTCTACAAAAAAAAAAAAGTCCACTGTATCATCTATCTCTAATAAATAAGTAGTAAATAGCGTACCTATTTGTGTAGGTATTCAAATTGTTCTAAACCAAAGATCTGTGTCTAAACCGATATTGTTCCCGTGCGAAGATATATAAAATAAATTAAACACGCTTATTGGAGTTTCAGATAAAAAACATTTACTATGGTCACGAATATTGGGTTGCGTACCCACAACCTATTAAGGCGCTTAGTGTCGCCAATAACCTTGACCATACAAACGGTCACCGAGCGCTGTCCCCGAAACACCTTCGAAATTGACATATTTCGATATTATATTATCTTTATTTTCAGGCATATAAATATTTCCAAACGTCATAGCCGTTTAAGAGCAGTATACAATTAAAGCCAAAAAACACCATTCCATTATTATTATTTTAAATATTGAAGCTTTGCTCTTACGAAAAAATATTTTTAGCATTTATTGTACTAGAATTGGTAATTACTACATAATTTTTTCAAACATTTTAGTCCATCAGTAAACGAGCAGTAGTCTGTCGAAAATGCTCATTCCAGCGGATTTGAGGATACTAATCACCTTAAGTAGTAAGTTATTTTAAGTAAAAAAAAACAGTCACAGGCAATGTTTAAAAATAACTTCATTAGCAAATGTCACAAATGACAAAAATATATGACGGTCATTGAGGATAAAGAGCGCCGAGACGCCCCTTAACGCACTAACAACTTCCTTGTATCAGTATGTTATTGTGCATCTACGTAATTTAATTATCATCTTATGGTCAGTTGTCTGTAAGTTGAATTGTTTGTTTGTAACTCAAAAACCATTGGACCGAGTCATAAATTCTTTCACTGTTATGAAGCTATATTATTTTTCACATTCCAATTTCCATATGGGTGAAGCCTAACTTAGTATAAAAGGAAATAAACCAATAAGATTTATAATATTATTTTAATAGACAACTATGGGATATAACGTCCGTATTTGTAAGGTCCCTTCAATGTCGTTATAATCGGTTTTGACTGTATTAGATACCATCATTTCTAAAGTGAAATCAGTAATATTATTATCCTGACAATAATTCCCCAGAAATATACACGAACAATATCAATCACAGAACATCATAAAGAAATAAGAAGTATAATGTTAGCATATTTCTATGAAAACCGGATTTAACCATTTTTTTTTATAGAATGACAATATTGTGAAAGCTATGTAGTAGGTATGGTATATTGACCTATCTTTAGACAAATTATTTGTGCGGTTATCATTTTTGCACTGAAATATGTATATCACAAATTGTATTTGTTCTATTTCAGGGGAAATTCTGAAGATCTAAGGAAATCATATGCTACATAAAGCACATATATGTGAGATTACGCGAGAACGCCTACTGCTACTTTTATTCTTATGTATAATGTTCTGTGATATCAATGGCCGTATAGCACATTCTGATCACGTATATTCGTCATTAAAACATTTAGCAATAAAATGCGACATAAATTATTATTGACGCAAGTAATTAATTCACAAGTGGTTTTCGGTATTGTTGGGAAAACTTTTAACTGCACATTCGCACCTTCAGCAAAAAGGATAGACAGATGTTGCTAAAGGCAAATAAATAATGTATTTTGGACTCCTTTCCTCCCCCTTCAAGTCAGAAAACCTGGACCTACCCCACAAATCTATATATAATAAAACTTTACAGTGTCTGCTCGTAAAACTTGTTTTTCTCCGGCTTTAGTAGCAAGTATTGCTTAGTACAGACTACAGACAGTAGGTGAACATAGTGTCATATTGATCCAGGGTCCAATGAGTAGAAAATGATCCCTTGCATTGCAGGATCATTTCCCAGGATCAAAGTGGAATAACTCAATATAACATCTATCAATATAATATCTCCATCTGGAATAATGTAGCTTTATAACAGTGAAATAATTTTTCAAATCGGTCCATCAGCTTTCTAGTCTTACAAACAACAACTGTCTTTAATATTATCAGTATAGATTTCGCTATGAATGATACACATTCTAGACAATTCCAGAGCAGGTTCAAGGCAGGTCGGTTTCGGGCGGTTTTATTAAGTGGATGATTTGTTGTGCGGTTGGCCGACTTTCCCTTACATAGAGAGCTTCCGTCAAACAACAATATGGCAATATTCATAATCCCTCTTAACTAATAGTATAAATACGAAAATGTGTTTGTTTGTCTTTCTTTCACGTCAAAAGAGAGCAACGGATTCATATCGACGGTATTTTTTATCCTCGAAATCCGTCACATTTCAAAATTTTTAATATACGAAGCCCGGGCCGAATACTAGCTGCAAAATAAGTTGAAATCAATGGTTGAATATTATATTTTTTGTCCGTCCGTACTACCTACCTTACGGGACCTTAATTATGCGAGCTCGACTCGCTCTTAGCCGGTTATTTTTCTTCACATTCGCTAAACATCTGGCGATACGAAAGTCATAACAATAATCATCTTATCATTGTGTTAATTGTCTCTCTGTGTTTAAAATAATGATGTTTTCAATATATCGGAATGCGTTCAATGTGGAATTGTTCTAGAAAATGTACCAACATTATTGGAAGCGATTGTCTGCTCGCGTTAGTGTCTATCAAATCCCCTTATAAATGTTTACTTTAACTGGAATTTTCTTTTATAACATACAAAGTTAACGGCCTTGCGGTGTGGCCAGAGACATCAGTAACAGTGTCCACTTTATGCCAGTTATCCATATTAAACATAACAGGTAGCAAGCCTGTTGCTGCACTTAATGGACCTAGATGTGTCACTTCTTGGCCAGAATTATCTGTTATATTTAGAAGAAGTGCCCTCCAAGCACTAAAAGTCGATTGAAGAAAAGAAAATTCTAAAATTCCTAAAGAAAATTGGTGCTTAACATTTTTGGTAGGTACTTTTAATAACTACATTCAAGGCTATAAATACGAAGAATGGTAGGTAGTTAAACCGATAGAGGGGCAACTGCCTACTTAGCAAGGAAATAATTAAATTCTAGCCACGAAACCTAAAATCCTATAGTAAGAGATTGTTTTCACATTTCTAAAATTTCCACGGGCGAAGCAAGCATTTTTTTAAGAAGCCAACATCATCACGGAAGCCTTACTATTCAAGGAAATCATGTTACAGGCCCCAGGGTACCCAGCGGAAGGCAAGCCTTACTCATTGAATCGATGGTGTTTGTGAGGCTTCATGAGTCGCCAGCTCTAATGAGGCATTTTGAGGTTAAGTCCTCCGTAATGCATTCTAGAATGACGTACAAAACCTACAAGAAACCTCATTACCATACAATGTCGGTCAGCGCAAAAAAACTAATTAAATGCACATTCCGTAAATACAAGACGATAACATCCATGTTTCCGGTGCAGAACTTTTTGCTGGCTTTATGGTTTTGTGCCAATATAAATGGATTTTTAATAACAGAATATCAGACTTCAATGCTTGCCACTCATATACACACGGCTCCCAGGACCGTGTTCCCAGAAAGGACAAATCTTCCTCATTTAGCCGATCATTTTTGAAGTTACCTAACGATTGGCCAGTTCTGGCTGGTACAGTTCGTTGGATCACATAAGTTTTAATTCAAAAACCATTGGTACATGATAAATGTTCTATTCCATTTTTATATCCATATAAATAAAATTGAAATATCTAATTAAAATGATTCCATAAACTAAGCCACGACGACCGTGCGCCTCAACGTGACGTGGAATCCACCCCCTTGCAAATCCTGCCCCGTTTCCATTCACACGAAACTAGGACTTGCATGACGTCAGAGTAACAATTGCATACAGTCTACGGTGTCTAAATATAGCCTCTAGACACAAGTAACGCCCAGTGACCTAGTTAATGGGGTAGTACGCGTTTGGGGTAGAATATCGCTCAATGAGTCTATCGTAATAGACTAACACCTCTATGAAACCTTGGTTATCCAAGGCTTTTATACTTTACCAAACTTGGGAAAGAGGAAAATATGCAATTATGAATACTCCACTCATTATGTAGCCTCTAAAAATATTATTGGCTAAATCTTCTTATCCAGCTGTGTATGACGTAGTCTTTCTCAGCACTGCACCACATCTCCCTATTCTCCGCAGTTCTCCTCCACACTCTCTCTTTACAATGTCGTCACTCCATCTCGCTGGTGGTCTGTCTTCTACTCGGTTAAAATTGTTGTCCACTTTTAGCTAGATTTGTCACTCCGTGGCACGAGTAAGGTTTCATTTAATTTCAACGCTCTTATACCAAATATTGGTAAATCCAAATGCTATAGCAGTAACCGCAAAAATTAAACACTCACATAAATACATTTTTACCTTGGCCATGGCATTTTCCCGGGACAATCAAAATGGCATCTTAGTCGAATCATCCACTAAGGCACTAACATGCCCAGTTTCTGAAAGAATCCATACATCTTCATGTATTTGACAAGTGTTATATTTAACTCATGATCAACCAACCTTTCAGAAACTGGGGGTAAGATCAATTTAATAAATCGACTCTGTTCGCAGTGTGCAGTGAAGGTCGGAGGGTATTGCACGCAGACTCCACGCATCTAGGTCACTGAGTGATGGTAATTAGTGCTTCTGGTCTCGCAGTGCTATATTTAGACTAGACCGCTTTTAGGGTTCCTTAAAGAGAAATACAACACGACTAGTTTTCCGCCCCGGCTTCGCCCGTGGAAATTTCAGAAATGTGACAAGAACTTATCCCGAAGGATTGATAAAAAGTAGCCGGTCACTCTCCGGCCCTCCAATTATATCTGTGCAAAATCGCGACGATCCGTTGCTGTTTTGATGCGAAAGAAAGACAAAGATTTCGGATTTATAATATTAGATAAGATTAGTTGGAATTAACATGATTGTATTCCATTTTATATTTGTGGCTGAGGCAACCATTTGTTTGATTGACTTGGTCATGTTGTAAAAAGTGTAAATTGATGGATTCATAAACCCATACTGCAAAATATTTTCGTCGTTAACACAAAAGATTAAGGTGATTTGTAAGTGTGCCGAGCAAAAAATTATTTTGCAGTAAATTATCAAAAATTACTAGTTTTCGTTTAAGGAAAATTGAGAATAACTACTATACTAATAATAAAGCTGAATAGTTTGTTTGTTTTTGTCGGATTTGAAAATAAAATAAAAAAAGGTGGCCGTCACGTGACGCCCGGCAGGTGTGAAACATCGAAATAACGCGTCAAGTATTATAGTGTAGTCGAATAGAGAGGCACACGCAGTACACACACTCACAGGACGAAGCAACGAAGTATATAGTATACCCGCCACGCACACACAATTCATTATCTGAGCACTTTGACATGTATCGTACGAACCAATTTAAGCGAAGTCTTCCGCAGAGTAGTCTTAGTTAGAGGTAACTTCTCTTTTTTATATATAAAAATACATGTAGGCACTCACCTTAGCATTGTCTTGTATGGGTTTTGCAGGACCATCGTATGAGCAGTAGTAAGTATGCCCAGAGACTTCCTTACATATCCCATACCAGATACACTGGCCAGCCGCCGATGTGGTTGGTATCTGGAACAAGGCAATCATATAAAATATCATGGAGAACGCTCCGCATGGTTACACGCGTTCCTCCTTCTCCATTCCTCAACCGAACCTCACGCTCGAAGTACGAGATGCGCCCTCATCATCAATGCAATCGACAAAGGGAATCATAACGGCAAACATAAAAGCAGCCGGTTGCCTGCGTTCGGCGAGCCAGCGCGAAACATGTCGGTAAAGTTAGTCATGGAAACGTGTAATATTCTTATACCATTATTCTTCAATTATATATTTCGCTTTTTTTGTAGCTTATTGAAAATTACAAAAAAAATATTATTGTTATTGCAAAATTAAAAAATCATAATTTTTTTTTTATTTTCAATAAGAGTTTTGTGATAGATTATGAAAGAGACAGCAGGGGCAGAATAATCCTTTATTCTACCACCCATATTTCCTATTAAATATAACCAATTAAAAAAATAACGACTATTTCACTTGGATATATTGAATAAGTAACTATATGATAAATTACAGTGATACAGGTGGAATATTTACAGAGAAATTGGGAATAGTAATATCTCCAAACAAATTATGGATATAGGGCCCTTAAGCTAACTTCAACGTCATTATCACTACATATTATAAAACAAAGAACCCCGCCGCGTCTGTGACCTTTTCACGCAAAAACTACTGAACGGATTTTGTTACGGTTTTCACTATTATATTGTGGCGGCACATCGCGTCGCGTCGATAGATGTCGCACCGTTACTAACTCATTGAAACCTGTATCGCGCCATTGAAAATATTTAATAGATTGGCATATATACAACTTTCCAACGATGTGCATTGGGGAGTATTCCTTTTACTCACAGTCGTTGGATTGTTGTATGTATGTAGCCATTTCTATATTGGTGACCCCGTATGAACACGCCTGTATTCCTGACCCCGCAATGCCCTGCATCCTACTTCCACTTCCCACTGACCAGACCGCCGGCCCGACATGACGACAGGTCATACATCACGACAGGTGATTCAGCCGCGATGCAGTCCACCACACATTCCATCACTGCTGACAAAGCTAAAATGGATGTTGGTTTTCATACTGTATCGACCTCTGGTCTGGGAAGGGAGTCATGTGGCGGCACATCGCGTCGCGTCGATAGATGTCGCACCGTTACTAACTCATTGAAACCTGTATCGCGCCATTGAAAATATTTAATAGATTGGCATATATACAACTTTCCAACGATGTGCGTTGGGGAGTATTCCTTTTACTCACAGTCGTTGGATTGTTGTATATACCTAGCCATTTCTATAATATATATTGATTCACCGGGAAGGTTTACGAGTATTAAACATGGATCTATCATGTTTAGGAGCTGAGTATTAATAGTATAAATCAATCAAATCGGGAAAAAAGTTAGCCCCAGCGAGTTTTCATGACGTATGCTGTCTAATCCGTCAGATATGTAACAAAATGATGTAGGAAAGAATTGTGTAGAATGAAATGATCTACAAATAAGTCCGCGGTAGCATATATCTACCTCTAATACATAAGTATAGTTATAAGCGTATTTACGTAGGTAATCAAATTGTTGTAAACCCATTTTGTACCCGTGCAAAGCGTGCGATTTTTTTTCGTCTAAAATAAAAAATGTGCGATATCCTAGCCCTATGGACGATGAACGAAATAAAAGACATGTAGAGATTCTCAATATATGCCTACCTCGGTAGGAGCCTGGCTTGATTATATTCAGGCTTGCAACCTGTTCCGTTCAACTGGCAAAAAGTGGACACTGTTACTGGCCGCACCGCAAGGTATAAAAGACCGTGTTTGTTTGTGTTCAGTTGATATTGTTTATAGTTACAGGTGAATCTCACGACCTCATTCGACATTGTTGTCAAAAAATGTAAACAAAATGCAAATAATAATATGACAACTTTATCTACCAATTATACCTACCGTACAAAATGTATAAATACATATAACTATTCAAAAACAATAAGAAAAAAAATTGGCCAAATCGCGCGCTGATGATTTCGTACCATTATTTCAGTCAGAACTTTAAGAAAGGATTTTCGTTTAGGTTTTCCTAAAAACTACAAGAGAGTCCTCCTATTTTTTTCAAAATTTAAGCTCAGTAGTTTCGGAGATGAAGGGGTGGACGGTACATTTTCGTATATTTTCTTTTATATAATAATTTTCTTTTTTTTAACTTTTTACTTTATCTCCCAAAATTAACACCCAAAATCTAAATTAGATTATTTACGCTACACGTCCGTGATTGGATCATCAAACTTTATATATGTAGTTAAATACTTTACACCTTGTGGTGTGGCCAGAGAAACCAGTAACAGTGTCAACATTTTGCCAGTTGTCTATATTAGACAGAACAGAAAGCTTACTCTCGAGTTAAATTTTTAAAATCCTGAATTGAATTTCGTTGCGATGATGCCAACAGTGACATTTTTTTTAATCGAGTAGCATATAACTGTCCACAGATTAGTAATGTACTATAAACCGAGAAGAACGAGCTTGCACGGTATACTCACTCTCGGTCTGTTATATTTACTAATCTGTGGACGGTTACCATTGCTTTTTGTTAGTAACCGAGATACGTAATACGGGAGCCGGTCAGTTAGAAATTTCGTTTTGTTTATTTGTTAAAGGAACCAATATCTATTGTAAATTCTAAAATAGCATACCATCATACATACGTCGTCAATGGGGTAGACAGAGACTAAGGACCTCTATATGCACGACTACGATACTGACAAAAATAGGAATACAGAAATAATATGAATGTATTTTGTTTAAAAATCAAAGATCCGAATACAAAAATACAATGAATGTATAAAATGCACAGATTGACTACCAAGATTTGAAAAACAAAATCATCCCTATTGGGAGTTAGCAGATACTAAGAAACCCACATTATAAGTCGATTGACAAGAACTGGCGTGGCGTGTAACTAAGGCGTGTAAGAACGCGTTGATAAGCGCTGGACTGACTTGGCTATTTAATTTTTTTTTTATATGAAAACTTCTTTAGGCGCGTTGAGCGAATTTTGGTAGGGAGAAATCTTATGGATTCGCGACTTGTGTTCGCGACATGTTTTCAGCAGAAGACCATGGATTGCCCGCTCGAGTATGCTCAACCCGAGAATGCACGAGCAGGAATTCATGTACCTACTAGCTTCCAGGTATGCCTGATCGGGCATTTTTGGCTGCGCATTTCTGGCCGGCAATTCTTCGGTCGGGACACAGACATAGTTTCACTTCTGCAATCCCCATGACTGCCTTTGCCATTTTTTTTAAATATACGTAATACATATGTAGTTTGAATAAGGTTTTTAAGGAAAGAAAAAATTCGAAACGTTGCTCGGAAAATTCGTGAAAAACCGAGTGCTTTTTTTTTAAACCAGGCGCCAAAAAGTACATTTTACCATGGAGTTTACATATCGCGACTAAACTCATTATGTTGGTCAATTCCTTATACATAAATAGCAACCTATACATAGCCATCCTACTGGATTAGCCAGCCGGCAGATCTTTAATGACATTAAATCTGTTAATTAATGCTAGCCTATCTAACCTATATCCAATAATAGCCGTGATAGTGTATGACAATCTATCTCAATGCCTGTCGATGCTTATCGGACACTCGTAAACTGAAAGAATGTTGGTACTTTCGTTAGTCACTGCTTAGATCTCTGATAAGATAGCGTGATAATATGAAAAAAAACATAATATTGTCTACTAATAATAATAAAGCAAGAAGAAACTAAATGCTTGTGACAGACAGACAAACGAGGTTACACCGAAAGCGCGTAGATATTTTAACGCTTCACAAAACAAGGTGAAAATTTGAATGTACGTCAACGATTTGCCTAACATATCCATCCATCTATCCAGTTATTGGTTGCTAGTATTTCGGGATAAACTATTGATTTATTCATTTTGTAGGACCCAAATACATACGAAATTGATCTTACAGTTAGTATTTATTTATGTTACCTCGTTGCCTAGGGGACTGCTGTGTCACAGGTTCGATTGTAAGGTAGGACTTTACAGACTCTTTTTAAAAATGTTGGTCGATTCGGAATCCGAACCAAAGATGCTAAATTTATCTTAATAATAATCTCACAATAAATGACGTGTTTAATGTACTATGTCAAGAATCAAAATGATCTAGATTCTAGGAGGATTCGGTTCTAAGAGAAATATATATATTTATTATTATGTAGAAAGACAAAGGTGCGTCGGTGGCTGAGTGGTTAAGGTTATTTAACTAGGCAGACCACGGGTTCGATCCCGACCATGTACCAATGGGTTTTTTAATTAAAAACTTATGTACATAATCCGACTAACCACACTTAGAGGCTTTTCCATCTAAATATACCTCGACAACACTGGCCACTCGTTAAGTATAGCCTCACATATACCATCGGCAAAACGAGGGAGATTTGGAGAGATGTTAAGCTACCCGTGAAAAAAGAAAAAATAAGAAAAAGACAATATCAATGTCTTCTTTTTTAAATAAAATAACTAGCAAATCATGTGATACATACCTATTTTTTATGAAAATAATGAAAGGTTTTGGCTACGGACTGAATTTCATACTTTGCTCAATTTGTTTTTATTTCACGTGCATTTACACTAAAAATAATGAATCCTTCATACACCCCACTTAAAATAATGCCCCAATTACAATTACGATACATATCGTCTGCATTTAGAATAATATATGCGATTTTCATATTTAAAGTTAAAACGGAACCAGTCGACCTTTAAAACGACGACATGAATTTCTGCAAAATATACATTTAATACATTAATAACGTGAAACACAGTATTTGTCATTAGTCATCAAAGCGGAAAACTAAAGTATAATGACGATATCACATCATGACATCCCATTTGACCTCAAAATAATAACAAATTAAATTGTAATCATCTTTACAATAAAATTAGTCATTTTATCTCGACATATGAAATTCGCCCAAATTGAATATTTTTCCCCACAAACATATAACATGTGACTCGTCAATTCAGTCGCCATCACGAAAGTGGCTATGAGATGGAATCCTATGAATGGAAGTGACAAACAAAAGAACAGATATAGTCTGTCACCTACACTGATTACGCACGTGCCAAGGCAAGTGAACGGCATTTGGTTCGACTCAGGCACAGAATATTATGGCTATCGGAACCGTGTTATCGGTCCTAGGGTACCCAGTGGAAGACCAAGTCTTTGTCTTTTAGCCGATGGTAATTGTGAGGCTATACTTAACAATAGGACAGTTTTAGATGGATAAGTATGGTTTGTCGGATTATGTGCATAAGTTTTTAATTATAAAAACCCATGGCCGGGCTCGACCCGTAAATGTCGGTTTCCTATTTCCTAAAATTATTTATTTTCCTTCTAAAGTAATTTACATCTTTCAAGGTAAATACTATCTCCGTTGTTAAAACGAAAATGAATGGCTAAAATTAGCTCAAATTTTGTCCGGGAAGAAAAGGATGCCTGTATTATATTTTTCGTTTCAGTCAACCCTATTGTCGTAAAGTATGTACTGATTTGTTTGAAAATTGATACAGAGGGGCGGAAGTGGCGTTTTTATTACAGCTTATTTATTAGAAGCCACGTAAAAGTAACATTACAAAATATGCCATCACGACATTGTATCTGGAACAAATCGCGAACCTCATAATTCTCTCGTGTCCCACTCCATATAAAGACTCCAAATCTAATTTTGCTAAGTAGTGAAGTGACCTGTCCTAACATTTTTCAATAACCTTATTCCGTATCTCTGTTGCTAATAAAACGTGTTGGTAACAGTCCACAATACTACAGCCTAAGTAAATATGACAGTATTAATTTTAAAGTGTCTCTCTCTAACTAATATGAAAGTGGGTTTATGTGTATGTTTGTTTGTCCTTCTTTCACGTCCAAACAGAGCCAGGGATCGGCGTGATATTTTGCACCAAGATAGTTGGAGGACCAGAGGATATCCCATAGGATAGTCCTTTGGGGTAAATTCTATGTTACATTTCAAAATTGTCCACGACCTGCAGGAAAGCACTCCTCAATATTTTTGGATTTGCCAAGTTAAGAGAAGTCCAAAGAACTTGTGAACTACTGAACCGATTTAAAAATAAAATAAGAACCGTGACAATAATTTTAGAACTACGTTCGAAAGGGGATGAACAGCCTGAAATAATGCTAGCAGAGCGGTGGGCAAGATCTAGTTTAAAAATATGTATTTCAAACGACAAGGGAGGCAACGAATCACCCCATCGGTTTCAATACACCCCATGGTCAATGTCCGCACTTATAAACTTAGCACGAGAAAATTTCCCGAGAGAACAGATTGCTGGAAACATTTAATTTTGTCCAATTGTGCTCTGATTGGACCTAATTGTACTTAAAAATATATCAAATTCTTGCCTAATTCAATAAGAATTTTCCCCAAGAGAATATAATATGTTCCCGGCACCGACTTGTGGTTCCCGGGATGAAAAGTAGCCTAGTTTTCACGCTCCGACCTTCAATCTATTCCTGTGCAAAAAATACGTCGATCCGTTGCCTTGTTTTGAAGTGAAACAAGGACAAAAAACACTTTCTTATCTACACAAATCTATCTTCTTCTTCTTTCTCCGGCCTTATCCCATCGGCTCTCCTAATCGCAAACAACCGTGATATCTTGCGTCTCCAATCATAATACGATATAGTACTTATCTAGTTTATAATAGTTCGGTATTAGTTCGTTTCCTATTGCGCTGTCTGATAAACAAATAAAATGGCTTTATCAGAAACTCATAGAGATAATAAAAAAATTGTGAAAAAGCACGAGAATATATTAGATATTTTCCTATATATTGTAATCATCACTACATACTATTAACCAAAGTCCCTCGTCGCATCTATTTGTGACTCACGCAAAAACTAATGAACGGATTTTGATTCCACTATTAGATAGGTTGATTCACCGGAAAAGATTATTAACAGTAGTAGTGAAAAAAGTTAGCCCTAGCGAATTTTCATGTAGCATATATCTATCTCTATAGATAAGTGGTTATAAGCGTATTTATGTAGGTATTCAAATTGTTGTAAACCCATATTGTACCCGTGCAAAGCCGGGGGCGGGGTCGCTAGTTGCATATAAATTATCTAATATATTTAATAAAATTCCCGTGTCACAAAGTAGTTGCCATACTCCTCCGAAACGGCATGACCGATTTTTATGAATTTTTTTTTTGTATATTCGGTAGGGCCCACGATCGGTCGTAATCTATTTTTCATACCCCTAAGTAATAAGGGTAGGGGTAGGTGTAGGGGTAGGGGTAGTGCAGGCAAGCCAACGTTTGG
The DNA here is from genome assembly GCA_963924495.1 of Nemapogon koenigi. Lineage (NCBI taxonomy): Eukaryota > Metazoa > Arthropoda > Insecta > Lepidoptera > Tineidae > Nemapogon > Nemapogon koenigi. Next base: position 690,296 of record OZ004641.1, on the reverse strand, counting down.
GAAGGACAACGTCGGCCGGGTCCGCTATTTTTATATAAATATTCCATTACGTTAGCAGCAAGCGTGTACATTTGGGTTTTTGTTTGCCTCGACTCTCCCTGCGACAGTCCATCTAAATGTTAAACACATTTAATACTTGAAATCGGGTCATTGTATATTTTTTTGTATCACTTGTTAATGAATCATTTGCGGTATTGATACACCATACATCGTCGAGGCGTGACTCACTGTTGAGTCAAACGTAACGCATTATCTGCTTGTTTAAGTTTCTGTGTTCTACGTTACGCTATATATTCGGAGTAGGGAATGCAATCTCGCAATATAATTTCAATCCCGGTATTTGCGGGACTGAACCATCTTAGTCCCGCTGGATCCAGGTATTTGCGGGATCCAGCAGGGTGGACTTAGACCTCTGAAATCAATCGTAAATAATCGTAATAAAGACCTAATAGACCTCGTTTTCATGGTTTTAATTGTAACCCAAATTAAACAAGCTTTTTGATACATTTTAAATGGTTTATTAATATAATAAATATAAAAATTAAAAATATAAAAAATTACCGGGAGCCGTAAGGAAACCCGTGAAGATATTTTTTTTTATAAAAAATAAAATTCTTAGAAAAAGTCGCAGGTGCAGGGTACCGATGGTTCCAAAAATAATATTTCTTATAAAGTTCAGTTTGATTTATCTATAGATTCTATACAATCAATATTCAGAATAAATCATTGCATTGCGTCATAATTACAAATTGTAACTGGCAAAATATAAGTAATCAAACAAGGAGTGCGGGTGGGGAATTCTTTGCCCCGCGCCTTCACACCGTTCCCCTAGGGCTCGGCGCCCCGCACCTTAGAGAAACACGTCTGTAGCACGCTTCTCTGTAATCCCGCCAGTCCAGGGCTCCCCCGCAAATTTTTCGACCGAGATTAGTCCCGCAACATGTATTCCGGTATTGCATTCCCTAATTCGGAGCCCTTTAAAATATCGAAATCAAACAAAAAGCATATTATAAGTTTAAATATTATGGTCCCTTTGAAAGTTTCATCAAAATCCATTGAACCGTTTCGGAGCCTATGACTTATTAATGTCTGAAATTTTATTTCGTTTCATCATCATCATCATCAACCTTTTAAGATCCACTGCTGGATCATGGTCTCCCTCTAGGTGCACCATTTTTAGTGGTGCTCATTGAGAGGAGTTGCCATAGTCACCACGCTTGGCAGGCGGGATGGTGACCGGACGCCGGCTTTACGTGCCCTCCGGAGCACGAGGAGTCGATTTAAGCACATATTCTTAAAGAAAATTGGTGCTTAGTATTTTGGCAGGGGGTAGGATTCGAACCCGGGACCTCCGGTTTCAAGTCCACCGTCCTACCAATTAGGGTATCGACTACCTTTCGTTTTTTTCGTTTATATCATGTTTAATATATCTATCTTTAGAAAGCCATTTTAATTGCAACCCTAAGAAATATAGTAATCGCGTAATTTACATATAGCTGCAGCATGTAATTAGTATGGGACAAACGTTATGATGGGAGTTCACAAATAGAAAGTTATTATTTCAATATTGATTAAATTGGTTTTGTAATCATAGGAATAATATTTTAATATGAATTTTCTTAATTTATACTTTATCAGTCATACTCATCATATAATGAACAGAGTGTAATTAGTTAGTTATTTACTTATACTATAAAAAAAAAGAACGGTGCACATTTCAATCATTGATAAAAAATTTGTTGTCAAAATATGTATCTATCTATCTATCTATCTATCATCACGCCTTTCATCCCAAGAGGGGTAGGCAGAGACAATCGAATGCCATTTGTTACGATCCTGACAAATCTCTTTCGCTTCTTTAATATTCATCATACCTTTCATACATGCTCGTCCATTGTAATATTTAATATTTTCATCGATGAATATATTTTTTATATGTTTAATAAAAGTACATCTAGGTCGTCCTCTGCTAGCATTTCCTTTCACTTCAGCCATATAAACCTTTTTAATCAATCTTTCATCCTTCATTCTTTCAACTTTTAAAATATATGAAGAAAAAAACTGAAACATTCATGAAATTATCCACCATTTCAGATTATTAGTACACTCTTCCATATAAGTCGCATAAAAACAAACTCACTGAAAAAATACTGTAAACTCATCTCGGGTCAAAAACATTCCAAATTCTTTAAGAAACTCTGCCTTTTCAGCGTAAAGTAAAAAGAATTCAAAGGAAGGCCTATGTAAGCAATGAAAAGGATTTCATTTAGGAAAACTTTCAGCAACGAACAATGACTAAAGGCGATACCCCGTAAACAAAGCCGCAATAGGTTCGTCAACCTTGAGCCAATCTATTAGCATTATCTCTAACTACCAATCTCATATAGATACGCCTCACGCAATCATCGAGGTAGACAGAGTAGGGCTAAATTAGCGCTAACTTGTTATTTAGTACGTGCAAGGTGAAATATCGACGATCGCTAAATCGTTTTGTCTAGTGAACTGTGGGGTTAGTTTAGTGTACATGGCTAAAAACGACGGGTCCACACCAATGGCCAGCCAAGAAATTCCCGGCCCAAAAATGTCGAACACTAGAATTCTGAGCAAATTGCTGGGTCGGGCGAAGACAGTACACGGATTCGCCCGAACATTGTAGGGTTGGACATTCTCGGTCAGGCATTCCTTGTGTTGTGGGGGGACCGTGAATCGAAAAGATAGATGTCGCATTATCTACCCCGCTCTCTACTTCTCTTGTGAGAGTATCAATTTCGATGTTTCACTTCTGCCGGGCGTCCCGTGACGACCACATTTTTAAATATCACTGATCTTATCTATGAAATTTCTCAGAAACTTCCTCAATACAGAACTGCACTCAATACCATCGTGAGTCATGCATCAATCACCTTCAAATTGAGTATATTTTTCTAACTCAACCAAAACAATTCGATATTATCTTGACCACTTAGGAGCAACAAGGCTCAACCTTCCCCATTTTCGTGGTATGTTTAACTATTGGAAAGTCCCAAGTTCACACAAGGTACATACCTATATACACGCGACACTTCCGTGCACCGCTACATCCATCAAAATCAATACTTCGTTTTGTATGAGCGTGTCAGACATCTTTATCGACTTATTTACTCATGACCCCGACTTCGTTTGTGAACTACAGGTACTTTTAGTGAATAATTTAATTCATCGTAGGACTTTTATTTCTAACTAGCTCATCGCCCCGGCTTCGCCCGCGCAGCCCATATTAAATTTCATCCCCTAATATGGTCTTGAGAGTTCATACAAAAACCCACAGAAAAAGCACTTTCAGTTTTCCCGAATTTTCCGCGCAAGTTTTCTAATTTTACGTTCCCTAAAAACCGTATTCAGACTATTATGAACATTTAAAAATAACTAAATCGGTCCAGCCGCTCTCAGATGACGCGCTTACCAATTAAAAAGCAGTCCATTAGCAGTCCACTAAACGAGAGAGGGTGTCCAGCGAAAGCCAATTCCAAGCCTTCCTCATTTAGCTGATGATGAATCAACATATGTAATGATGAAAACCGCAACAAAATCCGTCAGCCTAATCGCGTAACTTGAAAGCGATCCAATCACTATCGTTTTTTTACAGATAAAGGTCGAAGTTAGCCTCGCACTTTTCGAAATGTGTATTTTAGTTAATTGTGCTGCATTGTGCCGTACTGTGCCGCAAAAATCAGCTCAATATCTCAAACCGTTTTTGAGAAAAAAATTAAAAACAATTAAAAACGTGAAATTTTCGTTTTTATTTTTTTCCCTCAAAAATTACTTGAGATATTGAGCACGGCACAAGGGTCTACGCGCATTAAAAAAATATCCAACATGAACAGAATGTGTTATCATAAAAGCTGAACGGATTTCTAGAGATTTGATTATTCATCTAGAAACTGAATACCAAAGTCGCGAGCAATGACTCGTATAACAATATAAACAACAACAAGTAAAATACATTTCTGATCGCGTGTGGTCACAAGATCGATATCACAAATGGTCGCACCACACTCCTCGCCAAGGGTCAGAAGGACCCCGCATCAATCGATTTAACGACATTAATACGAAAATTACATCCGTTCATAAATTTCAATTACTTATATGAATACTGATACGGTTTTGTTTACTGGTTAACTCAGTGACATCCTATTTAAAATAAAGAAGCACTATAGAATGCCGGACAAATCCGTGTACTGCCCGACCCAGCAATTTGCTCGGACTAGTGTTGAAATGGCTGGCCATCAGTGCGGCCGTCGTTTTTGGCCTTTGGTCTTCACACCCGTATTCAAGAACAACATTTAGCGAACGCACAGTCGACAGTGGTCAAAATTTCGTTTCGAACACGATATATATTATCACAAGAATTCGGACATTTTGCTAGAATAATGATAACACTTTGCTAAGTGTTAGACTCTACAAGGTTTATATGGCTGAAGTGAAAGGAAATGCTGGCAGAGGACGACCTAGGTGTAGTTTTATTGAACATATAAAAAAATTGATCGATGGAAATATTAAAAGTACACACAATCGCCGAGCATGTATGAAAGGTATAATTAATATAAAAGAAGCGAAATATGTAGGTATGTCAGGATCGTAACAAATGTCATTCGATTGTCTCTACCTAACCCTCTTGGAATAAAAGGCGTGATGATAGATAGATAAACTTTGTAGTCACATGTCGTCTTCTCTATAATAAAAAAAAAAAAAGCAGGTGAACGACCCTAAAAACTCCGGCAAATTTCTGGGTCGGGCGAGCAAACACAGTACACGGATTTTCCTGGACATTCTGGGTTGGACATTATCGGTTCGGGCATTCCTTGGCTGGTTCTTAAGTATGCTAACCCCACTGCTCCGAAGCCGATCAAAAGGCATTTTAAATGACATAATAACTGACATCAACCGACATGTAGTTTCTTTCCCCACGAAGGTCGGTTGCACATTAAATCCCTGTGCAGTGTGCGGCCTTGTGACTTGGCTTCACTACACTTGACTACGCCGTTTAACATTTTTATTTAAAAAAAAAACAAACCTTGTAGCTTATTATAATTTTTGTGTATCACAAAATAATTTCACGCAGATGTAAATATTTAATACTAGCATTCCGCCCCCGGCTTCGTCCGTGGATATTTACGCACAAAATAAAATATACCCTATACCTACCCCTACTCCTACCCCCTACCCTCTACCCTCTACCACTACCTCTATCTATATCATCAATAGTTTTCGCAGCGCACGTGATGTAAGAAATTTCTTAAATCATTTTTTTACACCTTTGATTACATTATTCGAGATTTCGTACGGAACCCTAAACTTTTTGAAAATGCAATGTAGCCTATGTCACTCACGAAGAATGTAGCTTTCTAATGGTGAAAGAATTTTTAAAATCGGCCCAGTAGTTTCTGAGCCTATTCATTACAAACAAACTTACAAATTTTTCCTCTTTATAATATTAGTATAGATTAGTATAGATAGCATTTGCCCGCGACTTTGTACGCGTTGTATTAAGAATACAACGTTTACATCCCATTTCACCCTCTTAGGGATTGATTTTCGAAGAATCGTTTTCATATTTATATCTTCAGTGGTTTAGGCTGTGCGTTGATTGTCAGCCAGTCAACGACACGTTATAGCTTATTTTTTTTAAATGCAAACATAAGCCTTATGTTGTAGTTACAAACTAGCGACCTCGCTCAGGCTTTGCACGCGTACAATTTAGGTATTTATAACGACCTATCTATTAGATATAGACCGCTACCGCGGACTTTTTTGTAGCTAATTTTATTCCACACATTTATTTCCTACATCATTCTGTTAATATCTCTGACGGATTAGACATCATACGCCATGAAAACGCGCTGAAGCTAACTTTTCCCCGACTTGATTCACTTATACTGTTAATGCTCAGCTTCTAAACCTGATAGGTTTAATACTTCTAAACCTTCCCGGTGAATCAACCTATCTAAAGTGAAAACCGCTACAAAATTAATTCATTAGTTTTGCGTAAAAAGATCACAAACAGACGCGGTGGGGCACTTTGTAGGATTACCAAGCCTCGTGAATTGTGACACAGCATCGATATTTTTTTCTCACTCGCACGCTCTATTTTATAAGTTGTTTATTACTGCTATCTCTTTTCTACGTCTCTTACGTATTAAACTGCAGCAGGTGGACGAGATATCATAAAAAAATACCGACAATAAATGCCAAATATAGAGAAAAACATAAAGGATAATGTAGATTAGTTTAATCATAGTGACACCTGCGTATTCATCACCACGCACGCCTTCAAACATGTACATATGATATCTAAGTTAATGTGATAAGGTAAACACCATTCATATATTATATACAGAATTGTGAAAAATTATAAAAGGACTAGCAAAAAGTAACTAAAGTGCTCGCCAGGAGAAAATAGAAAATAAACAAACATTCAGGTGGTTGCAATATTTTTCATGGAGTTTAGTGGGAACTTTTTTTTTTAATAAAGAATGAAACAAAGAACACAAAATTCAAATGTTGACAACTCCTGTCATAGTTACAATATTCATGTCCATAATCTATACTAATATTATAAAGAGGAAAGTTTTGTATTTTTGTGTGTATGTTTGTATGTTTGTTACGAATAAACTCAAAAACTACTGGACGGATTTTGATCATTCTTTCACCATTAGAATGCTACATTATCCCTGAGTAACATGGGCTATATACCATCACTGCATGACGACGGGAACGGGGTGGGCAGAGGTGAACATGACAAAAGCTATGTATGAAGTGTATGTTTGCCAACGTTCTGAAATAGACACGTATGAAGGGTAGGGGTAGGGGTATGGGTAGGGGTCGGGGTAGGGGGAGGGGTAGTTGTAGGGGTAGGGGGAGGGGTAGTTGTAGGGGTAGGGGTAGGGTTATTTCTGTTGCCGCTATAAAAACAAATACTAAAAAACAGAATAAAATAAATATTTAAGGGGGCTCCCATACAACAAACGTGTTTTTTTTTTTGCCGTTTTATAGATAATGGTACGGAACCCTTCGTGCGCGAGTCCGATTCGCACTTGGCCGGTTTTTCTTACTCTACTTATCAACTTATTTCAAAAGAAGGAGGAGATTCTCAATTCGTCGAAATCTTTTGTTTTTTTAAGTATATGTTCCCCGATTACTTGAAGACGCTTGGACCGATTTAGAAAACATTTTTTTGTTTGAAAGGGCATATTTCCCAGGTGGTCCCATTGGTCATCAGGTCAGGATATGATGATGGGATCCTGGAGAAATCGAGAACTCTTCAAATTTTATAGGCACACTTGAAGCGATTTGGGTTTTTTTTATAGTGACATGTGCATTTGCTTTCGGAAAGCACACTTTTCAGTGCATATTTTTTGAAGTCGTTACACTTTTTTTTAAAAGGCAATTATTAACAATGATTTATTTGTAATTTAATTATTTGTAAGAACACGCGGACCGAACGTACAAATAGATAATATTAAAAGAAATGCACAAAAAACTTAAAACCGGAATGCAATTATTAGGTACAAGTACTTTCACTCACATTTGAAAGTGAAATTGGTAATAACCAAATATTTTTGTATGATCAAAGAAATATTTTTTTATAGCTCTTCATGACAGGTTTTAAGTAAGTTTTACGCGCGACCTATTTTGTCCATATCTCTTTAGAAAGATGTAAGCGAGATGGAATGCTATTAAAATCGATAAGATAACCAAGGATAAGATAAGATAGGCCAATATTGACGTACCAGAAACATGAGAAAGTATGATTTCTCAACAAAACCTCTCTTGCGATAATATACGAAACGGACTTATTAGAAAAAGCAAATTGTAGTTCATGTTTTCTTAAAATATATGAATTTATCTATGAAATAAAATTGTACATTAAGAAATATAATATTAAAAATTAAAACAATTAGTCGCAAAGTCGGTTAAAAATTGAGGACTTTCAGATCTTCATAAAACTTGTGTAAAACTGACTCTGAAAATTGTATTTCGTTTATATCATGTTTAATATATATCTATCTTTAGAAAGCCATTTTAATTTCAACCCCAAGAAATATAGTAATCGCGTAATTTACATATAGCTGCAGCATGTAATTAGTATGGGACAAACGTTATGAGGGGAGTCTCTTTTAAAAGACCATTCTATCGGCTGATGTTCAGATCAGTAATGACATCATTTATAGTTCAGATCAGTAATGACATCATTTATAATCTATCTCTACAAAAGTTTAGTCTCAGCTCGAACGGTAAAAAACACATCATCACGCCTTTTATACTTAGCGGCATGTGCTTATCATTTTTGGTACTATGAACTCAAACTCAGGTCGACTTTAAGGCTAAAAACGACGGGTCCGCAGCCAGCAATGGCCACCCATAATTCGAATAACCAATTTGAATTCGAACGCTCTACCAATCGACGCTCCCATGTCAAATAGCAGCAAAACTAAAATTATACACTTGGTTTTTTTTCCTTTCATTTGTAGCTAAGTATCCGGCGCTACTCTCATAATGCTGATGGAAAAATTAGAACCTCATTAGCGTGAAAAGTCGTGCAAATACGTAACTGTAAAAGTTACACTTCCTCGCATCTGGGGCAATAAACAAGTATACTATTGGCGACTACTGTAACACTCCATTTCACTTATCCTTTTTGATATGTAACATCTTTCCTCTAGCTTCCCTGCAATCTGTGAGAGTGATTTCGTGAAAGGGGACGGAAGTGTGTAACAGGAAGCCGGAGAAGCGTGGGCTATTTTATTTGACCAATGAGCGCGCGCGGTGTTAGAGTTGGCCGTCAATTGGTATGTTTAATATAATTAAAATTCTATCTTATGTGTTTCGCGGGTGCACAAATCACTCAAGAACCAAAAATTAAATTAGTGTGGCACGTGTGGTCTAGCTGCGACGGACCGGATTTTTTGATGAATTATTAGGACGTAACGTATCTATATTTTTTATTTTATCAAAAAGGCTAAAAGCTGGAGAGAAGTAATAAAATGTTTACGCGCGAAGCCAGGGCGGAACGGAAATCTATTCCACGCCGTCTGTGTTGATATACTTGATACTGTAGCCAATGCAGACTCGCTGCGGTCACGGTCCAAGGTCAGACGACCGACCTTCAGGGAAGGATACCATTGCCTTGTGTTCCCTGAAATGTGGCCTACTTTGACTGTTACCTCCTTTCCACTGACACACTGGCCGGATTAATGTGTTTTTTATAAACTTTGGCCAAACTTTTGTAAAGCCCTGTCTCTTATATATTATTATAACTACGAAAGTGTGTTTATTTGTTTGTCCTTCTTTCATGCCAAAGCGGAGCGACAGATTGGCGTGATTTTTAAAAGTGACAAAGTTTTTATCCCAGGGATTTAATTAATCTATTGCCGCTGGGAAACTTTCCTATAGGGCCGGCCACACAGATGCAGCAGATTCCGATATATAGTTTCGTCCGAATACGGAAATGCGTTTTTTTCAGGAACAAAACAATTTCGTCTGCTTTGACCATAAAGTTAAAATCTACAAATAGAGTTGGTAAGCGCAACACTTGAGAAATCGTAATACTCCGAGCAAGGTTTTTGGGGAAATAAAAATTGGTAAATTCAGGAACAGCTGAAAGTGCTTTTTTCAAATGTTTTAATTTTGTAGGAACTCAAGACCATAATAGGGGATGAAGGTTAATTTGTCTCGGGCGAAATCGGAGCCTAATTAAATAGAAAAAATTAACATATTGCTTTAGTCCCAAACTAGCATGCCTAGGCAAAGATAAATCATGACATACAAACAAAATAAAAGTTACTAACCAAATAAGTACTTACAAAAATTTTACTAATAATGTAAACTATGTGAATGGTAATTACCTATATTTAATGAAACAATAATTATGAATACACTGACTAAATTAGTGTGTTAATGTCTACATTTTTGGATCAATTTTGTGTTAAATTGTTGTAGGTACATTCGGAAGTTAGGAACTACTAATAGGGATAGTTAGACATTATGAAGTACATATGTAAATGTAAGCTACCATTTGGGGGCGAGTTTTGGTATGGGGATGGTCATTGGTCAGTGTTAGTGTGAAGTATATAAAAAAAAATTGCGCTTGCACGTGATAGAAGTGAAAAATATCTGTAACATTCTAAATAGTAGATTTTGTTTTACTTTTTTTTTTGTTTTAGTATTGTTTTTTCTTTGCATATCTTGTTTTGAATGTACTTATGTATAAACAATATTTTTGGATAACGTCACTGACCATATGACTGTTATTTTTTAAATATGTATCAGTGTTGTAATAATGTTTGTTGTATGGTTGTTTGTTGTCCAGAATAAAATAAAATAAAAACTTCTTAAAAAAGGCAGACGCGGATAGCCTAAACTGTGTATTAGAAATACAATGTATAGCTCTCTTTCTCCTCTCTACATTATATCTTTCTTCTCTCTCATGTAACGAAATGTGCCTAAACGTGACACCTTCAAATTTCACTCTCAATTCTCGTCCAATAAATTATCGAATTGCCGCCTATTGTCCGTTCTTGCTGCAGAAGTGAGAAGGGCATAATGTGTCGCTTCTCGGAATAAATGACGTAAGTGGCACATTACAAATAAATAATTTATTAAAAAACGATCACATTCAGGGAAAAATCTTCTTTACTAGGTACTGAAATTACCTACAGATCCGTATAAAATTTAAACGTAAATCCCTTTAGAGTATGGTCGTATGACTAAAAAGGTGTTTTTGAAGAGGTGATTTCAAAAATTTAAGTTATCGACAAAATTTTCACCAATCATGTTTTCATCCTACACAATAGTAGATAAAATCCTCTAGTTTTCGATGCCCAAATTGTATGTTCATAGCATTCGTAAAATTCGGGAATTTCAGTTCAGCAATCAACCAAAATTATTCGTTCCTCCCCTTAAAGTCAATTTTACAGTGTTCAGATATGATAATATTTTATAACAAGGAACCTAACCCCATTGTTCTATTTATAATTATAGCATAGTTTTGAACCTGAGAATGATGTTATAACTATTACTCGTATAATGGAGAAGACAATTTTATTTATTACTAGCAGTTGCCCACGACTTCGTACGTGTTGTATTAGAAATAATGTCAATTTTATGTAAATAAGACTTTTCATACAAATGTTTACACCCAATTTCACCCCCTTAGGGTTTGATTTTCGAAAATTAGTGCACCCCTACACCCCCTAAGGAATACAAACAAAATAATAAAAGGTCAATTTATTATAATTTTAATAATAATCTGTTAAGTAATTATTTAGCAAAAAAAATTTCAATCTCTGTTGTACTTAAAAAATCTTTGCGTTTGAAAACTAGGTACTGTAATGTAAAAACCATGCAACTTCATTATTTTGGTCAAAGTACCTGAATTTTTATGTAATTTTCTAAAAATACTGTAACAAAAACAAACACATGTTTGTTCCTGACTTTTCTTTATTTCAGTACAATATAATTATACATGATAAATGATGAGAGAAAGTGCGTTATCCAGCAGAAGACCAAGTCTCCTTATTTTAACGAGTGGCCAGCTCTGTTGAGGTATATTTAGATGGAAAAGCCTCTAAGGGGCCGTCTCCACGAGCGTGAGAATCGCGGCAATAGTCTCGCTGTACCATACAAACTTTATAGGCGATAGTATCGTCCGTGGAGATTGACCCATAGAGATTGTATCGAATTTGTCCAATTATGTACATGGTACATTCTATCATTATTTATTTAACTTTTGTTAGTGTACATGTATTCTAAACATTAAACTGAAAGAAAAATATACCTACTCTATCATCACACCTTTTATGCACTAAGGGGTAAGCAGAGACAATCAAACACTATGATCCTGACATAACTCTTCCACCTCCTTTATATTCATAATCCTATACCTCACATACATTTCCTACTTTCAAAAATAATACATGTATGCAGATGCAGAAAAGATAAGAACAATAATCCTACAAAAAATATAATGAACAAATTTTCCGCAAGTCCATATTAACTTTCATCCCCCAATTTAGGCTTGAGTTCATTTAAAATCCCATAGAAAAAAGCATTTTTTCGTTCCCCAAAAACTTTATTCAAGACTATTACGAACATTAAAAAAAATAGGTCCAGCCATTCTCAAGTGATGCCCTTACCAACAAACAGCATTTAATTTGTATTTATATAGATAATGTGAAAATTTGTCGTTACTCAATCACTCAATTATTGCTAAATGAATTTGGGTGAAATTCAGTATGACAAAGCTCCTTTAGGAAACAATACTCTAACTAAAACTTTACATCATAAAAAACTATAAAAAGTTTAGCCGTAAAGTGAATGTACTGCAGCCCATATTGAAATGACCAATGACACAATTAATGGTGAGCATATTATGTCAATCAAACTTAATTTATGTGAATTAGTGGAGCACCATGGAACCCAAAACAATTAAAATCAATCTACTGTCATTTATTTTTAATTACTCTTAATTGTTCCACAATATTAGTTTTATATTCCAACATCTCCAACAGTCCAATTGTGACGAGTCAATAAATGATAACAAAAATGAATATAAATATTGAATAAACAGAGCTTCGACAACATACTATATCAGGATTTGATTTGATGTGGAGTGGAGAGGATCTTTGCATGCCTACCGTAGGGACATGTAAGCATGAGTATATTAAAATGTGCACAGATGTAGAATAGATATAATATAGTGTTATGAATATTATAAATAACAATAATCTACTAATATTAAATAAATCAAAAATTTCTCCAAAATAAGTAGGTATAGCTGAGTAGATATTTAAACCATTTAGAAATTTTCTTTAAAAGGAAAGGACCAAGGACTGTTATAAGGAAAACTCATGCAAGGTAACATCAGAATAAGATGCGTAAAACTATATAATCAACCTCGTTACCGCGCAGCAACTGGTGCGTAACTAAGATATACCATACAAAATAATACAAAACACTTACGTATTCCACCAAGTGAAGAATTAACAGCAATCCACACAAAGTAGAAAAACTACCACTACGTTTAGCAGCCATTGTTTATCACTAAATGTGGACGACTAAGTTCCAATTGCACTAAAAATATATCATGTCATATCATAATAATGTACACATATCGAAATCAGACTATAGCAAAAGGAAAATAAATAAAATTGCAAATTATTTACGACGCACGTCCTCCGCGGAAGAAAACTTATGACAGATTCATTTTAAAAAATACAAAATGGATGATGAATGATGATTCAATTCAAAGTTCTGTTCGTTCTTTTTCTTTCATTGCTCATCATTCGTTCATCGAATATATCGATTCCCCGCACATTACTCTTTATACCATAGAGTAACTTATTAATACTGAGAATGTATACTTCCGCACTTTGAGTACCTATACTCAAAGATTCCGCGTCTAGAATCTCAGTCTAGAATACATAGATCGAGTCTGTCTAGGGAATTTGTCAGCTGTAAACACTGGCTTTCACGGAATCCAACAATACCGTCATTTAGTTCCTTTATATTGAGTAACTCATAAAGAGAGTACTCTATGAATAACTCGTAGAACTCCTCATCGTCTACCTACATAAATGCACTTTTTGAGAATAATCAACCGAATGCAAATATTTACCAGAATGAAGATCACCAAACTTGGCCCCCGCGATTTTTTTTTTTTTATTTTTATTATTGCATAATAATATCGTTAGTTCATGGTTTGTACTTAATTGTTCGCTATGAATAATCGTTTGTTCGTTAGTTGTTTATTTAATAAAAAATAATTTGAAAATTACTGTTTGGTTAGCCCCCTCAATCAAAATTATTAATATTTTCTCTCATTATCAGTCTATAAATACATATTGACGTTTGTTCTTCAATAAATTACGTTTGTTCGAACATTTAATTGCTTTTTCATTGTTTAAATTACAATTTTTAATTACCTACGTGAATATTTATTTCGAAAATGTTGCATTGCGCATGCGCCATCTTTTCTTTTCGATCACTCTCTTCTTCTTCTTTTTTATTATGGCTCCACCAATGTTAATCGGTGATTTGCCAATGTCAAGTATTATAGCCTTTATAGTGTTTATAGCCGATAAATCGGTATTTAAGATAATCCCGCCGACAGTGATATGTCTTATTAATCACTGATTAATCACAACCATCACAGCACGAACAGGATTAAACCGGATTCCACATCACGCCACGACGAAAACGCGTGCGGTCGTCGCCATGACCGGATGTGGAATCCTCGATCACTCTCATATATTATTGAAGAACAAACGGCAATATGTATTTATAGCATGATAAAGAGAGAAAATATTACCTAATAATTTTGATTGAGGGGGCTAACCAAACAGTATTTTTTAAATTATTTTTTATGCAATAAGTACCTACTTAATAAAAATTCAAAAATAAAAAAATAAAAATTTCGCGGGCGCCAAGTTTGGTGATCTGTTATTGACGGATCATTGACGCTAGCTAGGAAAAAAATCGACAGTATAAATGTTGTCATGCCGGCACCAGACTTCGTTAACTTATTTTTTATTATTATTAAAATTACACGATTCGTTAGACAGACTTTAGACGAGTACCATCGCTGGCATAGGCCAAGTGTAGTAGCTTGGTCCACAGTGGCTGTGAGGAGGTATGGGCGGATCGGGAACGATACACCAGTTTCTAATGGTCTGCATTAGTGATGTGCCGGATCGTTAAAAATGTATATCCGCGGATACGGAACGGAATACGGATATTTGGTCTCAAGATCCGCGAATACGGATACGGATCTTAACTTTCTTAGAGTATGCGGCGGTAAATATTGCACATCAACCTTTTTAAAGAGATAATCTGTTATGGACAAAAGTTATTGACCTCTTTAAGAGTTAACTCTCATAACAGATAGGAGTTTAAGAAATAAAAAATAATCTGAATGGAATTTAACAGTTTTTAATTGTTACCTAATCACTTATATATAATAAAATTAATAAGGTAAAAGATCCGTAAAAGATCCGCCAAAAACTAACGGATACGGATACGGATCTTTCTTCTCCCTCGGATATCCGCGGATACGGATACGGATATCAGGCACATCACTAGTCTGTATATGACGACCGAGCCGACAGCAGTCACCGTGAACACTTGATACGACCCTTCCTAATCAGTTTAACCCGAGGCAAACCCAAAATAGCTTAGATCAACAGACCCTTCCTCATATCCTTTCGATATAATATAGCAGCCTTCGTAGTACCACTTCACCAGAGCAAAGAGGATTACCTCAGCTATTCGCGAGCTCTGCGGGTTCGTTCACAATCGTTCAATTCGTTCATTCAATAATATACTGCCTTTTCATGGAATAAAAAAAAATACTGTCAAAGAAGATGGCAAGTTACTTGACAGTAACAAAACAAAATTACTTGCTTTGTGATTAAATTATTTACATTTTACATAATTAATTTACTCATACTGGTAGAGAGTAGTATATCCTTGCTCATACTCCATTCAATAGTTTATTTTAGCGTAAACAAGTCGGTGGTAAACAGTGTTATATAAAAGTTGTGATTATTTTATTGGTAGTACCTGTAACAACGGTGTCTATAATGAATCAAAAGTATCAAAACCGATATAAGAACTTTGTCAGGGCTGCCTCTCCAACATCAGAGAGGAATCACCATATTGTGAATGCAATCAGTGGTGAATATGCTAAAAAAATCTACTTGGAAGAGATTTCTCAAGCCACATCTAATAATATCAAGCCAAAAAGCAACAAAAACAAACAATGTGTTAACCTAAAACATTCAAAAGTACAAGAGAGTTTAAGTGACAGTGATTTATTTAATGCTGTGCAAGACAATAATGTAGATATTATAAGAAATGTATTAGAGAATGATCCAAATAAAGTAAACACTAAAGACGAATTTGGTTGGAGTTTGTTAATGATAGCGTGCCAAGCAAACTCTGTCGAAACTGTCAAAGAGTTACTCAAACGTAATGCAGACATTTCAATACGAGATAAAGCTGGAAGCTCGGCAACAAGCTTAGTTATAAAGAATAAAAATGTCTTATTAGCAGATATATTTTTATGCAGAAACAAAGAAATAGAAGAAGAAGAGAAAATAATGCATAGGAATATTAAAAGGAAAAAAAGAAAAAATGAATATATATGTGAAGTATGTGATAATAAAGTATACCCTGATAAAAGTGAACATTTGTCATCTACCACACATAACATAAATGCAAGTAAAGGTATAAAACCCACAGCGTGTTACAAAATACCAGAAAGTAATAGAGGTTACCAAATAATGCTCAAAGGAGGTTGGACTAAAGAAGGTTTAGGCCCGGATGGTTCTGGAAAGATGTACCCTATCAGAACTGTACAGAAAATAGACAAGAAGGGTTTGGGACTTGAAAAAAGTAAACTTCGGAAAACTGAAGATATAATTGTAGAAACACAAAATAAAATTAAGCTAAAACATTCCTACCATAGAAATAGGAGAATGGAAATTGAATTTAGGAGGCAATTTTATTAAACTTTTTATAACTAGGTATTATTTAATGGTTTTCTTTTATATCAATCACAAACTGCTTTTACCTTTATAAAAATTACCTCAAAGGCTAATTTAGGATATTTCATTCAAAAACAGGTAACTTTTATAGATGCCTTACCATGTTATTGGTCCCAGGGTACCCAGCAGAAAAAAAAATTACTTAAAATTACTTGTGCCTCTTCAAATTAATAAAGAATAGTAGGAAAAAGTTACAGAACTTTTGGTAGAATCTGTATTTTGTTGGAAGAACCTAGTGATTTGGTTTATTTTTATATTGACTACAAAAATAAAATGGAGTTCTTTTACATACAAACTATAATTAATTACTGTTTGAGACATGTAATCTTGTCTAGCCTAACAAAATTAATTACCTACTGATAACAGAATAATCAAGTACTGTTAGTAACATACTTAACAATATCTGTTAAAAATCCAGAGTATTTTATATTTTGCCACTAAACTAAAGATATATATATATTTCACAATGTAACAGTCTAAATACCCCTCCCTTTGTTGCCCTTGGACTTCTCATTAATTCTATTGTAAATTTTTTTTTCTAACTGTACTTATTACAACTAGGTAAATATTGATGTTGCTTCATCTGTCTTTACAAATGGAATCACTTTTAAGAATGTGGAATTTTGTAGGGTCATAAATAAAACAAAGTTAACAATTTCAATAAAATATTATTTAAGGCACTATAACTACTTAATAATTGATTTTGCTTAAATAATAAACAACATTAAAATAAGCATGTCATGTCATTAATTAACAAAATTAACTAATCTTTATGATGACAATTTTGAAAACAAGGCAATAAGTCTGCAGAACAGACTGTATTAGCTTATTTCAAGCCTACATAAATTTGGTGAAATGCAGAACTGTGATGACCTGCAGACCTATAGAAAACTTATTATATGTGGCATTTACAGTATTTTAGAGGGACTAATTTCATGAAATATGTAACAGGAAGTAGGGATAAGCGCGCACTAATCAAATGATTTGTCAGGGCTGCCTAGATTTAACCCTTGAGCTGCAAGTTAGCAAGGATAGCAAACAATAACATTTTCATAGTGTTTGAAAGAAGAAAGAAAAATGGAGAAATAAGACTATTAATATAGGTGATAATAAAAAAAATTGTACCCCTTTTCGAGCTTTATCCCAAAAGGTTATTTATTAGATGTTACACATGATTATTTGTTCTATTTTGAGCACATAATTCATCAGGATTATACTTACAAAAAAATTGATGTATAAAAATATTTTTTTATAAATCATCTTATTTATTTATAGTATTATTCTAATATTTCACTTGGAATTGGGCAGTTAATCTTGTCATTAGATGCAAAAATATCTTTGCATACAATTAAAAAATTCTAATATAATATACAATTTGTATCTCTTAAAACTACAATAAAGTATTATTTACAATAAAATTGTTTAAACATTATCAAAGATTTGGCGCTATGTAGTTCAAGAAGTTGATAGCTAACTCAAACCCTGCGAAGCAAGCTGCATTAGCTGGGAATGCTCGCAGCATGACTGGCGTTACACCTTTATACAGAGCCGTAGGACCTTCCCTTTCCATGAGTTGCTTGAAAACATCCTTCATGCCATTAGGGTAGGTGCCTTCAGGAGCTGTTTGCAACCTACTCTTCAATACATCCGCAGGCATACCTACAAGCCAGTTGGCTATCCCGGCTGACCCTCCGGCAACAATAGTCGCTAACATTTTCACCTTGGCACTAGCATCCTCGGGAAGTAAAGCCTCCTTCACACACTCGTATGTCATGAAATACATACCACTGGCTGGCACATCTCTCAGAATAGTTGCTACACTACCCTTGTATATACTTTTCATGCCACCCTCAGCATACAACTGTTTCGCACAATCCACCATGCCAGCATATTTCTGCGGGCCGTGTCCACCCTGCTGTATTTGTAGTAGGCATTTTATTCTCTCACCAGGAGCCATGATTGACGTTGTGAATATACCAGAGAAGGCCCCCGCCAAAAATAGTTCAGGTTTTGTTAATGTTTGACTCTCATCAGTTTTAATAAGTTTCTTGCCAAGACCGAATCCAAAGAAACTGATAGCGAATATTGGTGCCACACCGGTGAGCGGGGCCGACATACCCTTGTAGAGTCCTCGGAAGCCTTCTTTTTGAATAGTTTTCCTGAAGCAATCAAAAGTGCCGGCATACAAAGCTACCTCGCCCGTTGCAGGTACAGGCATGGTCTGTAGCCGGACCTTGACCGTGTCCATGGGATGGCCTGCCAGCACAGTACATACTCCACCAAAACCGCCACTTAGAAAATATTTCACAGGGCTTGAATTTTCAGACATGGTGAATGCTTCCTACACCAGGTAACACGACAAACTAAGATACAGATAGATACTTGTTAAATAATAATATTTTAATCGCGAAGGCCACGAAGTTTTTAAGAAAATTGAATTTTTATTGAATGATGATAAATTGATAACCACACAGCTGTTATTAAAATGTCAAAGTCCACTTCTAGTGTTGCCTGCCGTTCTCAAATCGTTCAAAGAGGATATAATCTAGAGAGCGCACTCGAATATTTATTCTAAGCTCAATAATCATTGAAATCATGCTCAATCGTGCTCAATACACTTTCTTTTTTGTCTCGTACTAAACTAAGCATGAGTTTTTGACTATATTATCGAGTATACAAAAAGTATTTATATCTAGTACTAGCGGGCCCCGCAGACGTTGTCCTGCCCATGCCCAAACGTTGGCTTGCCAGCCAGTGGGGTTAGCATACATTTTGACAGCGACACTATCGTTTCGGTCGAATGGCCTTGAACAGGCCAAAACGTTCATGTCCAACAAGGACCGGCCAGAGATAGCCCGGGGCCGAGAGGTCCGGCCCAACAATGTGCGGGAAAATTCTGTGTACTTGTCTTTGTCCGGCCAAGCAAATTGCTCGGCATTCTTGTGCAGGGCATGCCCGGTCCGAGAATGTCCGGCCCAACAATGTGCGGGCAAATTCTGTGTACTTGTCTTTGCCCGGCATAGCAAATTTGCACGCACATTGTTGGGCCGGACCTCTCGGCCCCGGGCTATATCTGGCCGGTCCTTGTTGGACATGAACGTTTTGGCCTGTTCAAGGCCATTCGACCGAAACGAAAGTGTCGCTGTCAAAACATATGCTAACCCAGCTGCTATTTACTTTCCTTCGTCCGTGGAAAACACCTACCACTACCACTACCACTACTACGACCACTACAACTACCCCTACTCTGTTGGAGTTCATACTTGACCATTAATAAATAGTCTCTATGTTTAAAAAGAAAGTGGTTACTATGTATTTGTTTACGTTTTTCACTGTCAGTCAGTTTATTAAATGTTTTGCTATAAACATTACATATGTTTCTATTATTCTAACGAATAATCTCTTTTCACTATCCTTAGACCAGCTAAGGAGTGTACTCTAATAGGTTATGTGCTCAGTATAGAGAAATAAAACAAATATGGAAAGTTTTACGGCAAAACTCGATATTGGAAAACTTGTAGGAAAGGAAAATTGGTGTACCTGGAAATATAAGATTTACATCATGCTGCGTGGTACAGAAGGTGCTATGGAAGCAGCAGAAGGTAAACTAGAAAAGCCTATCTTAAGGCCCCAGTCTGGCTGTGCAAGCTACGCGCGTAGATTTTGTGATAGATTAAATATTTTATTTTGTTTCATAGACAAATGTTACAAAAATAAATTTAGTTTTAAAATAATATTTGGATTATTGTAATTTAGTGAAAATTATATATCACTTATAATACACTAATTATCTTGTCTAAAACCTGCCCAAGACATACCTCTGATTTGGTTTAATGCACTGACTGTAATTTTTGAGCACTTACCAAGAGAAACTGATAAAACAATTGGAAAATCAAATCAGTACAGAAGTATCTTTATATTTTCAATTTTAATGTGGTCTCGCTAGATTTTTCAGAAAATCTTTCATTTTCATAAAGAGCTTTAAATTGACAAATTTCTCGTAATTTTGCCTACCGGTAAACGAGTGTTTTGGTTACTAAATTTTATTTTATATAATATAATATAATTATATTCTCTTTGACTTCCACTATCAAACTGTCATTTCAATATAGGTACACGTTCCGTCTTTTCCTAAATGTATTATCAGAAGATATTTATTATTTCAAATTTAAACAAAATAATAATAACATTTGTAATAATTTAGTCACTCCAATTGATAAATTATTTTTTTATTTTAATACTAGTTGTAAACTTGTGATGTATTTCATATAAAATGTATAATATATGGAACTTTCTTACGTTTCGTTTGCACAGTTAAAATTGTCATACATTGAATAGAGCTGAGGAATAGAGAATATATATATATCCTTGCATTGAAGTCAGAAGTTTTTAAATTTTTTAACTTTACTTTGTTTTTAACTAACGTTATTTTGTTTTCATACTTTCCAACCTATAATTCTTACCTTTGTACAAATTAGAAAATCAGTCGATAACGATATGGAACCGTGAAAACGTGTAATATTTGTATAAAAATATTGTTTTATAATGAGTTGTTCAAAGCAAGAAATCGAAAGGAAACGTTTGGAAGCACTGCAAAGGCGCCAAAATAAAATGTCTGCTACAATTACAAGTTCTTCGCAATGTTCTTCATCTAACGGATACTCACCGAAGATTACAGAAACGAATAGTAAAATTGGGCCTATTAAATCTGTAAACAATGTTTCAACTGCTTATCATCCATACAGCAGGCAAAGTCCATCACAAGTGCCTAGTTCACAGAACAAGGTAGTTAGTGGCACTGTCTACCTCATATCTGAAGAGAGGTTTGAAATTAATCCTTCAGAGTTTTGTATACCGCTTATAAATATATTTAAAAGTATATCTTCTAGAAATTATGGTAAGTTCTATTAACTTTTTGGTTTAGTAGTACAAGACTTATATTTATTTAACTCAGAAATGATTACCTAGGTACTAGCATTCTGCCTTGGCTTCGCACATGGAAATTTTGTGTGACAAATAATATTGAAAGATTTCCAGAATAACAAGTAGCATATGTCACCAAAAAGGCTAAGCACCTTGTTACTTTAAGAATATATTGTGTTATAAGCAATAAGCTGTAAAGCAACAAAGACAGGCTTGCCACATTTTCTTTTTATTTTGGATGTGAGTGACTGTTAAGGATTGAATGTGTTTTATGAACATTCCTAAATTAACAAGTGCATATGACATTGGGAACATGAGTACTACTTAACTATTGAAAAATTTTCCAGACCACAACACAAAGCTATGGAACTTTAATGTAGAAGACTATAAGGAACTAATATCAAAAGTGGCCCCTCTAGCTCCGGATATTGTGTTGGGACCTTTACCACAGCATGTTTTAAAGGTACTTTAAAAATTACTTAAAAAAAAATTCTGATCTGGAATGCCTAAAATAATTTGTCAGCTGATGAAGAAGTCAGACTTCTGTGGAGTGTCTTGGGGTTAGTAACATGATTCCTGGAGCCAAAAAACATCCAATCAAGATCAAGATATATAAAAAAAAAGTTTTTCGAACTGTACCTATCATTGGCAGAATTATCAAAACTCAATCAATAGTAATTAGGTTAGACTAGAATTGAAACAAATAATGCATTATCTTATCTAAGTTGCACATTTTATTTATTACACTTGAATACAGCAATCTCCTTGAGTAGACCAAATACAATAAAAGTTCATTTGGTTTGATTGACAAGTCCATTGAGTATTTGATAAATGTATTTAGCTTTATATGTTTTTTTTGCAGTATAGACAACATGTGATCAGTTATATACTCAATGTATATTAGATAACATTTATTCTGCAAAAAAACATGCAGTACAATGCCATGTGAACCTACCCTTACTCCACTAGGATTATCTGGTTAGGCTAGGCTACTCCACTAGGCTGTTTAAGAAAGTTTTAAAGATTTTCTCTACTACATAATAAAATGAAGGCATGCTACGGAGTCAATCTATAATATTAGGTCTCCTTTTGTTTTGTCTCCCTCTATCCTGTTGAATGATAGATTTGTTAGAGATAGATATGAAACTAATAATAATATTCAAATATGTTTGTTAATAAGACAGTAATTATTCTTGATAAATAAATTAAAAAAATAAAGAATGGAGGAGGCCTATGTCAAAGGACTACCTGACCAAGATAGTGAGGTTGCTGGTGTCAGTAAATATAAAAAAGAAAAGTGGTACATATTTTTAGTTCTGGTAGTAGTTTTTAAGTATAAGATGTGTATAATGTATATATATTGTTTAAAAAAGTCTTATTTTATTACATTTTTTCAGTTAGTGCAAGAACCATGTCTAGACTTGAACAATATAGACATATCGCCTATAGAGTCTACATTGAGGAATAGGTTGATGCCATTTCAACAACAAGGAGTGAGGTATGGTTCCTAATCATCCATTTATATATCTTATATATTTAATTGTGAGCCTGAATTAAGATGGCTCCCATTTTCATAATATAATAAAATTTTCGTATGTTTTTTGAGCTATTATGAATTTAAAAAAAATGTATGCATGTAGTTTTCCACTATGTCAATAACATGCTAAAATTATATTTAGGGGTAGTAAAACGTTTTCTTCAGAAAATAACCATTTGCGTCCCTATACCTAAGCCCCAAGTGTGGCACACTGGCACTTTAGGTGACCAAGTCTTCATACAATGTTTGAATGTATTGTCAATAATTTTCTGTTTAAATTCATTGTTGGGATCGAAAAGATGCTTCAAACATGTAGCTGCTAGAACAATTGAGGGTATGAATGAAATTAATTATACATTCTCAGTATACAATCACAATTAATATCTCATAATAAGTTGCCATCATTCATAGAGTCCCCACTTTAGCTCAATATCAGGCAGTGGTAGTCATATACTTGCCATAAAAAAAAACTTTTTAAGTCAGACCACTTAATAATCTCCACAACCCTTTATATGATTCCACGTCACGCCTTTGTGAATAACGCACGCGCCCGCCAGGACGTGATTAATAAGACATATCACAGTCGGCGGGATTATCTTAAATACCGATTAATCGGCTATAAACACCATAAAGGCTATAATACTTGACATTGGCAAATCACCGATGAACATTGGTGGAGCTATAATAAAAGAAGAAGAAGAACCCTTTATACATCTAAATTGGCTATTGAAATATGTTTCAGGTTTGGTATATCAAGACGTGGTCGCTGCATGATTGCTGACGACATGGGACTGGGCAAGACTTACCAAGCTCTGGCCATTGCAAGCTACTACAGACATAACTGGCCGATGCTCATTGTTACTACCTCTTCTATGAGGTTGACCTATTTAATTTAACCTGAGTAACTTTATTGTGCCAAGTTCCTGAATGAAAGCATCTGTCGGGTGTTCATGATTAAATTGCAAATCTGTTATTTTAAAGGACCCTATTCCATACCCATCTTAAGTCTCCCCTTATACATGCTTAATTTTAGTTTTACTTGTATGTAATTAAGAAACTAAGTATATACATTTTTAATTTTTTTATTTCAAAGATACAATTAAGTATATCTACTATGCTAAATATAAATAAACCTACAAATAAAAAAAACATCAAGATTGCTGCCTTCTGGGAGAGTGCTCATAAGTATGTAAATAAACTAGGAAGTGGATTTTAACTTGAAACTTTTCAAACTACATATTCAGATGGGCTCATTTGATTGGTGCAAGTGTCCGTTACTGATAAAAGCGTGTTTTTTAAACTATAATTATTTTTTCCAGAGAAACATGGCAAAGCACAATCCACGAGCTACTGCCGTCAGTTCCCATGGTGAATATAGTGACGCTGGGAGGACAGAAGGACGTTCAGCAGGCGGCAGACAGACATACTGAGGTGCTCATAGTCAGTTACAAACTTACTACCACTCATGGGCAACTGTTGCAGGACAAGAAGTTTGGAGTCGTTATTATTGTAAGTACTTACTGTGGCCAGGGCCCCAAGATTAAGGCTGGCTTTCCACCAGAACTGTGCGAGAAAATAATATATGTACCAATAGTATTGCAAGTTAGTTACTCTTCACATTTTTCAAATTCAAATCCTGTGTTTTGTTGGCGACAGAACGACACTTTTGTAACAATCTAATAGGGGCGCCATTGTAAGAAAATTAAAATTATATATTTTTTTAGTTTGGTGCCTTTCCTTTAAATTGTTGGGTAGAATGATAAAATAGAATAGAAATAAAATTGATTTTTTTTCAGATTTATCGGTTTCTAGTTTAAAACACCTATTTTTATTACCACAGGACGAGTCGCACAACTTGAAGTCCCACAAAGCTCAGTGCACGGTCGCCCTAACGGCTATATCTCGCGGCGCGTCGCGAGTGTTGCTGCTCAGTGGAACGCCGGCTCTAAGTAGACCGGCAGAACTGTTCACACAACTCAGTATTATAGATCCGACTTACTTTAAAGGAGGGTACACAGAGTATGGTAACACCAATAGTTTATTTAAAATAATTACAAAATAACCTTCGCGTTGTTTGAAGCCAGCGCCAGCTTAACAATGTCCATATTTAGCTAGTTGTTCTTATTAAAGAGGACAGGTACTAATACGACGCAAGCCTAACGCTACACTTAATTTCCGCGGCCTCCGAAGCAGGTTGTGGCATATATATATATATATACTTTCTTTCTTCACGGGTTGCCTTACAGCTCTCCAGTGTTACGGTTCCAGGGTACCCAGCGGAAGACCAAGTCTCCCTCGTTTAGCCAATGGTAATTGTGAAGCTATAACTAAACCACACTTAAGGCTTTTCCATCTAAATATATCTTAATAGAACTGGCTTAGATTTTTGATCCGATAGTTCTTATTTAGCATTTTGCGCTACACTTCATTCATGCAACTCAGAATTTACTTATTGCACTTATCAAATTCTGTTTCCAGGTAAAAGATACTGTGCCGGTAAAATGACTAACTTTGGCTGGGACATGTCTGGTCAGTCCAACTTGACTGAGCTACAAATAGTACTGCAGAAGAAGTTCCTCATACGTCGCACTAAGGAACAAGTTCTCACTAAATTGCATGAGAAAATCAGGTTTGTGAATATTTATTTATTTTATACTAGTTTCTTGCTTGGGGTTCATACGAATTTTTTTTAGTGGTTTAGTGGTTTAGCCGTGAAAGCGTGACAGACAGACAGAGTAACTTTTGCATTTTTATAATATTAGTATGGATTACTGACCCGCCCGGGCTTTGCACGGTTAGAAAAGTTGGTTAATGAAAAATTCTATTTTCCCCCCTGGAATTAAATATTTAACCGGGGGACCAAAAAGTAGCATTATGTCATTCTATGGCCCGCAAAAAGCCGTTCTGTTTTGGCGTGAAAAAAAGACAATTTCGCGTTTCGGGTTTTTTTAAAGACAATTTAAACCATACTAAGAGGATTTTCCTTCACCTATAATATACACGGGAAGTAAAGGCAACCACTGAAGTTATAAAAAAAATTTAAAAAAAATCTCATACCTACTATTTTATTACTTACATTTATTGAAATGAAATGAAATGAAATAATTTTTATTTGCCAGGGATTTTTCAGACCTACATGTGTGCGTGCACACTACATATATAGTCCAATAACCGTACCGTGACTTACAGTGTGCAAAATTTCCAAGTACCCATTATGTAACATTCTTAATCACCTAACAATGTGACAATCAAAAAATTTTATACACACAACATATCAAAAAATTAAATGAAGCTATTGTTCGAACATCAAGAGACTAGGGTCATCGCTGACATCACAAAACCAAAATACAATAAATTATCAATAGGTACAGATTACATTGTGTTTAGAAAATAATTAAAAAATATCAAAATAATAAGTAGTTACAAAATGTCAATAATAATCTAAAAAATGTCAGGAGTAAATTACAGAACGTCAAAATTCAATAATAAAATGTCAACAATAAATTACAAAATGTCAGGATAGATCACTAACATTGTCATTACTGAAATGGGACGGAAATATGTAACTCAAACTCACTCTTTTTAGGGCACCGTACCACAGTAAATATATAAAACAGTAAGGAAGCTTCGTACAAACGAAACCACCGCACGCACACAGACACACGCTTCTACAGGGCCTAGCGACACAGCCACTACTACATCACTGCGAGAATCACTTAGATGCCCTGTAGAAGCGTGCGTCTGTGTGCGTGCGGTCGTTTCGAACGTTTGTACCAAGCTTCCTTATTGCTTTAGCATAAGCTATATTAAGCATATTTACTGTGACCGTACTGTATCACTTGAAATTTGCTCGATCTCAATAATGGCAATACATACAAACGTCTAACTATAATGCATACTCTTAAGTAAATCAACAAATAATTTACGTAATCAAAATGTTTGTAGGGAATCTGTGATGTTGGACCAGGCGCTTCTTCAGTTTACCACTGAGGACCAGGTGGACCTCTCGCAGATGGCACAGAACTACACTAACACCAAGTCAGACAAACACGCAGCGCTGATCACGTTCTTCAGCGAGTCAGCCAGAGTTAAAGCACCTGCTATATGGTATGGCCCTGGTAGTAAGTTGATGCGAATCTATAGTCTGTTTCTAAGGCAAGCGGAAAAACTGACAATGACACAAAGTATTATATTATCGTCGAAATAAAACTATACGCGATCGCTCCATACACTTTAAGCGTATTGACCGCATTCGGAACGATGTTATTAGAAAATAATGCGGAGTGAAAGATGATGTTGTGACTAAAATGAAGAAGATTAGTTTACGCTGGTTTGGACCCGTTGAAAGAAAGAAGGATGAAAGATTGACTAAAAAAGGTTTATATGGCTGAAGTGAAAGGAAATGCTGGCAGAGGACGACCTAGGTGTACTTACTTTTATTATTACATATAAAAAAATTATTGATCGACGGCAATATTAAAAGTACACACAATCGCCGAGCATGTATGAAAGGTATGATGAATATAAAAGAAGCGAAAGAGGTATGTCAGAATCGTAGTAAATGGCATTCGATAGTCTCTGCCTACCCGTTTTGGGATAAAAGGCGTGATGATAGATAGACCATAATAAGATTTTAATTTATCCCTACACAATTAGCCACTCATTAAGGTAGGCTCAAAAATGTCATCAACTTAATGCTGCGTACCCTGGGACAACACAAGAACCAGGAAACTTCTTAACTTGGTCTTGCTGGATGATGCTGAACTCTGAAGCATTATTTTGTAAGCAGTAGGGTATGATGTATTCCGTTATGTATTCGATTTTGTAATAAACATATGATTTACGATACAATGGGTTTACAACAATTTGAATACCTGCATAGGTTCGCTTATAACTATTAGCATTTGATCCCTTTCTGCTAGCTAGATTGAAAACGGTCCTCGGTCTGGTCTCTTCTCTTAACCGTATGGGCGGACAGTATAACAAGATGCATAAGCGACATGACTGTGTTTGGTACTCGGGCCACTTTCCAATCCACGATTGGAAAAATCGATTTTTTTACTGTTCTTAGTGGTAAATACCTAATTATTAGTTTAGAAATTGTATTTGTGTAAATTATTATTACTTATTGTATTTTTTGTGTTATTATTATTATTCAATTTTTTTTTTTCTTATCAATGTTGTGTTGTTGTTATAAAAATGTTAATAGCCCTATAATTGACACTGCGTCTACTAAGTTATAAAAATGTACAATGCATATGTGTGGACGTAGGTGTTGTTGGGCTATTTATAATAAATAAATAAATAAATAGAGATAGATAAATGTATGCTACCGCGGACTTTTTTGTAGACCATTTTATTGTACAAAATTCTTTCCTACATCATTTTGTTATATCTCTGACAGATTAGACAGCATACGCCATGAAAACTCGCTTGGGCTAACTTTTTCCCGACTTGATTCACTTATACTGTAAATGCTCAGCTCCTAAACATGATAGCTCCACGTTTAATACTCGTAAACCTATTTAATAGTGAAAACTGCGACAAAATCCGTTCAATCCGTTTGCGTGAGGCGGTCACAGACAGACAGACGCGGCAGGAGGAATTTGTTTTATAATATACTAGCCTTCCGCCCCCGGCTTCGCCCGTGGTTATTTCGAACAAAATAAAATATACCCTATACCTACCCCTACCCTTATCCCTACCCCTACCCTACTACCATTACCTCTATATCATCAATAGTTTTCGCAGCGCACGCGATGTTTAGGTAATTTTTTTACACCTTGGGTTACATTATTGGGAGTTTTAGTAAGGATCCCAAATTTTTTTGAAAATAGAATATAGCCTATGTCACTCAGGGTGAATGTAGCTTTCCAATGGTGAAAGAATTTTTGAAATCGGCACAGTAGTAGTTTTTGAGTTTATTCATTATAAACATACACACACACAAAAATACAAATCTTTCCTCTTTATAATATAAGTATAGATAGCATGTTTTTTTTTCAGTAAATACCTAAAGCAGCTGATAGAAAGCGAGTTCACAGAGAAGTTTCTAGTGTTCGCCCACCACAAGTGTGTTATTGACGCGGTCTGTGACACTCTAGACGAGTTGGCGGTGCACTATGTGTGCATCGTGGGAGCTACACCTTCGGCGACCAGAGCTGTTAGTATTGCCAAGATTCATTTCCATACATTAATGTGGGTATTAGAATAATGTATTAAATAATTTCGTCTAGGACTTGGTAGACAAGTTTCAAATCAGTTCGACGTGTCGCTGCGCCGTGTTGTCTACTACTGCTGCTAACGCGGGGATCACGCTCACGGCCGCCACTCTCGTCTTGTTTGCAGAGCTACATTGGAACCCTGGGGTACGCATTTCTTATATTTAGGATTCCCTACCTATAATAAGATTATACGTCACGTTGCGGTGTTGTCACTCAGGGCTGCGTCACGCGGAAACCGATGTACAGGGCGACAAAGTTCACCAGTCTTGGTCGGTACCGTCTACAATTCGGATCACTCCATCAGGACCAGGATGCGTACGCAATATTTTCTCTAGTGACCAGGTACCTCTTGAAAGTGTGTATGTGCTATTACAGAGACGAAGTAATGCAGATTACGTTTTGTCCATATAAATGTATTCCTATTCCTATAATTTGAACTTAGATGTTTTTCCGCCACATGCATGATATTTTGATTAAGTTATTTGTTGATGTCCGACTCGTGTTCCTACCCATATCACCCACCAGTGTTTGTGGTCCCATTTTTATTAACATGTTGGGTTCGTGGTCACACAGTTTTTGTCACACTGGTATCGTTATCACTAGTGATGTGCCGGATATCCGTATCCGCGGATATTCGAGGGAGAAGAAAGGTCCGTATCCGTTAGTTTTTGGCAGATCTTTTACGGATCTTTTACCTTATTATTTTTTAATTCATAGATGAAATGTTATATATATACTTACACCCAGTTTCTGAAAGCATTGTCAAAGTTAATCAAAGATTAGTTAATTAACAACTGTCAAAATCCATACATTTTCACGTATTTGACAACTGTCATGTTTACTAATCGTAGATTAACTGTTGATTTGATTCCACGACACGCCTTGGTGGATAGCACACGCTCCCGCGGAGACGTGTTGGGGAATCCAGTTTAATCCCGCCCGCGCTGCGATGGTTGTGATTAATCAGTGATTAATAAGACATATCGCGGTCGGCGGGATTATCATACATACCGATTTATTGGCTATAATCACCGTAAACGGCTATACTACTTGACATTGGCGAAATCACCGATTAATATTAATGGAACCGCCATATTGAAAAGAAGAAGAAGAAGAACTGTTGATTGACCTTTCAGAAACTGGGGGTTAGTCAGGTTATAAGTTCTGTCACATGTTTAATATGAAATAATTGAGACATGTTTATTATTGATGTAAACATATATATACCAAAATGAACTTAATAAAACACACATTCTTATTCTAATAAGTTTATAGGCCTTCAACCTGCGCGGCCAGTCGTATATCGCAGCACGAACGAGGTCCATGTCAATTTCGGCGGCTGCCTTAATCAAGGATGCCTTGAGTGACTCCAAATCAGGATGACGCGTTGAGCAGGCCTTTTCCTCCAAGTGTTGCCATATCTTGTAATCTAACGAACTCAAATCTGGACTGGAGGAGGGCCAGTCTTCGTGCCGGATGAAGTCAATTTCACGCGCCGCCAGCCAGTCTTGAGTGCTTTTCGCTCTATGAGCTGGCGCAGAATCTTGTTGGAATACCTAGCGCCTGTTATTGAACATGGTATGAGAAAAAGGTTCCACGAGGTTCGTGAGGACTGTATTTTGATACACAACTGCATTTGTTTTTACGCCTTTCTCACAAAAATGTACCTCAGTTAAGCCCCAATAAGAGACTCCCAACCAAACCATGAGTGAGGATGGAAAATGGCCTCGTTGGACACGCGGATCACGGTTGCTCGCTTCTTCACTGCTGTGTGCGTGTACACCTTATCATTTTGTTTGTTGTAGCTATCTTTCACATTAAAATTTTTTTCATCCGAAAAAAAAATTTCCTGATGCTTGTTTCCCGCATACCGCTTCAACAAAGCGCGACATCTCTTCAACCTCAGGTCCATTAAACGAGCTTTCAAACGATGTCCTGTTTTTCTTCGATATGCCGGAAGCCCCAAGTCTTCATTTAACACCTAACGTATGGG
The DNA here is from genome assembly GCA_963924495.1 of Nemapogon koenigi. Taxonomy (NCBI): domain Eukaryota; kingdom Metazoa; phylum Arthropoda; class Insecta; order Lepidoptera; family Tineidae; genus Nemapogon; species Nemapogon koenigi. The sequence goes on along the minus strand of OZ004641.1, from coordinate 659,036 downwards.
TTTTCTTTGAATTCGCGCCCTCACAGCTTTTATTACTGCTGGAGTCCTAACAGAGCGAGGGCGACCACTTCTTATGATAAACGAATCTTATGGTTATATTAAAATTTTTCAATATGTCAAAAATCTGATTGGCGCGTAACCGAAACGATGCAACGCAATAACCGCAACACGGTCTTCTTTAAGTGTCCACTCCATATTTAAAAATGAGTAAAATTCTAAAAAGTACACATTATTATATTCATGAAAAATTCGAAATTCGAATTCAATAAACTTTTTTGTGACCAGCATTTTAAATTCAAAAATTTTTATTGTGAGACAGAACTTATGACCAGACTATGTATATATATATAGGTGATTAGGTAACAATGAAAATCTGTTAAATTCCATTGAGATTGTCTCTTTCCAAAGGTCGATGTGCAATATTTACCGCCACGTACTCTAAGAAAGTTAATATCTGAATCCGTATCCGTATTCAGATCCGTATCCGCGGATATACATTTTTAACGATCCGGCACATAACTAGTTATCACACTATCCGAACCACGCTCGTCGTTAGCGCTTCTCGCTAACCTATTTTAAACTTATATATAAGTTTTCAGAGACGAGATAATAGTGGGACTTAGAACCCTATGTGTTAAGGTATTGTCCCATAGGACCCTCCAAAAATGCTTTCTATAGTAGGTAAGTAAGTATACTTTTTGAGAAAACCTATGTAAAGTTGGTCAAGTATTTGAGGAAGAAACTGGGGAATACGAGGCGTTAATTTTGACGACGCTGTGATCTTGTCTTTGATTTGTAAAATATGAAAACACCTTTATTAAAGTTTCCGTATATTTCAGATATTGACACAAGCAGAGTCGCGTGCCCATCGTATAGGTCAGCGCGGCGAGGTGAGGGTCCGCTATTTGTTGGCTAGAGGGACCTCCGACGATTATATGTGGCCGATGTTGCAGGACAAACTTAATGTAAGCGCTGTCTGTATTATAAAACACAAGTCCCCCGCTGCGTCTGTTTGTTTGTGCCCGATTTACTCTGAAAATACTGAAATGGTTTGGACACGTTGAAAGGATTAAGGATGAAAGATTGACTAAAAAGTTTATATGGCTAAAGTGAAAGGAAATGCTGGCAGAGGACGACCTAGGTGTACTTTTATTGAACATATAAAAAAATGTATTGATCGGTAGAAATATTTAAAAGTAGGTACACCGATGGCCGAATCGCCGAGCATGTATGAAAGGTATGATGAATATAAAAGAAGCGAAAGAGGTATGTCAGGATCATAACAAATGGCATTCGATTGTCTCTGCCCACCCCTCTTGGGATAAAAAGGCGTGATGATAGATAGATACAGAACAGATTTTGTTTTCACGATTAGATAGATTGATTCACGTTAACAGTCTTAGTGAATCAAGTCGGAGTGAAAAGTTAGCGCCAGCGCGCTTTTATGGCGTATGTTGTCTAATCCGTCAGAGATTTGGTAGCTTGGAACTTCTTTGAATTATTTTTATTTTATGTAATTTTTACAGGTATTAAATGAAGTAGGATTAAGTAAAGATTCGTTTGAAGATGCCACTTTCACATTACAGGTATTCTTACTTGTTTTCTATTACATTAATATGCAATTTGATGACATTCAAACCAAGTACAATGGGCCAACAAGACCAGTTTCTGATAAAAGATAACATTTTATATTTTTACAGGAAAGCAAAAACAATATAACACAATACTTAATTCAAAAGGATCCCAATGACTACATTCCAGGGACAAACATCAAGAAAAATGCCACAAATCAAACCACAGATACCATAGACAATAGTGCCAATCATAGACTAATAGAAAAAAGTGACCATAGAGAAAATGGTGATGTAGATTTGGAGAAATCTTTTTTGGAGTATACTGAAGATGACGAATTGTTAGCTAATTTAGATTTATAACAGTTAAAACTTAATTATTATAATAATAACTTGTCTGTGATGGTTACAATGTTTCCGCTATTCGATAATAGATGGCGCTTTGATAAAGTACAAAGAACTGTTGAATATTCACTCTATCTGAGCATTCTTCAATTCAGACTATGCAGATGTCGAGCGAAAAGAGGAAAATATAATTTACTTGGTGTTACTTCCAACTTTTAGTACTTACCCAAATTAAAAAAAAAAACATATAAGGCCGTGCCTCCTGTGTCCTATTTTCAGAGATATAATCTGTTCACCCTTTGAGCAACAAATATCGAACATAAACATGAAAACAACTCTCGCATTTTTTATTAGTAGGAGTTGATATATAATAATATTTACTGTATGTACCTTATATATTTTACGAAGAATTAAGGATGAAAGGTTGACTGAAAAGTTTATATGGCAGAAGTGAATGCTGGCAAAGGACGACCTAGGTGTACTTTTATTGAACATAATATAAAAAACAGTGTTAAAGTACACACAATCGCCGAGCATGTATGAAAGGTATGATGAATATAAAAGAAGCGAAAGAGATATGTCAGGATCAGGGTTGAGTGATTTAAATCAGCTTGATGGTAGTGCCCGTCATTTGTGATAAAAGTAGTACCACGGTCCTTAACATGCCCTGTGGTACGACTATCTATCTATCTATTATCACGCCTTTTATCCCAAGAAGGGTAGAAAGAGCTAAATATAAGTTTTTAATTTTGTATTCTGTATGTACAGGAAATATAAAGATGGGAAGGTCATAGTTTTGTTTTATTACAAGGTTCAGTGGCTTTTATATACACGGATTTTATACTTATTACTAGCTTTTACGTGCGGTTTTACTCGCGTAGAAATATAACAAAGAAATTATGCTCTAGGTACTAGCATCTCCCCATCTTTTCAGAGATAAAAAGTAGCCATGTTCTAATCCAGGACATAATTAAAACAATGTATCCCAAAGTTTCATCCAAATCCGCTCACCCGTTAAGACGTAGGTAGGTAATTGAGCATCAAACATCTAAACTTTCACATTTATATTATAGATAGGACGTTAGGCCCGTCGTACTAAGTTTCATCGCCTATTATTTAAAAAGAAAAAGTAGCCTATCTCGTTCCCTAGGGTTCAAGCTTACCTACTTCGTATTATATTTCATAAAAATCGGTTCAGTGGTTTCGTCGTGGAAGCATAACAGACAGAGTTACTTTACCATTTTTAATTCTCCTTATTTAGTTTAATTTATATTTTTATATTTTAGGTATGGATTTTTGTGTTCAGTTTTTTCCTCACGTTTATTCGGCTTTATTTATCAATACTTATTTGGTAAACAAACTTTTTAACCATTTTATATTTGTAGAGCTAATAATATTTTTCAAACTCTTATAAAAACATTTTACAATAAAAAGACATGCAAAGTGTGTTTACTTGTCTTAACATGTAAAAAATACACTTTAGTAACGTATTTACTTAAACAAGGTTAAAGGAAGAACTTATTTCGTCACTCGTTATTTTATATTGTTTACTTTTTCTCACGGGCTTCTTGTTCGATATACCAACCTACTATTTACACACCATACACTTCACGGCTGAGGTTACAAGGTTCCCAATGGTTTATTTAATTCTGACCTCATAATAATAACATTTTAGGAGTTCTACCTTTTTCAGTAGGTATTTCTACATCCTACAGACTTTCAAGTAAAACCTAGATATACCTAATACGTCACGTGCGTCCATACCATACCAGTGTAAGAGTTTCACAAATAAAATTCCGCAATTTGTACTCAAATATATATTAAAAGTAAACAAAAATCGTAAAATCTAATCACTGACCAACGCTTAATATTTCCCCTTCGCACGGACCATCGAATCCCAACTTCTGATTGTTGCATCTTAACAAACACGCGTTACCATAAGTTTTACCATTCTGCCCACAAACTGGCCTTAAATTTCTTCCACAAGCGCAAGATGTCTTCGGTGGCACATCTGCCACATCTACAACCTTCACCTGCTCACACGGTCCCTGATGCTGCACGGCAATTTGCCAACTATCGCATCTTAATAAACAATCACTCTCATATGTTTTACCGTTAGATCCGCACACCGGTTCATATTTGGACTCGCAAGTGCATTTTGGTATCTCAGTTGATACATCCTGGTTACAAGGTCCATAATTAGCCACAGCTAACTGCCATCCAGCACATCTTAGAAGACATTCATTGTTGTACGTAACTCCGTCTGATCCACACACGGGACTGTGCGAGCTGTCGCAAGAGCACTCCAGCTTGGAATCTTCAGGTTTTTGGCCGCAAACTCCAGTATAAGCGACTGTTGTATTAGAGGGTGAGCATTTTAGAAGACACTCGTTGGCGTAAGTTTGTCCGTCGTTACCGCAAACTGGTCTATAGTTTCGTACACAGGTGCAAGGGAATTGTACTGAAGGTACAAGGACAGGGTTGTCGCCAGGTCTGCAGGACCCGCGGTGAGCTACTGTTGTGTCCTTGCCTGCACATCCCATGACACATTGGTTGCTATAAGTGTGTCCATCAGAGCCACAGATTGGGTCGTATTGAGCTGAGCATACACAGTCGGGCTGGTCGGAGGATTGTTCCACGACGGATACCTTTTCTTTAGGTTTCAATATAAGGAAAGCTGTGACAGTCGAGGTCAGTGATACGAGGAGAACGAAATCTGAAATAAATGTTTTAATGTAAATGTAAATCTATCGCTGCATTTAGATAAATTCTGCTTGCTAGGTATAGCCTCACAAATACAATCGGCTAAATGAGGGAGACTTGTTCTTTCGCCGAGTACCCTGGAACGGTTCCAGGTTTCGGGAGCTGGAAGACAACCCGAGAAGAATTAAGAAGAAGCTAGAGCAACGTCTACCTACAGTAAATAAGAACATGAGAAATCAATTAAATAATTTACCCCTCGGACCTTTACTCTACACAAGTGGGAAATAGGAACAAAAAAATAAACCAAACCAAATATAGCTGGTGTTTATCAACAAATAATCGATTCTGCTAACTTTACGAGATAAGTTAGTTATGTCAGACCACACTGTCCAAACAGTAGGTATATGTCAATGCTAATTAACTAAGTAAATATTCCATACACGCTAAAATATTATTAAAATCATAACATTTGTTTTGCGGTAATGTTAAGTGGCGTGCCTTTCGCTGAATAGAAAGCTTTAGGCTCCCTAATAATATATTAATTAGCCTCAGGGTTCCTAAATAATAATCTAAACTTAACCCCATATAAGTCAGTCGCTAAACCTATAACAGAACAATACTAAATTACAAATCAACCAACATTATTTAGTTTTCAAACACAAGTTTGGTCTAAATACCAGGTTCAAATCCCTGACCGAGCAAAATTTCTCACGCAGGTACACAAATTATATGAAAAAAAAACCAAATATATTTTCCAGAATGATATATATTATTACTCCGGCTCTCCAACTACGATATGTGTTCAAATAATGACGTCGATCCGTTACTCCGTTTTGAGGTAATATAAAGGCAACCAAACACACTTCCACATTTATAATATTATTGTAGTAAAATAGATATTAGATACTTACAAAGAAGTTTAACGTCCATTTTGTAGTACCTAAGAGACGTCGCTGTTCTACGGACGGACGGTTACTGAATATGGACAATATTTGATCGGTTATAAGTATATTGTTAAGTGCCTACAGGAAAACCCCGTATGTACAAACAATAGCTTTAACATGAAATCCTCCATTACGACTCTCAAATAAATAAGGAAATGGAAATACCGTATTGCGTCTGTTGGGAATAAGTAGGGAACGTTTTACATGACCTACGAAATAGAGAATTTAAAACACACGAAGTATGAAATAGTAGCGATAGATTGTATCATAAGGGAGCAAAATCATATTTTTACGGCGAGGGATTCTAAAGTAGAATCCTGAGCAGAGCGAAGAATTCAAAGTAAGTATAAGTACCTACCTACGCCGCCCGAGGAAAAAATATTTTGCGGCCGAGTGATATACTCTACTTTTCATCTGCCACTATGAGAGCTTTTATCGTCGCCCATCTTACCTGCCAGTATCTTTATTCATACATCTATTTCGTCGCGGAACACTAAGAATCAACATTCAAGTTCCAAATTCAAAACTCATTATTGCCCTCTGTGAAAGTCTCTTGGAGAAAATACCTACTTTGCTCGACTGAGGAACCAATCGTCGTTTTTCAAATAGATTTGATGAAAATGTTCTTTTGTAGGTAGGAGGTACCAACAAATCCTAACTCATTGGGTGTAGCAATTCTTTTTTGCAGGGGGCCTAAGAAAGATTGTGGAAGAATTATCAGGCGCCAAGGACTAGAAGGGCGGGCAGGACTTGCCAAATAGCTGAAATAAATTAGTTTGGAAATATCCACGGCCTATATCGTCTGACGCACCATGACATCAGAATTCATGTTTCTCTGTAAAATGATGTTTGTTGCTCAATGAGGCCTTAACTGCTGAACGGATTCGGATGAAACTTGCAAGAGAAATAGTTTGTGTGCTGGATTAAAACATACTACTTTTTATCCCGGATAGTAATATTTTTATATAGAAATGTCAATAAACTTTGCTTTTCGCAGGCATAAAATACATGCCATGGGATTAGACTTTATTACTTCTTCGCACGGATAGGAAAGTTCTTTATGAAAAAATAAATTTTCCCGGGATAAAAAGTAGCCTATGTCACTCTCAGACCCTCCAGGTAATATCTGTGCAAAAAATCACGTCAATCCGTTGAACGTCAGTAAGTAAATTATAATGCCATTTTACTGGCACGTGGTAGAGAGTAGGTGCACGTAGGTATATCTATATTTTTATTTTTATAAATTTTCCAGTACCTAAGTACAATTAAGTAAATAAGTAGACCAAAGACATTTAATATAAGTAGACCTAAGTACCTCGAGATAGTTATTTTTCCTTTTGTACTCATTTCAAAATACACTTTCAATTTCCTGCAGATACCTATCGATGTAATGCGGGCAGGGCCGGATTAACTACGTAGCAAATGCTACGGGCCCGCGCCTAGCCTAAAAAATAATAATTTGATGGATTTACCGATCGTCGAATTGTTGAAATTGTAACTAATAAATTTAATTTTAGAGCTTCCGATCTCGTTATTTTTTAAACGGTTTATGATTTTAGGTCAAAATATTCTAGAAATTACCGTCCCTTCCGAGTTTTCTGCAGCTAAAATTTAAATTTTAATTAAAATTAATATTTAGTAGATATAGATTACTGAAAGGATTCAGATCTGTGTCAATAAAACGAAATGATTTGTGAAACAATTACCTAACACCCATTTTTCTATCTGCAAAGATTTTTCAATCCAATATTTTTATTTTGTTTGGGTATTGGTCCCCTGGACCATGGAGCCCCTTGATAACATTTGCAATGGGCCCTGCCTGCACAATGTGTTACCTAAATAAATGCTAAATAACAATATTACCTCATTATTATGCCCATAAGGCTTAACGGTCCTAACTGTACCTACAGTACTGGGTTTGATTTTTTATGTAGGTAACTGGATTTTTCTTAAAAAAAATTAATAAATGTATTCATTTTCGTTTCGGGGGACAAACGTTTAGCCCCTTGTTTAAATTAGATAGGAGGTAACTTTAGTACCTAGGTTTAAAATGAATATTTTTGATAGAGAAGACGACATGTGAGCGAAGGTGGTTCATGAATGTACGCGCGACTGGCAGAACCTCAGAATTAGGAGCGCGCTCGAATGCAATAATTTCTTTGGGCAGAACATATATAGAACGGACTAGTGGGAATTTTCGTCCCAATAGACTTACTATAAAAATACTGGGTACTTATAGAACGCTTCGCTTGAATCGAAGGACCCCAGGAAGCAGGAAAGACCGACGCCGGAAGTTCGTTCCACTTGTTGATAGTGCGACACATTTCATCTAAATTCGTTCAAGCGTTCATATTTTTGTTAAACAAATAATAAAAATAATATTTACGGAACCTTTGGGCACCTCAAGTGTTTATTTTTTAATGTTCATGTTTTAAATTAAATTGATAAAGAAAACTCCTAATCGTTACTCGTCAGTAACGTCGTGCATTTTGATCATTTTAATTAAAATATAAAAAGGAGAATGTCTTTCTTCACTCAACATTAAACTAAACACGATGAAGTTAATAACAAGTAAGTTTACCTCAGTTGTATATTAAGTACCTACTTACTTTCCGCCCCGGCTTCGCCCGTGATGCCTATATTAGCTTGGTTTATACAAAAATCCCATAGAAAAAACACTCCGTTTTTCGATTTTTTAAATTTTTCAGACAACTTTTAAAAACACCAAATCGGTCTAGCCGTTCCCAAGTGGTGCGCTTACCAATGAACAGTATTAATTTTTTAGGGTTCCGTACCAACGAAAAAGTAAAACAACAAAATAAAAACCGACCAAGTGTGAGTCGGACTTGCGCATTTACTAAACTATTTTTATTGTACGGAAATGTGTTGTGTTGTGTAGTAGGTACGAATAGTAGTTGTGTGCGAATCCGACTCTTACTTGACCGGTTTTTATTATTTATTGTTTTACTTTTCCGTTTTTTATTTATAGGTAGGTACAGAAGAAGATAAAACCTGAGGTATAAAGTCGATTTCAGTAGGTACTAGACAAGTAAACATGCCGAATGTCTTTCTCATAATAACATAACAAGGTTCTCTTTTCACACAGTCTATTAGATATTATCTAAATATATTTCCAGGTGTATTAATATCAGCTCTAAGTGTACAAATAATAACGTCTCAAGAATGGCAAGGTTGGTCTTCTGCAGAGTGTTTGTGTACCACGGAGTATGAACCGGTTTGTGCATCTGATTTAAAAAGATATACAAATAACTGCACCTTCCAATGTAAACTACGATATTTGGAACAACATTCTGAACGTTTGTTGGATGATATTGGATGCAGTGCAACTTTTCCTCCAGCTGTTATGACATAGGGTAGAGAGTAGGTACTTATATTCCTTGTTATATAGTAAACTATATTATTTTTTCTCTTCTTTGACGTGAATAAATAAATTTTGTTAATACATAAGTGCATGGTAAGTGATATAAATTATGTATAAGTATTATTAGATCTAAAGTGCATTTCTTATTTGGTAAAATTTTTTAAATAACCGTTAAAAAAATGTGATTATTAGTTCTGCAAATGTAAAATAGGTCAAAAATGTTAATTAATATGTCACATTCTTTTAAGAATTTTAAATTACAACTTTTTAAAGACATGCAAAGTTTGTTTACTACTAAATAAGATAATACTTACTAGAAAAATGTACCTTACGTGATTTTTATTAAAATAATAATTTGGCTCAAAGTCAATATATCCAGAGTCAAATATGAATAAAAAGTTTCATTATTATTAAATCTACCCTCTGTGCTAATATCTACCTACTGTATTTCTTTGTTCCACCGAATAAATTACAAAAATCGTGTTTTGGAAGTCTGCATTCTTTTAATTTCATCAACAAAAGTGTCCTAGTATTAACTGGAATTGGAAAAGTTGTTTGATCTAAGAACGAGCTTGTGCTACCTTATTGCTAGTTAGTATGTATTAGAAGTTAATTAATTATTATGTAGATAGGTACCTAATATTACTAGCTTTCCGTCCCGTGACATTTTTAAAATGCGACAAGAATCTCACGGTTAAGAGGCTACCTTCATATTAAATCATATTTTTCAAATCGTTTTGAGTGAAACCTAAAGCTCTTACAAATACAGAAAAAATTACATGTTATAAGTGATCATATTTCATATTAATCTGTTAATCATATAACATGTTTTAAGAAACTTTGCTCGATAGAAAAAAATTGCAAAGTAGCCTCTGAAAATAGTCTCCTTTCCAAATTTCTCAGTAGTACATGAAGTATTGTTTATTAAATTAAGTTCAAATGTGTATCATCTATTTAGTAAGTAAGATGTTAATTTAGATTTTCAATAAAGCTACTCCTTTAATTTAAATAAATTATTTTTGATTTGTCACTTAGGACGTTTGTTCCAAGCACTTTCCGTGCGCCTCTTCTCTTTCGTTTCTATTCAATGCGAAAGAGAGAGATTCAGCGGACGTAGCGCTAGAGTATCGTATGCAGCTAGGCCACGCCCCTCAAACTATGATTTTATTTGAATGTATCGTCTTAAAAAGTAGTTTGTCACCACACATAGAGGCTTTTCCATCTAAATATACCTCAACAGAGTTAACCACTCGTTATAGTACAGGCGGTACAGCTTCACAAATACAATCCGCTAAGAGAGGGAGACTTGGTCTTCTGCTGGATACCCTGGGACCGGACCGATAACACTGTTTCGGGAGTCGCAAGACAACTCGTGAAAAAGAAAAAGCAATTCCAATAATATTAAAGTTTTTCTTAATTCTGAATAACTCTGATTAACTATACATAAGTATAAGTGTTATCTACTAACTAATATTAATGTATTTATTTATACCTACTATTAGTCACTAGTGAAATTATTAGGTATAGATTTGTGTGTTGTAAATACAAAGTTCGCCATTTCGGTAAACGAATATAATATAATATATGTATCGTTATTTTGACGTTTTTTGTTTATTACAGAAAACTGTGAACTTGATGAAATCAAAAAATTTGTATCAATATTCATAGTAAATTAAATACCAAAAAATATAATGGTTATGAGTAGGGATTTACAGACTATTCAGCCACTTTTATAGTGTCAATTTTTGTATAAATTTTAAAGTAGGTATGCATATCAATATTATAAAAAATATATGTCACGTTTAAATAATCAAATTTCGTTTTGGGGAGAATAGCTAATGTAAAAAAATTTTTTTTCAAGTACCCGATGTAGGTACATCGGCTACATCTGACCCTTTTCATTTGATGTCAGATGTAGGTACTTACCTACTTGAAACAATTTTTTTTTACATTTCCCCCCAATATCGAAATTTGATTATTTAAGTTATACATCCGTGATTGGGTATCTATATATGTATCAAGTTTCAACTTTTTTCGTCTCAGACAGACATACAGAGACATGACAAGAGTGAGTTCCTATTTTTTCCCTAAGAAACCCTTATTAATGCACAATAGAAATATCTAACTGTTCTTTGTATTTAAATGAGGGCTCTAGTTTCACCATATTGACCATACTACTAGAGAACATACAAATTGTATGGAGCATAGTCTAACGACTTCATACATTCCGGCTAGACTTATTTGGTGCAATTTATACAAGGTATGAAGGTATGAAAATTATACAAAAAATAAACTAGTATACATTTAATTTAACAATAACCATTTGTCATGAATATCCCTGCATCTTGCTACCCAATAAAACCTCTAAAAATGAAACATAACACTTATAATCTAAAATCACAGTTTTGATTGCATTAAATCACTAATGTCATATTTCCTATCCATGGTTTGGTGATAAACATTCTCTGGGAGGAAATTTAACAGAAACAAATGTGTGATAATAGCCATCACACCCCATATTGTGTATTTATTATATTTGAATAGAGGGACTGGTATTCTGAACTTATTGTACATCAGCTCCACATAGCCCTGGTTCTCTGGGTCACAGAAGTGTGAGAGAGGCACTGTGAACACACTCTACCTCGTCAGGGTTTAGATGTAACATATCTGGATTGTATTGCTCTATGACACCTACCACGGGAGTGATAGTGACCGCCAGTACTGTGCCCTGAACAGGAGGCATATTAGTCCACAGTCCTCTGTTTCCCTCAGTGCTGCCATATCAGGAGTTTCTCCAATCTCCCACTTTCCCCCTGGGAAAGCTACTTGTCCAGCATGAGTACGGAGAGTGCGCGCGCGAACTCTGTATAGTAAAACTGGCTCTTCCTTTAGAAAGAGGCTGCGCGGGACAAACGTGCTATACTACGGGCTTGCCATTGTTCTGATAGTAGGTGCTCTGCTGACAGCTGCTCCATTATTATTATCTAACTTGTTGAACTACTGACCCGCAAAATACTACGGCAATGCACTTCATTGCAGGCGAACAGTATGAATAGCGGCAGGTGAAGTCGTATTTGATTACTATCAAACCATGTAAAGATATGAAAGTTGGTTTATTATCGGGCTGATTGAACTATTAGGCTTATAAAAACAGAAGAGAATGTATTTATTCAAAACAACACTGTTTGTATTTTGACTAAATTCAGAATAATTTGAGAGCCCGCTCCATAGAGTAGGTACTCTTTATACTGGGTAGCCCACTCATATCTTCGTTGTTCTAAGGGTGTGCTCAAATAGAATTTAAATATAATAATATATGTATATCTCTTGGGTGTACTATACCAGATATACCATAATAGGTTTTATCCAAACTATGCAGAAACAATGTTTCTCAAACATTAATTGTCACATAAAAAAATAGAAACACTATAAAATTATATTATTGAGCACCAGAAAATTACTAAATACCTATTATTAGGTACTCATTATTTTTGTTTTAATGATCTATGTTTTGATCTTTTTTAATTTCTTTTTGATCTAATATTCTTTATTTTTATGGATCACCTACATTGGCTACATTAAAAAAGTATCATAACTTAGATGGTACAAAATCTTCATATTTAAACTTAACATTAAGCAAATCCTCTTTATACAAATCTTCAGGAAGAAAGTTCAACAAAAACACATGTGTCATTAAAGCTGTTATTCCCCAAATCTTGTAATGTTCATATAAGTACACAGGCAACATAAATCCTTTAGCACGGAGGTGACCGTGGATCCCAGGTATGCAGAAATGTTTAAGAGGTACAGTGAACACTTCACTGACTTCATCTAAATTTGGTCGCAGTTTGTCAAATTGAAAGTTTTTTATAACTCCAACTATTGGTGTGATGAGGACAGAATGATTGGCACCTTGGTAGGGTGACATTTCTGTCCAGACATCGACTTGTTCAGGTGGGATGCTTAGTTCTTCACAGGTTTCTCTTAGTGCAGTGTCTTGGGCCGATTCACCTTCTTCACTCATACCTCCGGGGAAGGATACTTGTCCGGCGTGGCTGGACAGTCGATGGTCACGCAGCGTGTACAGAAGATGTGGTTCCCCATTACGGGAGCACAGCGGCACCAGGACTGCAGCTCGCTTGGTAGGTTTGTTGTCTCCATACATTAAAGCCGGTAGAGCCTTGAGTCTCTCGACACAGCGTCGCCGGGAGCTCTCAGAGAAGATCACATCAGGCGACAGGTCCTTGGCAGATGTGCACATTCTTCGTCTCATTTTAGCTACTGTATCTTTATGTTCAGGGTTTGGACCAAGGAATATACTACTCTCTGTACTCTTTGCTCTCTACCGAGAGGTTTGGACATTGCACTCAGTCACGGTCGCGATCTTTGGTTCGTATTATGTATGAAGTATGAACTGTTATCAACTTGAAGTAATGTAACGTAATCTTATCTGAAAATTTAATTACTGAACGAATATGTATTGTCAACCGACGACGAGAGAAGGGAAATAATCAAATCAAAAACAAAATAAAAAATTAGCAAAGCATTTTGCTTTTTTTGCACACAGAGCAAGTAAAGATTGACAGTTGACATGACAACATGACATTGACACCAATCAGCTGTTATTTTCATATTTTTTAATATTCTCCATTGGGACGGAAGGCAAAGGGGAGTCGTGCATGGATACATAGAGTAACTTTTTGATAATGTTGTCCAATAAGAGCAATATTGCCCATATTGGTTTTTTTTGCCATCAATCCAACAATGAAGGACGCACGGAATCCACCCACTGATCAGTGTTCACCTTTTGTCAGTATAATCACAGAGCAAGTAAAAAGTATAATTTTCATTTCTTGCAAGTTATCCCACAGAGTATCTTTACTTTATAGTTAGTAAAAGTCGTAACTCAGTCTACGGTAAAAGTAGTATCAATCGACAAAATTAAATGCCATTAGACTAGATGCTTCGTGTATATTTGCCAAATGCAAGTTGCGCCTGGCGTTGTTGGGCGCCACTTGCCCTAAAACATATTATATGATATTTCATAAATTACAGAATTTAAAATTAGTTTTTGTCGCCTATAGTTTCCCTAGCACGAAATTCGAGCAAATACTTAAAATAAATAATCCCGTAGCTTAACGCCGATAAAGCAAAGCTAAGCAAGCAGCACTTTTTCTTTTGACTTGAAATACAATTATAAGATTTTGAACTGAAAACTTATTTTTTATCAAAATAAAATATTCTTATATACCTACTTAGCCTGATACAGAGAAAGCATGAACCAGAGAGAAAGATATAGGCTAAATTTTTATAAATCTACCTCCCTAAGGGTTGAAAGTTTGTACTTATGATAAATGCGAAAGTTCGAATGTTTGATGCTCAACCTTAACGCTAAACGGATGTGGATAAAACTTGGAAGATAAATAGTTTGTGTCCTGGATTGAACATAGACAACTATTATATCCCAAAAAAAAAGCGCGGGCCAGGGATGCTGTAATATGCAGCCAAGAGGTTATTTCTTTTTTTGGTTCTATTTCCACGCGGGTCAAACCGCGGGTAAAAGCTAGTATTTATATGAGTGCTTTACTCTTGAATTTTTAAGTTCATTTGGTTTGAAAATTACCGATATAATCTAGGTTTACTGTAGTATGTGGCGTTTGTTTAGCATTAAATAAGATTTTTATAAGTAAAAGAATTGCATGTCTATAAAATATTATATTTTTCATATCAATATCAAAAATTTAAAAAGGCAGGAAGCATTACATTACTAAAATACTTTTTTATAAAGTTCAGCAGATCTTTGACCAAATATTAGATAGTTAGATTAATCAGTTAGAGCTTAATAAATATATAAATAGCATTATATACAAAGGCACTGGAAACATCATAAAGTTACAGTCGTAATCAAATTATCTACCTAATTCAAAATAAAAAAGATAAACAATGAAAACTAATAAAAAATAAGGTCTTCATGAAGAAAAAAGAAATAAAAACACAAATGAAAAAAAAATTATCCAGGTTTATTTCTTAACACTTATATTTTAAAACCTAGTATTAATATATCATACACTGTCTGAGACAAGTTCACAAGTCCGCGTGTACTGTGACGTTACCTTTATTTTATTTTTACAAAACAAAAAATGAAATGACAAATAATGTAAAAAAATAACGAATACAGAAACATAATATTTGTATTGTAAATTGTAATGTTTCTGACACTACAACACCACTAGGTATACATATAGGTGGTCCAACTTAAAGCCTCGCTTCCTAACTATTGTATTTATTTAACAATAATTATAAACACATTGAAACATGTATCAGTTATACATATCAATGTAAACAAAAAAAAGGGGAATCCAAAGACAAAAATAACAAAACAAATCAATATTTTAAAGTCCATTCAATTTAGCACAAAGCAATAAGTAATTTACCCCTTAGACGCAAAGGCGACATTATTTGCTTATTTTTAACATGTAACTTTTAAACTTCAATACAATATAAAAATAATTTCAATCCACTTTCGTTGTAAATATTAACATTTTTGAACGATGCTCTATTCTAATGGAACACCTACACTTAGCACACGCTGATACAGAAAACATACAGAAACAACATTACTGTACTATTATTAATTTAATTAAGTACAGGTAATACTAAAATGATTGAAGAATTAACATAATACAACAGAGTTAAATACATATATAAACCCAGCCACACACCAAGACAAAATGGATGACGTTTAATTTAAAATGGTAGAAAAATTGAGTCCATGGTGTTGAATTTTATGAAATATTTTAAAATTTCATATATTTTAGTCCAGTGTAGACACTTGGGCACTGCCCGTATTTCTATAGTTTAATATTTATCTTAAAAAAATAAAATTAATCACTCTGAATTTTATTCTATAGTTAAAAGTATATTATCATAAAAATGTAGTTTAAAGCGGGATATCTTTACAGCTTTTTCACAATATGAAATGTACTCGCATACTTACGCATTTTTGACACAACATCGCTAAACTTCACTGCATACAAAGTGTAACAATTGTCTTAATAAGTTGTTCAATCAGGTAACAAAACAATAACATAACCGACGGTTAGTAAAGGAAATAATTCCACAGAAGACCTCTACAAACATAATCAGGGGAACTGGCACAAGTCGCGATCACTAAAGGTTCGTTTATACTTTGTTAAGTAGCAAGTGCAGGTGTTAAGTGCTTAGTAAAATCTACGTCACTTAACAAAGTGTAAACGGGCCTTAATGCGACGTACACATTTTAATTTGAAGAACCTAAGATTTCTAAATTACTTGTAAAGCCAGCACATTCAACTGAAAATTTTAGCAGTCACCAGTTTTATAAAAAAAATCATAGATATCAGATTTAATAAATATCGTACACCATAAACAATATGCGATACGATTACGCTACGATAATGTTCTAAATTTAGTTTTTACAAGCACCTTTTTATTTAGTCATAGTATAACTGCTAAAAGTTTCCAGTTGAAACATACATTGCCCCATTACACTATCATATATGATCACATATACATATTATGCTAGTCCAATGAGTCCTCGGTATGTCCCGGTCTAATGAGAGTCCGTATTATTCGATTCACCAACATTGATGGGAATTGACGTGGTGAAGGTGGGCGTCTCGAGTTCTTCGTGTTTCTTCATTTTCAGTGCCTGTAATTGGAAAAACGTTAGAAATAATTTATGGTAAGTTTAGCCCAGCGACCCCCATTCAAGAAGTAGACCATTGCCGTATCGAATCTGAATTGACTAATACATAATATAAATAGTACAGGAAAGCAAGCAGAAATATACATACACAATTTTGCTGCAGCAACGAAATTCTACTTCCCCCTGTTTTCGTGGTCCCTAGCCGTAAATACCCAAAATATTGTAGAAACTCACTCTGGCTTTGGTTAGACTGACAGGGTTGGATAGGGTTAAAAGTGGATGAGAGTACTTTTTTCATATTTTGATAGGTGGAAAAAATTATCTTTTCCACCCCCTTCATCATGGCTCAGACCGGCCACTATGATCAACTAACTCTTCTCTTTACAACATGAGTTGTTAAAATTGTCCATACTTGCATTTATAGCTATTAATATTAGGAATAAAAATAAATTTGGCTACGAAATTCGCACCCTCTAAAAATAGGGGAGAGGGGCAAATTGTAGAAAAAAAAAATCGCTTGCTTTCTTGTACTAAACTGTCGACCAACCCACAACACAGTAATAATTGTATTTTGCATTTATTTTAGGAAAAGGAAAAAACCGATTGATAGATTCTGAAATTGATCAATATTTAGTTCCTATTCTGTCCACAAGAGGGCTACTACACTATGTCTATTCCTGTAGATTTATTACTCTAAATATTAATAAACTAAACTAAATTATAAATAAGTTTATGACATACACAGAGATGTGAACAACACAACATTAATGGGTGCTTCCTCTTATTAGTGAATATTATTTATTATATAATCAGTAAAAGCGAATGGATCGTTAAATATTGCCACGCCTACTTATGGAAATAAAAAAACTATAATTGTCAAGCTAAATATTGAGCTATTTCTTATATGGCTTACTTTATCTATATTTTTGTTTGCGACTACTATACAGTCTAGCAGGACTAATACTTCATTTTTTACACTAGTTTTCTAATTTTCTCTCTATTAACCTCCGAGTCGTGTTACACAATTTTTCAGAAAATATTTCGTCATAGATACATGTTCTAACAGTTTTTTAGATAACCCTGGGGTTGAATGGGTAATGTTTTTGAACTATTAGTTTTCAATAGATCTGAATAATTTTCATTATAACTTTTAGATAATTATGCGATACTTCTGGAATTTTTAGCCGCGCCTTATAGCCCCATTTTCTTAAAAATTGTGTAACATAACAATAACCCGACTAAAAGAAGGCGATATGTATCAGTAATCAAGATACGTGGTATATATAAGTGATCAGACATTACAATGAGGTTTTAGCGCAAAGTGATGAGATGTTAGGTGGCAAAACGCGTCGTACCGGATTGGGCTGCTCTGTCTTCTGCCGTGTGGAGGATATCAGACCCTTTGACGATATCTGCCCACCATTATATAGAAAATAGGAAAATAAACATAGTAATACATCTTATATTTATATCATAATAGCATATAGGATAGAGGAAGAAACATAATAAATAACATAAAAAAGTGTACACAAATATAAATAAAATATATAATGTATATAATGGGATCCATTTTTGGGTAACTGCGACTAGAGTATGTAGAAGGACAATCTAACTTAGTTAATAATCTTAAGGGGTCAATTATTTTGTCTCACGTCCTTTGACTTTGACCTACATATTGCTATATTAATAATGCAACCGCACGACTGTATTTGCGACCGCAACATGGATTTGGATGAGTAATTGTATGAGAAATTTAAAACCTTCAACGTTCCATTAAAACTAAACTCAAATTCGACTATAATGCGTGTGGACCAGATTGCGAAACCGGTGACCCCGAGCGACAATTTATTAGTTTTTTTTAATATTTATTTTTCACATAGTATATTGGTGTTAAATTTTATAGTTGCGTCCACTATGTGCTGCCTAGTAGAGATTCATTAGATCCACCTACATTCAATTCTAACAAACCATCTAAATATTTTTTTTTACATAACAAAAAAGAATCACAAAACTTCACCCCAATTACCAGACCCATTACCAATTATCTCAAATCAAATTATCCTATAAATAATAATGAAGTTCGTTGGTAAGCGCATCACTTGAGAACGGATGGATCGATTTGGTTAATTTTTTTTAAATTTTTGTACATAATAATTGGAAAATTCGCGAAAAACTGTAATCTTATCTATGGGATTTTTGTACATTAATTATTATGATTATATAATATTTGTAAAATCATATCGACAACCCTTCAAGTTCCTTTATTGCCGAGGCCAATTCAGGGCGATTGCTCTACGTAGAGGTCGCTGTCGACCCTATATATATCTCCAGTTCGCACTACAATATAAAGTGTTGTCACCTGCTGCAGCTTGTAATGGTTGATGATGTCCTGGTCGGCGGGACAGCTCTGCGTGAACGCGTCCAGCTGGTACATGTGGTACATGTAGCGCCACAGCGCGCGGAGGGAGCTCTGTTACAACAACAATTACCACTTTTACTTACCTACACAATAACAAGGTATGGGTGGTATACACAGAGATAGTAGGATGGCCTGACAGGCTGCGCCAGACGTAGCCAGGTCTGTCAAGGCCTTTCGCGGCCTGTGTCGAGTAGTTCCCACGGCCCAATGATATGGCAAATAATGCTGATATGCTGAGCGACGTCGCGCCTTTAAATTTACGAACCTCTGTATGTAGACAAAATCTCAAGTTAGAAAGAGAAAAAGATAATGTCCCATAGAAATAAAGCAAGACAAAATGGACCAGTTTCAACGACGCTACTCTTTGTACTGCTTTGTCACTACGGGAAATTATACATCTCTCTTTCTAATTGAAATTTTCTCTACACAGAGAGATTATTTCTACAGCATCATGCTGGCATGGCAGGGGTCGATTTTAAATTGCTTTGGATCTATGCCAGCGAGAAAAAAAAATGGAGACAGTCAACAAACTTCAACAAAGTAATCTTAAATTTGTATATTTGTCAGGCAGCAGTTTACATAAAGATAGTTTACCGGTATCTGGAAGTCTACAAAGTAGTGTCCGGCCACCCGGATGTGCTGCAGTCGCGGCATCAGCTCGCAGTCGAAACAGCACATTGTGTCGCCGGTCAGGAACCTGCGGGGGAATTATATTGGCGGTTCATTTTAAAACTGTACTAGGCTTTGTAATGGGACAACAAAATATACGTTATGAGACGAGATACTATCAATAAGTACACACACACACATACATAGTTACAGAGAGCATGGAGCGCCACTTCTTTCGATCTTTGCATACTTCTCTTGCTTCATCCACATCCATACATCGTTTCACGTCTATTTTTAGTACGTTTTGATTAATGAACATTCGTCTTGGTCGTCCTTTTCTTGTTCGTTCTTTCGGTACTACTGCTTTTCATATTTGTTTCGTCATTCTTTTATCACACAATGTCCAAAGCCAAACCATCTTAGTATTCCCCTTTCAATTTTATATACAACATTATCATTCACTCCACACTCACGTACATCATCATTTCTCACTCTATTTCTGAATGATATATTAGACATCTTCGTTAATGATCTCATTTATGTGTGTAATGATATCACTCAGAGATAGAGTGACAAATTAACAAAGTACCATATCATTATGTACCTATATTTAAGACCACGTGTCAGGGTCGCGATCCCCTAAATAGCAAAAAAAAATACATTACGACCCCCTCACCATAATATTTCAATTGTTACCAAAATATTATTTTTTGACAAATTGCGACCAAGGGGGGGGTCTAACTAAAGTCTAAACGCGATCCCCTAGGTCACGACCCCCCCCCCCCCCCCCAACCAGGTTGAGAAACAATAATCTAATCTAATAAATACGTGCAGAGGGGTCAGCACGTGTTCTTGAGTTATCGTATCGAGCAGAATTCTGACAATTCCTATCGTAACTGACGAACGGTTCTGTCAAATTTCAATATAAAAATCTTGTTGCTCTGCCCTCAGTTCTCTTCGAAATCTTTCTGTCACATTGCCATGATAACCATAGATAAATGCGGGGATGGCAACTATAAACCACTTAGGAACTGGTCAAAGTAAGCGGCCAGGGCGCGTGCATGAAACGCTGTATGAATAACGCCCGACCGAAGCGCGACGTTTGATATAATCAGTTGCATGAAAATTAATACAATTTTAAAAATGGAGCGCTTCTTGAGCATGTTATAACTAGGCCCTTATAAACAGCAAATGTCTTATCGTTACCTTGTGCCGCGACGTTCGAGTAGCGCGTCGATCCTCCCGAGGTGTGACAGCAGCGAGGCGGACTTCTGCTCGTCTTTGCGGACCAGCACCAGCTTCAGCTTCGAGTAGAGGTTCTCAATCAGGGTCGCCACTTCCTTGTCCTGAAATTGTAATGTTTGGTTCTTAGAACACCCCACTTGATGGGGCTAACACCGACAGCAAACGGTTCGGTGCAATATGTACGACGAAAAATTACGATTTCATTCATTAGTATTCTTACTGCCTATTTGCGACAATCTGGAAGCTCATCAAACATATACACTCTTGGCTTGTTCTCAAACCGAAAAACCGGGACACAGCCCCTCACGGCTAATGTGTAATGAATGTTTTAAGTGAAACGGGCGAATAGTAAGGCCTGGGCAGTAAGGTTAAAGACTTCCAAGATAAACGGAGACTCTATCCTCATAAGGAGCTATGGACGAGAAGAAACACCAAACACCAATTCCTATATGACTAGCTTTTCCATCTCGAAATACCTCAACAGATCTGTCCACTTGTTAGGTAAAGCCTAAAAAATAAGCAAACGTGGAAGAAATTTATCATCCGATAGGTATCCTGAGGTATAACACGTCGACCATCGAGTTTGTGTGTTTGAATGTTAATCTCAGGAACTATCATTCATTCATTTCTTACCTGCACAAAGAGGTTGTGTCCGCCGGGCACCGACTTCATGATGTGCCGCTCAATCTTGTCGTTCTCGAGCACGGCCAACCCGCCGTCTATCAGTATGGGTGGATGGGTCGCCTCGAAGTTGGTGCGGAAGTCCGGCGGCGGCTTCTGCATGTCCACTGTGGTCACCTGGAACATATACACATAACTATATAAACCTATCTAGAAAGGAATTAGCTGGTTTTCCATTCCACCAGAGCTGTCCGAGGAAACTGAGCGGTTAGCGAGGAAATATCAACCAATTGCGTCACTACTCGCAATCCTATTGGTAAAACTTTTCTCGCTAGCCGCCTATACCTGAGCTATTCTGATGGAAAGCTTATGATAGGAATATGCGTGGTGTTAGAGGGTCTCTATTAATTTTAAGTGGTAAGTGGACATAGAGTGAATAAAACAAACCATTTTGTTTTTTAAATACAAAGGGCATTTAAAATATTCGCAGTTAGGAGTAAATATGAGTAGGTACTATAATATGTGTTACCATACCTTTAAACTTATAGTTTTGAGTTCAGCTAGCAAGTAGAGGTCCATGAAGTACTCCTGGCAGAACAGACACGCGCCCTTTCGTCTTCCATCGATGGTCGATGCCTGGAAGTAAACAAAGAAATTTCATTAAAATATTTTCCTTATGTCGTCGTATGGGAAGCAGATTCATGGCATGTGAAGGGATACTTTTAAACAAAACACTTGCAAAACATTCGACTCTTTTTTAAAGATGAGAACGCCTTCTACCAACCCTTTTAGGAAGAAATTAACCTGACCACCAGACTAGACCGAAAGCAAACGCTAGACTTAGGGGGTCCACATAAGTTCTCACTAACCAATACAATAGATTTTCCTCCCAGCGAGACCAAATTAGTTGATATCCACAAAGTGGCGAGGTATGTGCCGACCGCGACCAAGAGAAATCAAGCGGTAAAAGCCGCGTTCAATATTCATAAGTCTCCTTTGTCTAGTTGGATGTTCTGAACGTGCGTGACACAGTGTGATTGGCAGCTGTTAGTTTAGCACATTCGCTTCACGTGCTCTTAACGCTTATTGGTAAGGACTTGGCCAGCGACCGCAACTTTGAACTACAACTACAGTCACGAACGTATGTCAGATTGGATTCCACATTCCACGTAATATTGCGATGTTTGACGGTTGTCTACAGGGCAGCGTCATTGATTCCAGTTTAATTCGGCAGTATCTTCAACATTATTGCTTAGCGGAAATTAGGCAGCATGAAGACATTGGCGAAATTATCAAATGGATGGATGATGGATGGGTTGTACAATCAAACTACGCTAGGATAAAGATGGAATAGTGAGTAACCTAGCAGCCATCATTGGATAATATTCAACTAATCAAATCTTATGTGTCACATACCAGTCAATCAATATACAGCATAATTAAATATACAGAGTGTGCGTCGGTGACCGAGCGGTTAAGACGTCTGGTATTAACTAGGCAGACCACCGGTTCGATCCCGGATGGGTGTTTTATAATTAAAAACTTATGTACATCCGACAAACCACACCTAAGAGACTTTTCCATCTAAATACACCTCAACAGAACTGGCCACTCGTTAGGTATAGCCTCACAAATACCATCGGCTAAATTACAGTGAATCTACAAATCGATGGAATCTCTAGTTTACCAAACCAAAATTAGAGTTAAAAATACATTGGAAGCAATGCTTGGTAGAAATATATAATTGCAGTGATTCTACAGCCATCATTCATACCCATGCATAAGAGTTGATACGAGGTAGGTGTGT
Source organism: Nemapogon koenigi (assembly GCA_963924495.1). Classification (NCBI taxonomy): domain Eukaryota; kingdom Metazoa; phylum Arthropoda; class Insecta; order Lepidoptera; family Tineidae; genus Nemapogon; species Nemapogon koenigi. Next base: position 635,703 of record OZ004641.1, on the reverse strand, counting down.
CTCCCAGTTTGGAAAGTGAGCTTTGTTCGCCCGTGATTCATCGAGTGAGTGCCTCAGTACTTAGTGGGTCAAAGGGTTCATTGTGCGACTCACAATCGACATTATACTTGTCTATTGGAGCGAACACTGAGAGTACAGAATCTATCTATTCAACCATACGAATGAACGTACATGCGCCTGCATCTAACATAGGGTAGATTCAATTAATATTAAAAATATGATTACACAATAAGAAACGAAGTAAAAATTAATGAGTTATATTGCGCACACGCAGCCGAATGCCGTATTTCTGTACTGACTGAACCAATCAGTGAAATGCACTGCGTTGTGATTTCTTTTCACGGATTTTCTAATATTTCTCGCTAATATAATTATCACAATTCTATAAATGTGTGATTGGCGCTGTAACGTACATTATGTTGAATTTTGTTTCCATCGCAATAAATACACTTTTTAGGGTTCCGTACCCAAATGGTGACAACGGAAACCCTATTACTAAGGCTCCGCTGTGCGTCCGTCTGTCACAGGGCTGTATCTTTTGAACCGTAATAGGTAGACACTTGAAATGTGTATTACTATGGCCGCTATAACAACAAATAATAAAAATAAAATAAAGTAAAAAAATTAAGGGGGTCCCCATACAAGAAACGTGTTTTATTTGGCGTTTTTTGCTCGATCTTAATAATGGCAATAATGGAAATAGGTACATACAAACGTCTAACTATAGGATAACTATAATAATGGTATTCTCGAGTTCGACTCGCACTTGGCCGGTTTTTCTACCATTGATTTATCAAATTGATTTTTGAATACACAAATTTATTTACTTATGACTTATTTCTTTGGACAATTTCCATACTTTCCGTTTGTGTCAAAAACCAACAAAATTGAATTAAATTTTACATAACGGTCTACATTTAGGGAAGTGGACAGTGAATGTTACACAATGTGCCCATTTTACTATCATCATTAGATAATAATTTGTCGCTACTTTCAGCTATGGACGATGTTTTTATAAGGCGTTATAATACACAGTTTGACGATAAGCGGTTAATAATGCTAACTACGAAACAGACATTACCTAAGTAAGTACCTACAAGGCTATCTCGAAAACCACTGAGCTCATTTAAAAATAAAAAGCAAAGGCAGTCATGGGCAAGCACGTAGCCAGGGTGGGGGGCCCAGTAAATAAAAGACTGGGTATAGATGTTTTCGACTTTAATTTTGGTCAATTCTGCTTTTTCCGTCAAAATATGGGCGTAATGTTTCTTAGCGATGGCTTAAGTAGTCAATAATTTGTAATAAACACTAAATAATGAAAAACGAATCTATGAAGTTCCATACAATGACCTCGCGTAACGATTATCGTTTGAAAATCGCTAAAACGACATTGCTAATGACAAGGAGAGTACGGATTTTTGAAATAGCGCCAATATGGCGTTGCTTTGGCGCTGCTTAAAACGAGCAGAATAAGCCCAAGTGAAGTATCTGTGTCCGGACTGAAGAATTGCCGGCCAGAAACGCGCAGCCAAAAATGACCGACCCAGACATACGTGGAAGCCAGTACACGAAATACTGGCTGGACATTCTCGGGTCGAGTTTACTCGGGCCGGGCAATCCATAGTATTGTGCCGAAAACACGTCGCGAGTCCAAAAATCGCTGAACTCGCCTAACGAAGTTTTCACTTTAAAAAAAGAAGCTATATTTGCAACTAACACCAAAGAAAAAGAACCGTATAATACTATGAAGTTGTTTCCAATTTAAAAAAAAATCACGGGCGAAGCGGGGTGCAGTGGCAAGTTAATAAAATTAACTAAAATAAATAAATTACAAATCAACCAGTGGTATTTAACGTTTTTACAATGTTTCTATTGAACGTATTACAGACAATTGTACGAATAAGAATAATGGTATCAACAATTTGACACAACTCGTTCCTGAAAATATAAAAACGGGAAGATTAGTAATATAATGGGCACTGGATAGTCAGTAGTAGTGAGTGCACACAGCACAGACACACACGCGACCTCCAGGCGATGAGGCGATGTTTGTGCAGTTCCACCTCGCGAGCACGAGTCGCTAGTCGCTGCAGCGGACATCAAGGTCGAGAACACAATTACCGCTCCGACTCTCAATGGAGTTACGTAGCGACATCTTTATACCGGCTGCACAAAAATACACGATAACTCAACATGCCGTGAAACACTCAAATGCCAAACAAAATGCTACGAGCGCGCAACATGATTAATTGACAAAACTTGAATAAGCGAGCAGAACGAGCAACGACACGAGCCCACGCGACTGTAAATCAGAGTCGGCCGAATTGTTCAGATTATTTACAAGAGCGGGCGGCCGGCCGTGGCAAACAAACAAAGGAGTCAACGACAGCAGAGCAGCTCCCGTAGTGTACGAGCGTACACTTTCAGTTTCGCGAAAACGAAAGCCGCACATACATCTCCCGCGCATCGCCTGACGCCATTTTTACCAACATGGCGGCGAAAAAAGTGACTCCAGTCACGGAGTGCGCTCGCGATACCAATTTGTCAAAATGACTAGAGCTCGCCAAGAACCGAACAATACTCGCTGTACAATACTCGAGAATATTCAAGCCAATCAGATAGTAGTAGAATATTCTCGACGATAAAGGAACATTAACAAAGAGCTCTCTCCGAGCTTTCAGTGTCTCTCTCAATAACCATGAGTTGTGACGGTAATGCAACTAGATAGGTGCGGAGGTGCGCTGACCCGCGATAGTGAAACGCGATCTACAACTCGAAAAACAAATTGGGACCGCGAAAGTGCATCCGACATAACAAGGTTCTAAATTGCACGAGACTTGTATTGCCTAGTAAGGCCCTAGCATTTGTATATGCTATATCAGGAAATGTGGCGTTGTCTGCCTATACTGATATTATAAAAAGGTCCGATTCTGAATATTCTTTCATTAAGCTATATTATTCCTGAGTGCTATAGGCTATATTTTACGTTGCCAAATAAAATTATGAAGTTTTCTTGACAGTTCTAAAAAATCGAAAGCCAAAACAATAGCTAGTTTCTTCATAAAAATATATTAGTGAGTCCTATACTGTTTGCCTAGAAAATAGGCAATAGCATCTGGCATGTTGCATAGGGAATTAGGCAGTTGCCTAGTGCTCTGCTAATTGGATCTACAGGTTGCTTAAACCAAAAGAGATCTCTGCAAGATTCGCTGATATTTGGCTAATGGCTTCGGTCACATTAAGAATGCTAAGTACGAGGAACAAAGCAATGTACTACATAGTTAAACACGGTTTTCCAATTTTCTATTCGCGGCACGTAAGACGTGTCTTCCAAGTACAAAACTAACTGTACTGCAAGTACCTACTTATGGTATATTACCAAAACATTTCTGATTTTGCCTGAGATTACTCACGTCTAGATCCTATTGAGGTAAACCATGTACCTACCTATGACACGATCCAAAGCTTTTTATTTAGAAACGTTTTGTGTTGAAAAATAATGCGGTTGACTTAATTGAAGTTGAGCACTTTCTAAGACATTACAACAAATTGACTGACGTATTCTCTTTTTACATCTAGAAAACAAGACAGAAACTAAATAAAAACAGTGTTTTTGAAAGTGAAAATGGCATAATTGTAATCTTGTGATCATCTTACGTACCTAGTATAAAGTCTTTAACTTTTGGAAGGCGACAAGACTGGCGCTTATGGGATTACACCTGTCATGTCTTAAACGACATAGGTTTGTACTGTTTTCAGAAGGGCAGTTGACGACTTAGGAAAAGTACGAACAGTCCATGTTAAAAAAAATTCGTTAACTCTTGTCCACTAATTAGTGATTGTTTTAAATTAGCATTCAAAAGTTATTTAGCAACAGTGCATGTCGTTAGTAAAAATAAAAGTGTGTTAGACATGACAAGTACTGGATGTTTGGTCACGACTCACTCCTAGCGAGGGCGGGGCGCCTTGAGAAGCAATCGAGTCAGCCTTGTGCTGATTTTACTATTATACTCTCTATTGGTTAGTATATCACGAATGTTCTCAAGAAAAGGCAGACATAGAAGTGTTACAGGTAAAAAGCTTGTAAAAAGCTCAACGATTCGAGAAAACTTCGACAGGATTGCGGCATCGCGGTTTCATCAGCGTGAAGATGGAACAAAGAGATTTACATATATTTAAAGCCCCTGTCTGTCCCGTTTAACATGATGAAAATGTACCCCTTTGGCGGCTTTGGCATACAATTTTAGTGGAATTGTTGTAACAGTAAAACTATATGAATGATAGTTTTTATTATAGACTCAGAGCTTTCGTCCCATTAGCGTCCCCTAAATAGCGTCGAATAAAATATTGATACATATATTGTACATATTATCCTATCCTCCTAATATTATAAACGCGTAAGTTTGTGATGATGGATGGATGTTTGTTACTCCTTTACGCAAAAACGACTTGACGGATTTTGATGAAACTTTACAATAGGCTATAATAGACAAAAAAGTCCGCGGTAGCATACTAGGTCACTAGTTATTTATAATGTAACCTTAGCCCATAATAGCCCTAAACAATATTATTTTATACGAAAGTGTGTTGTTTGCTGCTTTGTTCCTCTTGCGCGTCAAAACAGAGCGGCGTGAATTTTTTACACAGAGATAACTGGAGAGTGTCATAGGCTACTTTTTTCGCGGAAATCCTTCGGGATAAATTCTCATGTCACATTTCAAAAACTTCCAAGGGCAAAGTCGGTAATATAATAATAATAAAAAAAGGAAAGCTAGTATAATAAAATAATAATGTTGTATTATTATATTTAAAAAGTTAAAACCGTATAAAAATTCCAACCGTTGAGTCCAAGAAATTGTGTGCTAGAAATATATAGATATGGTATTTGACCTTACGACTCGAAATGAGCACCAATGTACCTCTTGCAACTTTCATGTGAGCATCAAAGTAATGTTACTTGCACTCGCAGTTGAGTATGTCACGCATGCAACTCGAGAGGCGAGTCGTGAGTCGTGACCGCAAACTGTCACCTTTCTATTTACATACTATACGACCTTTTTTGATATAAGAATATTGTCAAAGCACCTTCAGTCAGATAAGTCAGTCAATTAAAAAAAACAAACAAGAAATATTCAAAAGCGCGGGAAACATCCCCAGGTATCCTACAATGTCACTATCGACTATAATGATTAAAGCATGGACACGGAAGGGTCTATGCGAAATAAAGCGGGAAAAAAGAGAGAGGACCATAGGAGCTAAAATATGAAAACACTGCAATAAAAAAACGCGCAAGCACAACTCTTCTCGTCAGATATCTGTTGTTGATTGTGTTTACACTAATACTGCAGTTGTGGAAAATGAGAGTTGTGGGTTTAAATCTTACACTTCCTTCAAATAGTAATAACAGCGGACTGTCACTCTTCATCCCATCTCTTTTGGGCGTTTTCTCAAAAAATATTTATTCTCAAATATTTTATCAATGGGAGCTTTTAAAAAAATAAGGAGAAACAGGTTATCCATATCATTTATCAGTGATAAGGGTGCTAATTCAGTTTTGACCAATGAAAATTTAACAAAACACAATTTCAAAGCTTTATTCCCACCTTTAATGTTACCCGAATGGGTATTGTTAGAGGAGTGCCTGTTGGCTGGTCTCCAGTTGAAATTGTAGAAAATTAGAAAGGTGTGGGAAAGTTACAAAAGCTAGAAGAATGGGTAGAAAAATCCTAGTTGATGGCAAGCCAAAGTTCGACGAGACAGAGTCTGTTGTTATCACTGTTGATGGCCAGGTTTGACCAAAGCGCATATTCATATGTTACAATGCTTTATCAGTAGACCTTATATTCAACACAATACAATGTTACAACTGCTGCCGAATTGGACATGTCAAAGATCACTGTAGATCAAATCCCAGGTGCTTTAAGTGCGGACATAACCATTCTGCCAGCAGTTGTCCTGCCAACCCAGAGTCCAGTTCTTGCTGTTTGTGCTCGGGCTCCCATTTTGCCATAAACAGAACCTGTCCAGATTTTTTAAGACAGAAGGAGATTAAGAGGTCAATGGCACAAAACTGCATTTCATATGATGAGGCCTTTAAACTTCATCCTCCTGTATCAAAGTCATATTCCGAGGTCTTGACTTAATCTTCTTCAAATAACTCATACAATAAATCTGTTCCTCAAAGAAAGAAGACATCATCCATACTTACTTTTTGACTAAAGACATGCCACAACCTTCAGATGGTTGTGGTTTAACTATTAATAATTCATTAACTTTGACGAATAAACCTGTTGTTGACATCATTAATGACTTTACTGACTCAATCAAACTTAACTGTACCGTCCAACGTTGCCTCTTTTGTTGACACTTTTAATAATATCCTCAATCATGGACAGGTTAGCCATGGTAATTCAGTGGAATTGCCGCAGTGTAATCAGCAAGAAAAGTGATCTCATTCACTTGATTAACAAATATAATCCCTTTTTATTTGCTTTTCAAGAGACATTCTTCTCTTGCCCACTTTACAATCATTCTCCCTTTCCTACATCCATTCAAAGCCTGTTGTCTACTAGTGATATTGTAATTTATAAGGCTCTTTCATGCTTCAATCTTTCTAACAATTTAATTTTTATTTATATCTATTAATTTTGTTGTGCTTAGTAATATTAGATAAGTATATGTTAGATAGTTTTATGTTATTTATGAGAATGTAATGTTGTTTGTATATACATACCTATATAGAATTAAGAGTAAGAACTTATGTTTTGTTTCATTTTAGTTAAAGCTTGTTAAGTTTATTTAATTTTAGATGTTTTAATACTTTGGTTTACCTACATTGTTTCCTATTTTCCTGATATCCTTCCAAAGTCCGTATCCTCTAATTAAATTAAACATGTTTCCCTACCTTTACTTGTACGTGGCATAATGCACAATCCGTGCCACGCCAAATAAAAAGAAATATTAGGAAAAGCTCGCCAAAGATAAATAGAAATAATCTTAAAAAAGACAAATATCATCGATAGCCGCATTTCTTGTCTTATCATTTCTTAGTAAGTACTTTTAAACATAACATGTACCTTTATAAATATTTTAAAATTAATTTAATGAGAATAACTGGTTAAATAGTATAATTTTTATAGTGAAATTATAATAGCGGTAATGACACGGTCGACCCGCGCTAATTTACGGTTAGCGCCACAATCGCATCATTCATGAATACCATACACCTAAACATGATACAATGTGAAACAATGTTGTTTAAAGTTTGCTAATTATATTTATTTACAAATAAATCTATACTAATATTATATAAAGAGGTAAAGTCTGTAAGTTTGGATGTAAGGGGGTAATCTCTCAAACTACTAAACAGATTCTAAAAAATATTTCACTAATAGAAAGCTACTACAACTAATAGCACATCCCAACTAATATTAAGTATTTTATACGAAAGTGTGTTGTTTGCCGCTTTGCCCGTATGCGTATGGGCAGAGCGTATGCTACGTCGCACGATATTGGTAGAAGCTTTCATCGGTGTTTTGCTGCACCGGGAAGCAAATGAACAAAATTTACCAACCAGATTTTGAAACCTCTTGTCCTCAAAATCCACCGACTGTGTTTTGATTTCTGAAAGAAAGTCTATAGTCGAAGTCAATCATCAAGACAATTTCCGAAATTCAACGGCAAGGCGACATTAGATTTTGTACGGGAAACTTAATGCTCTTCGATACAAATTAATGAAACACTTATTTCGGCGTTTTTTCAAAATTTAACCCCTAAGCTGATAGAGGGGATGGCAAAGTTTGTATGAACAAAGTTTCAAGTAAATCTGACCAGACCAGAAAAATACTATTTCTTATACAAACTTTGCAGGCAAAACTACTACTTTCTAGTTTATAGGTAGTATAAAAATACTTAATTAAATAGTATGGTACTACTTTTGAGCCACTCAAGTCTACAACTGTCATTTTTTGTACCTAATAACGAGTCAGTATAGTTCAGTTATTCCTTACACAATATCTAAAGCACAAATAATAAATTATTTTTTTTATTAGGTCTGCACTTCCGTCCACTAACGAGTTTTCTTATTTATTACATTGTTGGCAACAAAAACATTGTCTAACTATGTTTTAAGAACACATCGGAAGGCGCCATCTGCCCATAAAATGCGACCACTTTAACACTTTTATAATTAAAGTGTGTAATGAAATATGGTGATGTATATTTTTTTAGAGATCTCGGTGCATTGGGTAAAAATACCCATCCAAATGTGACGTAGGTACAATCTACGTACAAAACTAGAAATCCAGCTCTATTCACAGTCAACAGCAAGCATCCAAGTTATTGGCCCTTTTCAGGTAAAAACTTGTTGCGGTGTGCAGATTGACTGACCGGGAAGGTTTACGAGTATTAAACATGAACCTATCATGTTTAGAAGCCGAGCATTAACATTATTATTTAATCTATGGTATTATTATTTTTACGGCGCGGCGGCGTATGCTGTCTAATTATACCCGTTAGAGATATAACAAAATAATGTAGGAAAGAACAGTGTCGTCTATAATTAAATTCAATATCTAAAGTAGGTTATCCAAACCATATACTGATAACGTGCAGGAAGGTGTGCCCCTATCATGCAGAATGCAATGCAAGACATACATCAAAGTATTAAACGGTGACGTAAAGAGTTTTTTTAATGAAATTAATGATTAAATTAAATTGGATTTTTATTTATTTACTGGCTCTATTAGGGCTAACATACGGCGACGGCATATGACGAAGTGTAGCGCAGAGCATGCCCGCGAAGTTCGTCTGTGTCGCTTCGATGCTCTCAGGAATTAGTTGTTGTGTTAATTGATTTTCGATATTATTTCAACGCCAACAATGTCGATAATAGTTTGATATTACATCGATGTTTTATTGACAGTGAAAAATGCTATGGTTTTGTCCACATACTAAGCAACCGCGGAAACGTCTTATTGTAATTACATACATATGTGCAAACAAGTTAATAGAATTAGTAAAAATGATTACTTTGTAGTTAAATTCGTTGGCAGACAAAACTTAGCTTTATTATCACAAAGACTGTGTAACTAGCTAAAATGCGACATAATTAATTTATCCCCAAGAAATTCCGGGATAAAAGTCTCTGGCCCTCCCTACGTGCAGAAAATCAAATCGTAGTTGCTCTGTTTTAACCTTTAAAGAACAAACAAACACACTTTTTAATTCTTATAATATTAGTTAGGATAACGATATTGTGCTACTCTGCTAGGTTCAGGCTAGATTAGGGCTAGCTTATCAGAAATGGAAGTAATTATATTTTTACATTTATTTTATGAATTAGGCAATTTCACCTGCTTTCACGCACAGTGTTTGTTTGCAACTTGATAATAATCACCTAAATAGCCGTAACGTAATACAAATTTCTCGTAATTAACGGAACATAAATACAGCGCTAACACTCCACTAAACGTTTCACAACTTCATCCGGTACCACAAATAGCATATCGGGCCGTAATTTTTTTTTTAACGATAAAAAATATTATAATTATGATTTTTATCAGAATTACCTAAATAATGTAGTAGGATATTCGTCATGTTTCATTTCTATAATATAGTTTCAAACAATTCTAGTCAGTTGGCCAAATAGGGGTGTTGACATTAAAAGTCAATAAGCACACAATAATAATACTTTAAAAAATTAGATTAAATGCATGATTTTTTAAATAAAAATACAAATATAAAATTTTCTAATTTACAGCTATAATTTTAAAGTATTTCTAAAAAATTGACAATACCCCTATTAAGCAAGACATCTGGCAACCCTGTCTATAACTTTAAAGGTACTAAAAAAGTAAAAACTATCATTCATTTTCAGAAGAAGTGCAAGACGCCAGTATTTACTGGCATTACTAACCCCTCCTTCAAGCAAAACACATCTATGATGGTTTGACGAAAGATTTCAGTTGTAGAGTCGTCACGTATTGTGCACGAGTGACAGGAAAAATGCACTATAAAATAAATTGGGTTAAGATTGTGTGTTGAAATCAGCAGTGTCTGTCCACCCCGGTGATATAAAAGCGTAAGCATATAACACTATCATCCCTCATATTATAGTTCACATCTAAAAGTACACGAAGTGTTTTTGCGCCAACAAAAGAAACTAAAAAATCTTTTCATCTCCATATTGCGAACGCTTGTCGATAATTGTCCATAATTGGCGCTTTGTCGACAGCGGAATGTAAAGAAATATGTAAATCGTGCTGCAGACAAGATGGCTATATAAAGATATTATGTTCGCGAGCAAATATTATACATTTAACTGTACTTCGTATTCAATTGCGAATGAAACTTTAAAAATCTTTAGAATATCTAGTAAATACAGAGAAGATCCTACAATATTCTAGCAATTAACTACAAAATTGTAGGGCGGTTCATTTAACACGAGTTTCTGTGAATTTTCATATAGACTGAAAGTTGGCCGAGTTTGTGATAACTTTTGTTATTCAAGTAATGGAAACAAGTTGGGCGCCATTTGTAACGATTACATTTAATTTTAGTTCAGTAGTTTTCGGTGTCTAGCATTTATGAGACTATGAGACATACATCAAGGGGTTTAGCTCATACTCGTGTCAGCAGGTAAAACCTATACCTCATAGGTACCCTGCCAAAAGGGAAATTATATATTGAATGATAGATTTGTAAGAGAGTGATAAAACATAGTTTAGCTAAACACTTGTTAAACACCGTTTTGTGACAAGGCCCTTAAAATCTAGTTAAAAATAACAGTCTGCTATCATGAAAGATCGTTTGATATTCATAAGAAAAGCTATGATGTCATACTGACACATTTGAAGTACGGGCTAAGATAAACTGCTAGAACGATCCACTAAAACATAGACTAAGTATTAAAAAAACTATATACTACTATATGGTGTTTCATACCTACACAAAATTCACAAGTACTTCATAGTCCCCTACTTAGATACATACAAAGCATTAGCAGGTGCAAAACATCACCATATAGAGATATCAAAGGTCAATTACAACGTCGCGTCGTCGCGAAATTGCAGCGCGAATAAATTGTATAATATTCTAGCTAGCAAACAACATCCATATATTAACAACCACATAGCTGCAGGGCGGTGTCAATGTCATAAGTCGCCTGTCTGTATAATAAGACTCACGTAATTAGCCGCGGAGAGATCGAAAACTGTTGCCTGCAGTCGTCTATTTATAACTCATGATCCTTGAAGGGTGATAATTTGGAAAAGCTTGTGGTGACGGTTAGGCTGGAAGGAAAGAGACTTCGAGGACGGAGCCCTAAACGATGTTCTGATCACCTGTCCGAAAACCTCGACATCTCTATACCAACAGCTCTTTATCAGGCAGAGGACCGCAGCCGATGGAGGAAAATATTGAGGGGCCGTCTGGGGAAGTGAGGAGGAAAGTTTTAAACAAAAGTAAATAACAAAATTGTCTGTCAGTGTTGCATATAAAAACTATCACACGCATCCTGGTTACAGAAGGCAGTCGCCCTTGACCGCGACCTCTGTGATCCTTACGTTGTTGATGACATCAGCGCACGTTCGATTCAGTGGTCCTCAATTCACAAACACTTCATTTAAAAATATTCACATAACGCTCTACCTTTATAGAAAAAAGCCACTTGCACGAAAGCTGATACTCGAGGATACGGAGCCCTCATCGATTATACGATCAGATTTTAAAACCCCTCTAGTCATAGTTCTTAATCATGCAGAAAATCGTAATTGATGGAGGAAAATAGTTGGCGAAAAGCTGAGTGGTCGGCGTCACTCGATACTCAGTAATGAAGGATTGACTGAGGAAGTGAGGAGGGAAAACGTTGCTTTAATTTACAAGGCGAGCCATTAATAATTCTTTTTTTTTTATTCTTCACGGGTTGCCTTACAGCTCATTTCTAATTTGTTTTCTATAATTTCTTTCGATCTACCTATTAATACTCGAATGAGCGTGGTGAATGGGCCGTCTAAAGCTTTGGGTAATTGTAAATACTCAATATTATTCTATGCTATACCTACAATTTTGTTGGCAAGTCATCAACAGTTACGTAGGTATTCTTGCTTTGTTTAGAATAATCGTCTTCTTAGTAGCGAAGTTGTTTAATTAATATTTAGTGTGCATTATTATCGTTATTGCGTTAATTACTGCGAAAAGCTGATTTGAGGGAAAATAAATGGCCTATCAAGTGTTCTGTGTATTACACATTACAACGTAATCAACGAATTAAAATATTTGTTAGATTACACACGTTTCATGGACATCATTTTATCTCTTTCGTGGTACCAATTATATTGTATCTAGTCGTATATCATATCAATCATCAGCGCGTATAGTTAGGAATTTATAAGGATAAATAAGGAAATACAATTGTATTGCACATACTCGAATTGCATCTTCTATGTCGTAGTTCGATGATGCAACCAAACACCTTTAGTCAGTACCTGAAACAAGTAACAATTCTATTAAGGATAATTCAATGATAATATAAAATAATTCTAATTAAATTGCATAAAAAGTGTGGCAATGACAAACATAATGACGATACTTCATCGTATGTTGGCAAGTACGGTGACATGCGAGCTGTGTGACTAAGAAAACAATTTTAAACTAAGAGTACTAATTATTTAACACAGTAAGTAGTCTTAAAACCTATAAAATATATTACACAAATAACTATACAGACATTTATGTTATACCGTGGTTATACCCAGCTTAGTGCAAGAACCGTGACGTCATCGTATTAGCCTGAGCCAAGGTCACTCACAAAGTAGGTACTCTAGATCGTGTCAACGCATAAGAAAATATTTCTGAGAACATCGCTAACTATCATAATTATGTCGGCACGTAAACAGTCTTGTGCGATAAACTTAGTTTCAGGAACTTATTTTATAACGCAATAAATATATCATTCATATAATAATACCCTTTTGAAGTGGCGTAGAGTTGGCAGTAGTTTCCGTGTGGGGAAGTATCATATCAAATAAAAAGTGTATGGGTAATGGCAAATCCATTGATCGTAATTTGGATAAAACTTTCTAAAGACTACGTTACCTTGATAATGATTATTAAATATCTGAAGAAGGAATTGTGACTTACTTTACTAATAGTACTTCTAATATCAAATGTAATAAGAAAAATATATGTATTATGAAAGGGACATGACAATTCATTGATAGCTTATTTCTTCAGGCTATATCCGCCAGTCCATCGAAGCCTTACCTCCTTACTCTACCGTGTTATTAGCACGCGATACAGAGACTGCGCATGTGTCACAGCCGGTGAAGGTTGAATTCATCAATTTCTATCAATCTAAATATAATTAGCAAAAAGAGAAGCGAATAATATTGCCAAAATCCTCAACTATCCAATGAAACCTTAAACTTTGCTAAATGTTTCGATTGTGACACTAAACCCAATTTGACCTAAAATGGTCCGTGCGACAGTTTCCCCATTAGAATAGAAACCAAACCAGGTTAGTGTCCGACGATTCCTCGTTAGTCACGACCGCAGACCAGAAGCCGTAATTTGAGAAGAAATTTCTCAGACTTTCACAAAAAGACCAACTGTAGGTAAACAGTGACCAACTACGTGCAACTGGACAGTGGCATCGATGTACAGTGGTAAATTATATTTTAATGTGACTGGCCTAATAAATGAATAGAAACAGAAATTTGGAGTTGGTAATCTGTAAACTATTGCTGCATAATACAGCAAATAAATAAATAATAATGGTCACGTAACCCAACCAGCTGGAATGGCAACTTATTAAAATTAGCATTTATTGCACGAGACACGAAAGCCGCATTTCTCAATGCTCCTACTAAGCTCATGAATGGCGTGTCTACAGTCTACACTCAGAAATGTCACAATCGTAAAAACCGTGCGCCATACTAAATTCTAGATCATATTCGGTTCACACGCATAAACAATTGCGCTAATTTTAAAATTCTTTCTTATCGTTGAACTAAAACTGGCAGTAATTGCATACTACGTATTTGTACTGAAGACAATTCGCTGCCTGTCATCATCAGCTATTGTAATATACTCATCATTGTAGTCGGAAAATAAAAAAGAGCTTCAAGATGATAAATCAAGAGAATCTTCAAAATCTTCTTATCAATGATTCAGCTGTATCTATGAAATAATATACGACATAAAATATTAAGGAACATTATAGGACAATGCCAAATGCCTAAGTGGTGATAGCCTATACAGTTTGAAACAACAAAGGAATTCAATTAGCGAGTATAGTGTATCAGTAGATAAGCAACGATATCTTGGCGATTGTTGTTCAAGTTGACAACTATGTGGGTGACATCAACGCGACAGCTCGAGTGGAAATTGTACACAATCTATGCGGGGAAAGTAACGACACTGCATTAATAATTATTCATATACAGTACACTGCTGATTTACGCAGTGAAAACTCTTGATATAGAGATACTTACGAGCATAAGTAGCCAACTGACGATAATTACTGTAATTGTAAGCTAATAGTCAAACAATAACATGCATTTGAAGTTTTGTAGGTAACGATTTTAGACAACAGAAATACAGAATTGTCAGATAGTAAACAGCCATTATGAGTGTTGTATATAATAATAGTCCTCCGCCGCCAATATCGCCCCTCGGTCAACCATCACCTTGTTTGTAGTAAACTCACTTGCTCGAACCTTCTGTACTATAATAACGTTCTGTAACCTTCTGTATTCTACTGGTACCAGCTGTACCTCGACTGACACCTTGTCGTGAACCAATCTGTATTCTATACTATCCTTTCATTCTGTATTCTGTACTACTGTCTGTAATCTGGCGTTTCCTTGAAGCACTATATTGAGGGACGCGCTCGACATTTTATCATATTTCCCATGTTTCTCTTTCCACTCTTGTATATCACCATCATCCCGTATTGATGTAAGTAAGCAATGTAGGGATTGTGTCTCAATTTTATTGTATAAATATTTGTAAATTTCCTCCAGCACGCGTAAATTCTTTAATTTTAAGTAATTATTTGTCCTTCGTCGCCAATGTTGTATATAGGTACAATAATGAGTATGATGACCCAATAAATAGAATACGATACGATGTGGTTTATTATGATTAATAATGAAATATGCGTAATAAATAAAGTTGAATCACTGTCAATGATAAAAGTAAAATAAATCTTAAAATAAGTACTAAATTTTTTAGTCGACTATGATGATTGATGATAATGATACAAATTCACAGCGCTTAAATAGGTAGGAACTTTCTGATTATGGTGAAGTTAAGTAGGTAAGTACACAAACAGTGCACACGTCTTATTAGTACCGGTAATAGTAAAGTTTAATCTATATGAAATCAATAAAGTAATTGTGTTGTGGCTTTGATTTGGATTAATTATTACCTATATCAGAACGATAAAGATTTCAAATAGTTGCTGCATTTACAAGTACGTTGTGTTTTTGTATTTCTGTATCGATCAAGTAGGTACACGTAGAATTAACTTAGTATTAAATGTATTTAAGCATCGAGTAATAACATTAACCTACCAATTTCAAAGAGCGATCATGTCTCCATTTTACATTGAAAATACATATTACGTACTACACAGTTCGGTCAACTAATCGTAAAGGACAAGCAAACAAGCTAATCTAATCCAGACCGTCTTATCAGCTTATCTATAACGGGTCGGTCGCCAAACCCGCGAACCGAAACAATGAGGCGATGCAGTGATGCAATTATATAGGAAGTAATAGCGGTAAAACGTGATGATAACAGATTGGGACATACTCGTGTGCCAGATAGGATATTTTGAAATACATATACCTACTGAGAAAGTACTCAAAATATGCGTAGTAATGCATACAACAGTTTGACGCACACTACATGCAAACACGGAAACACTAAATTGGCACAAGATGCTGGTTGATCATGATTTATCAAAATTGGGAGTTTCTTACAATGACACAACATACATTTGGTACTTCTAAAAGCATCAACAATGCATCATACTCAAATAACATAGAATGAATAAATATGATAGATGAATGATAAAATGAATATGAAAGTTGATATTCATTGAATATCGGAAATATGATTAGGTTTCAGTGTTAGGCAGTCGGGTACACACACAGTACAAAATCCGGTTTGGCCAGTGAGTCACGAACGACCCATCGCCGATCTCTTTCGTTTGTATGGAAGCGGCCCTGGATGATCGCAAACATAGTCGGTACGATAAGCGCATGACATCAGTGTGTTCTGTAAATATTTTTTAACCGGTTAAAGGTTGGTCTCAGCACGTTCCTAATGTTAAAATTTACAGATAGCGCCATATTTATGTTGAGTGCACTGAACGTTATGTTAAAATGGGACATAAAAGATGGCAAAAGTGATATTAAAGTAAACTAATTAGGCAAGTGGCAACATAAATATTGCAGATGATCATATCGTGTGACAAGTCAAGACGATTCAGTCCTATCTACGTATATCTGAGGCGATTCTTTCAGAATATTTGCCACGAAAGCTCAATTTTATTAAATAAAGCGTGGAACAAATTTATTAAAACAGTTGACTAGTTTTTTAACGACCATAAATTTGATAAAAATCTCCAGATCACACCCTCAATTGAACAACAAACCGTCACACGCGATTGTACTCACGCAGAAGAACATAACACATTGTAAAACGATGTTATAAACAACGACTTCATTACATGAAAAATAATTAACAGTGTCTTACACAAAAGAGCAATGGAGCGAGTGCCATGTCCAATTCACGCTAACAAAGTATAAAATTAGCAAATTATTAATGAAGTATTTAATTATAATTTTTACTTAGCGTTTTTATTATAAAAATACAAGGAAAGGGTATTGTTAATAAAATATTACTACATACTTATGGATTAAAACTAGTTAATGATGGACATGAAGGCTATGAAATCAGCAATAAGTAAAGTAAGTAAGCTCATAAAAGGCAGGTAGAACAAAATATTGAAAGCCTTGCTGGGTACTTTATGGAGCTAAAGTTATTAAGTACATAAAGGCTTGAGTGAGCATTGCGTTATTTCTAGCACAATACATATTTGGAAATTGCTAACCTCGAAGTGAAACTTGAACAACAAAGAGCACTGAGGTCTGTGACTAATGTGATACCAACATATGGTCTAATAACGGACGACACCAGCTGCGCTGACACGTTTATTCACTGAAAGCAAATTATTTAGAGGCAGTTCCATATACAATATCTTACTTGATTGACATTTTTATGCCGGCTAATAATGCCCTTATGTGGTATGCTTCCAAATTGCACATAACTAATGGGCTCATATAAAGTGAAATAAAAAAAATATGGCAGATAAAGCTATCTCTTTAAACGATGCGTTAATGAGAAAACATCACAGTTTTATGTAATTGTTATCATGAAACGTACAATAATATACTATCGCACCATTATAGTATGACAGTAAGACTGTTATAAGAGGGTAACAAAAAACGGCGCACGCGCATGCTCCTCCCCTCTCGTCGCGCACGAGCCGCTTCCCTTCAAGACAGCACTCATAGCACCTGCCGCCTGCTGCACCGGGTGTGCTGAATACTACCATCGTGCACTCTTCATTATAGCTAAATAATGCCGAAAATCCTTTGAACTTGCACGAAATAATTAGAAAAAATAGTTACATTCCAGTTTTATTTATCCACAACTACTTCATGTAATTACTGTAGCGCATGTTGTGTTAGAGAAGGGACACGGTAGGTACTCATAGAAATTAGTTTAGAGCGTATTTATGTAATGTAATGAAAATAAAATATGGCGCCATTAAATTAAATGCAAGTTATCTAGACAAAATACTTAAATTTGAGGAGGAATCAAAGTGATCAAGCACAAAACTAGCAGATGCCAAAAAAAGTAGTGTTATTTTTAATTGCACATAAATTAATTTACATCAAAAAATTATTGAAGTACGACCCTGTTGGCACGTAGAGGTAGGTTAGGGTTTTTTTTATAACCGCACATAAACCCACCCTGGGCACCCCACCTTTCATGTAGAGGTGGTGCAATACGATACGATATTTTGAGGTAAGTATTGCTGTGCAATCAGTATTTTTTTATGGGAAACGAGCACATTTTTATTTGCAGTTAAATACTACCCAAAAAATAAACGTAACAAAGTACCTAAATAACGTATTTTTTCTAGCACAGAAATATCTATAAAGACGTAAAGTTATTGAATTAAATAATACTAGGAATTTCAATAAATTAAAATTAAAAAATAGTAATATTCTAGAGACACGTGTAGATGATTATTCCGCTAAATAACATAATCCTCATTAAAGGAGACTAATACTTATTAAAGAAACGGTCATGTCAGATTAAGTTAAGTTAATAATTTGATATTTCATTATAGATCTAGATTGTAAAAATTGTACATTGAAATATAGTTTATGGAGACAACTGTACAATTCAAGAATGTAATAGACTTAACGTAGTATAACAAAAGCCAAGACAGGTTTCGAAGTATTACGTCACGTAAAGGTGTAAGCGTGATACCTATAAATAAAATTATATTTGTTTAAATTATATGAGAGGATGTTTCGTCAAGTCAAGTCTGTTAACGCGCTGTGAATATTTAAAAAGTCAATAGGGTTATTGGTTCACGAGGTCTATGAATATGTAACCACATTTGGAGATGTAGCTGCATAAAGTTACAAAATACATACCTATTTGCATAATGGAAGACGACGACCGTAGCTTAATCTTTTGTGTTACTTTTTGAATAAATTGAAGTTGTTGTCTAGAGAAATAGTTTTCAATTTTCGTATTTTACAACCTGCACGGTGTAGCAGATAGATATGGTGGAGAACACAGTCTCAACTAATTTTATTTCACACGAGACCTAATAATTTTTAATGTTTATTAATTGACCTCAATATGAAGCAAGCTTGTTTGGAAGGATCATAATGTTACGAGCTAGGGTTCGAAGAGATTTAAAATACCGATTAAATAAACAAACTTTACTTTAACACCACAAAAATACAGTTAAATAAATGAACACTATAGAATAACACTTATTCGCACTAAATTCCACTTCACTGTTTCGCTTTGATCGCTCTGATTCGCACTGTGTTATTCCCGGCAAAGATCCTCTGTTTATATTGCCCACCGAACATTCGAGAAACGCCAAGATTGTTGTACAAAGTTGTAGACGCGTCTCGATGCGGCTCGTCGCCAAATACCTACACACCGACCGCGGCCGATTTTGGTACCTATGGCTAGGCTCTCTCTGGATGTTTCTAGAGACGTCTATCGACCTTGATGTGTTTAGGTATTTATTTGTGCGATTTAAGTACCTACTCGTTACACTGCCCCCCGCTTAGACTTGCTCGTCCCGAGCAATATTCGAGCCTTTGTAAGGAGCCAGTCGATCAATATGGACAACCTTTAACTGTCCACGCGGGCATCGTTGGATCCGATAGGCCACGTCATTGATCCTCGTGATGACCTTATACGGACCTTCCCAGCGGTTCTGCAGCTTGGGAGATTTCCCTTTTCGGCGTTTCGGGTTGTGCAGCCACACCAACGATCCCTCGTCAAAACCGTTACTATTGAAGTTCCTATCGTACCTGGTCTTCATCTTTGTACTGGCCACAAGACTGCTCTGACGAATCTGGTCATGTATGTCGCACATCTTGTTTTTCAGGTTCGATACGTAGTCACTTACAGGTTGCGGCGCATCCGGAGGTCCGCCGGTCAGGAGATCAACTGGTAGTCGGAGCTCTCTCCCAAAGTTGGCATAAGCAGGAGTCACCTTTATGCTTTCATGCTCTGCGGATCGATATGAGAGCAAGAACAAGGGAATATATCGGTCCCAGTCCCTCTGGTGATCCTCAACCAGTTTCGCCAAATGAGTCTCCAAAGTGCGGTTGAACCTTTCAACCATTCCGTCGGACTGTGGGTGATACGCCGTAGTCCTCGTTTTATTTATTCCCAGGAGACGGCATACTTCCTGGAACAACTGCGACTCAAAGTTACGCCCTTGATCAGAATGTATCTCCATTGGTAGCCCGAACCTGCAGAATACTTCGTTGACCAACTTAGTCGCCACTGTTGTCGCTTCCTGGTTGGGAATTGCGAAGACCTCCGGCCACTTCGTGAAGTAGTCCATCACGACCATGAAGTACTTGTTCCCGTCTTCAGTGGCCGGGAACGGTCCAGCAACGTCCACCGCAATTCGTTCCCATGGAGCGCCAACATTGTACAGCTGCATACGTCCCCTCGTACGTGTCGTAGGTCCTTTCACGGCCGCACATACTGTGCACTTACGACACCAATCCTCGACATCTTGCCGGCAGTGAACCCAATAAAATCGTTTCCTGATTTTCGCCAGGGTTCGATTCATGCCCAGATGTCCTCCCGAGGATCCATCGTGCACGGACTCAAGCACTGCGCGCACCTTTGACCTAGGCACGACCAGCTGCATCAGTGTCTCCTGTCCAGTTGGCGACTCCCACTTGCGGTACAGCAACCCGTTGTGCAGCACTAGACTTTCCCACTGAGCCCAGTAGCTTTTCGTGGTGGAACTCATGGCTGATACAACATTCCAGCCGGGCCTTGGAACATTCTGCGTCTTCCATTCCATTATCGGCGCCAAGTTGTTATCCTTGAGTTGCTCGTCTCTCGTCGTCTCGTTCGCCCATTCGTCACTAAGGTTGTTAGTCGTAATGACTTTGATGACAGAATCACCGATTTCACGCTTCGAGCAGTGTTTACAACCTTCAGGGCAAATCCTGCGTGACAGTGCGTCAGCGTTGCCATGCGTCCGTCCTCGTCGATGTTCGATCGTCATCTCACATGGCGTCCCGTTGACCTCGCCGGTGATCACCAGACTGTTCCCGTCGAAAACTTGTCGGATGGTAACTTTTGGGGCTGTGTCACGAGCAGCCAGTACCCGCCCCGCGGCTCTGGCTGTTACTCGTTTTCCGGAAGCTTCGTAGTTACGGCACGGACATCAGCTCCGACGTCCCGTTTCGGCACTCGTTGATCTGTGCCTTGTCGCTTAAGCGCCGGGCAGCTAGCTTTAAGGTGCCCCAGCTTGTGGCAGTAGAAGCAGCGGGGTAAGTAGCTACGCCTCTCTGCTACAGGTGTCGTTGTTGGAGTAGCCTCCTCCGCCACTTGTCGCAATCGCTGAGAAAGAGGCTCCTGTCTCACGGCTTCCACCTCTAGAGCATGGGCCAGTGCATCTTTCAGGGCGCTGTGGTGGCCCAGACGAACTGCAGCTCTGACCTCCATGCTGCGGATGCCGTCGATGAATGCTTGAACGAGGTTCGCAGCAATGAACTCTTGGCCGGCAGATGGGTACGCCTTCCTCACGATCTTCTCGATCTCCAGAGCCCATTGTTGCAGATTCTCACCAGCATGTTGCGTCCTGTCCCTCAGCTGCGCTCGGTAGACGTGCTCCAGGTGTTTGTCGCCGAACCTGGAGTCCATTGCCTCGATCAGGCTCCCGTACGTGGTGCAGCTGTCTGGAGAGGCCTCCAGAACCGATAGTGCACGGCCCCTTAAAGCCACTGTCAAGGCGGTTAGAGATTGCTCGTCTGTCCAGCCGTTGGCAGAGGCGACCGTTTGGAACTGCAATTTGTACGCTGTCCAGGACGTAGTCCCGTCGTACGGCGGCATCTTGACTCGGGGGCCGGAGACGACGACGGCTCCAGAAACAGGAGCGGTCAGCTTCAGTTTCCTCACTTCATTCTGGAGCCTTTCGCATCGGCTGTCAAGTCGTGCCTCCAACTCTCCGTAGCGGTCGTTAAGTCTTGCATCCTGTTCTCCACTCATCCTTGCCTGTATTTCCTTATGGAGATCCTTATAGTGCTGTTGGAGGTCTTCGTAACGGATGTCGAGGTCTTCGATTCTCTCCTCGTGCATGTCTGTAACCCTCTGTAGCTGCTTCACCTCCATAGTCACCTTTCCCAGTGATTCTGAGAGCAGCTCCTTTAGGCTAGCAGACTGCTCCTTCAACAGCCGGCAAGTCTGCTCCTCCCGAAGTCTGGCCTCCTCCTCTTGTCGTCTGGCCTGTTCCTCTTGACGTTGGGCCTGCTCCTCCAATAGCTGCCGTGTCTGCTCCTCCTGACGTCTGGCCTCCTCTTCTTGTCGTCTGGCCTGCTCCTCCTGACGTCGGGCCTGCTCCTCCAATAGCTGCCGAGTCTGCTCCTCTTGTCGTCTGGCTTGCACCTCCTGACGTCGGGCCTGCTCCTCCATCAGTCGAACCAGCATCCCCATATCGAATGCCTGAGGAGCACCCGCAGAACCCGCAGCACCCATATCAACTCCAGCAGCAGCTCCAGCACCAACAGAAAAAGTCCCAGCAGCACCAGCAGCGGCTCCAGCAGCAGCAGCCTCGTCGACCTCCTCGCCGTGATGTCCAGCAGTAGTTTGTCGTGTTTTGGGTCGCCGTGATGACGACGAGTCAGGTGGTGTAATCGGCATTTTTGAATCCCACTTCTGACACCAATTTGTTACGAGCTAGGGTTCGAAGAGATTTAAAATAGCGATTAAATAAACAAACTTTACTTTAACATCACAAAAATACAGTTAAATAAATGAAGACTATAGAATAACACTTATTCGCACTAAATTCCACTTCACTGTTTCGCTTTGATCGCTCTGATTCGCACTGTGTTATTCCCGGCAAAGATCCTCTGTTTATATTGTCCACCGAACATTCGAGAAACGCCGAGATTGTTGTACAAAGTTGTAGACGCGTCTCGATGCGGCTCGTCGCCAAATACCTACACACCGACCGCGGCCGATTTTGGTACCTATGGCTAGCACATACGGTCCATTTTCGTTTGTACTTGATTCTCTCTGGATGTTTCTAGAGACGTCTATCGACCTTGATGTGTTTAGGTATTTATTTGTGCGATTTAAGTACCTACTCGTTACAATAAACACAACGACCATCTCACTAATAAACGAAGACAATGACAACATTTAACTGTTTATTATAGATTATTCTCCCAAAATAAAAAGTAAACGTAAAAAAATCTGCACCCAACCGAACTATTACTTTTTTGTGTGAATCTGTTGAATGGAGAGATCCCCGTTTGTTCATACTATAACGTTATTCTACAATACATTCAAGACCATAACATATTCACACTAGTATCATAGTAGGACAGACAAAAACATAGACCTCCTATTTATTGTCATAAGTCCTCTTTCAAATTCGAAAAAAATCAATAAAATTATTGACCCTCCCATGCACTTTAGCTATATTTGTTTGTTTGATTAATTGTATAATTGTTTTAAGATGTTCCTAATGCTACTTTTAACATCAAGGAATTTCAAAACAAGAGCCGTCTAGTCTCCAAAGTTTAGTGAAAATGGCCGTATGTATATGTGGCTAAATAGAAAATATTTAATGGTCTTTTTATTGATACCTTCTATTTTAAAGTAGACTTTAATCTCTAAACGAAGGAAATAATATTATGTGCTTATCTGCTGAGTAAAGAATTTTACTCATGACAGATAAGAACAATGTCAAAGATTTCTCACCAAGAATGAGAGAAGATAATAAATAATATAAAACTACAATATATTTAACCTTTACAGTAAACAATGGCCACAATCTAACATCACGACAATGAGGAAATAACAAAATTGTTATAATCATCTCCTGAACAAAGTTCAACCATTGTGAATTGTGATTTGTGACTGAACACCTAAGATTAGAATATCCTAGACTTGACTTAGAAATAGCTAACATAATAGTAGTTCTATCTAACCGTCCGAAACAGCTAATTAAAGTTGTGAACGTTACAAACCGCGGTATGCCATTTAACATTCTTCAGATAAAAACGAACGTGTTCATTTAGCCAGAAGACAATACCTCATCCTCATCAATGAAAATTCTCGAAAACTACAAATTGTAACTAAGAACAATTTAAAGGCTTTTTTTAAATCTGACTTGGCTCACCATTTCTTCCCAAAATTTAGAAAGCAAGGTGAGGAGAATCTGTGGAGAATGTATAGTCCAAGTGAGTGAACCTTAGAAATGTCTAACTTGTGGTTAACTACAATAGATTAGTATGAGTACTCAATTATGCATCTGGTAGTAAATAATACTAGAAAGGCGTGTTCACACGATTGCGTCATTTTAAGCTATCCCACTAAAGTTTCACTGACCCGCACTTAAAAAAACCATTCAATAGATAAAGTAATACACGCGGCAATAAATAACATGTGTGTGCACAAACTCTGCTGGAATACAGTGTGCGAATAAAATTTATCACGTAAGTTACGGCGAGCCATAAAACGTGCTCACTTTAGGTTGCGCAAACGCATGTTGAGCCTGTAGAGGCGTGGCTAAGTATTCTTCAAATAGAGAACGGTTTTCAAATCTAGTGGAAATAGGGGAGATAACGGGAGTCTAATGAAATATGTTTAGTTAAGCAAACCATATAGAAAGAAACTCTAGATACTATGACAGCATTCTTGCAGCATTTTTTTTTTGGGAACACATTTGGTCAATAACTTTTCAGTGAGATTTCGTCCACATATTCTTAAAATGATCAACAACCGTGCAAAGCTGATGAAGTCGTTTTTATTCCGATTTTGGACGCAGATTCTAATATTCTAGTCTAGTGAACTCGGATCACAAAAAGTCAGGAACAATATCTTCGTTGAAGCGTACGGCCGCAAACATTTTTTTGCATTTTTATTCTCAAAATTAAATATATTTTTAAAGAGTTTTAAATTCTCTACACACAAAGGTAGAGCTCATAATGGAGTAAAGAATCTTTAGGAACAAAAAGTTCAGAGAAGGCGGACGCGTCCGTGACAAACGATTTTATTTTTTACAATATTGATCGATGCTGACTTGCCGAGCGATGATTTTTGTGCACACTATTTTAAATGGCAGACATTTGACGAGACTGACAGTCTGAATTTTTACTTCATCACACTATTACAAAGAGGAAAGTATCATAAAAAAACTGCTAAAAATTATTATGATATTTTTTATATTGTTGATAATTAGGTTGCTGTAGGTACATAATGCAATGAAATTTGATGAAAAAACATAAACTTTAATAGGATCACTCTTCTGTCTGTCACAGCTTATTTTCTCCGAAGCTACTGGACGAGAAAAGTTGAAACTTGGTACATAATCATGGTTTGATAACCCAATCACGGACGTATAGCATAAATAATAGTTTTTTTTAAAGTGCATCATGTGACATAGGTACCTATCAAATGAAAGTGCTCGTTATAAGGAATACAAATATATTTTTATAATATTAAAATGCATAGTTTAAATTATATTAAAGAAAATATACAAAAGTTGACCGTCTCGTCCCCTCTATCTCCGAAACTACGGTCCAAAATTAGGAAATATAGTTAGGCCTTTGTTATAGTTTGCAGGAAAACCAAAACGAAAATCATGTCTTAAAGTTCTGACCGAAAAAATGGTACATTCTAATGGGCCGGTATCAGCGCGCGAGTCCACTCTCTGGCCACTCGTTAGGAAGTTACATTCTAAGGGGCCGGTATCAGCGCGCGATTCACTCTCTGGCCACTCGTTAGGAAGTTACATTCTAAGGGGCCGGTATCAGCGCGCGATTCACTCTCTGGCCACTCGTTAGGAAGTTACATTCTAAGGGGCCGGTATCAGCGCGCCAGTCCACTCTCTGGCCACTCGTTAGGAAGTTACATTCTAAGGGGCCGGTATCAGCGCGCGAGTCCACTCTCTGGCCACTCGTTAGGAAGTTACATTCTAAGGGGCCGGTATCAGCGCGCGAGTCCACTCTCTGGCCACTCGTTAGGAAGTTACATTCTAAGGGGCCGGTATCAGCGCGCGAGTCCACTCTCTGGCCACTCGTTAGGAAGTTACATTCTAAGGGGCCGGTATCAGCGCGCGAGTCCACTCTCTGGCCACTCGTTAGGAAGTTACATTCTAAGGGGCCGGTATCAGCGCGCGATTCACTCTCTGGCCACTCGTTAGGAAGTTACATTCTAAGGGGCCGGTATCAGCGCGCGATTCACTCTCTGGCCACTCGTTAGGAAGTTACATTCTAAGGGGCCGGTATCAGCGCGCGAGTCCACTCTCTGGCCACTCGTTAGGAAGTTACATTCTAAGGGGCCGGTATCAGCGCGCGATTCACTCTCTGGCCACTCGTTAGGAAGTTACATTCTAAGGGGCCGGTATCAGCGCGCGATTCACTCTCTGGCCACTCGTTAGGAAGTTACATTCTAAGGGGCCGGTATCAGCGCGCGATTCACTCTCTGGCCACTCGTTAGGAAGTTACATTCTAAGGGGCCGGTATCAGCGCGCGAGTCCACTCTCTGGCCACTCGTTAGGAAGTTACATTCTAAGGGGCCGGTATCAGCGCGCGAGTCCACTCTCTGGCCACTCGTTAGGAAGTTACATTCTAAGGGGCCGGTATCAGCGCGCGAGTCCACTCTCTGGCCACTCGTTAGGAAGTTATATTCTAAGGGGCCGGTATACCACACAGTTCCCAAAACATGTGATGAAAAAACTTAGTCAATGTAGTGCTGGTCCGGGCGATTTCGTGACGAAAATTGGCAAAACTTTTTTATACACAAGCGTGAGATCTCATATCTTTTCATAGTCCCTCGAAAGCAATTTCTAACAATGCATATATTATGTAGATAATTAAACAATTATAGATGCAAAATAACAGTGAGATGTTATTAAAAAATACAAACGAGCAAGTTGCGTGGTCGCGATAAAATAAGAACCATCAGCTATCTTGCCCACCGCCAGCACGATACATACAATATTTTAAACTAATTAATAGACACGAATATTATGTATTACGGACGGAGCAATGATCTCGAACACTCGCTACTCACTGGAACGTAACGTGACCAATAATCAACAATTCATCACGCCTGTATCCTGATGCAGTTGGTATAGACTAAGGAGCAAGGACCTGCTAGCCTATAGGCCACTATACGGCTTCCTAAATTATTACAATCACCAGCTTCGATATGCTAACACGAGTTTCTTGCGTCTAGTTTAATCTCAGGGCTTTTGTTGATGATGTTGTGTCCGAAATTAACACAGGAATGCTTAGTTGGTTTGGACAGGATCAACGGATGAATAATAGCAGCATGAAATGCGTCCGCGATGTTTCATAGAGCTGCATTATATGCCCTATTTAAGATAGTCGGTTTTGGAGAAATACCTCTGATCTCGGATTGGTATCTGGTAGAATGAATCTCAACTTAATCTTGTCGGCATTCCATATCGTTCCAAAGCGAGATAAGATCAGTTCGAGACAATAACGAGCTACACGAGCCAAGATCGGCCAGTATCGAGTCATCACGCCTCCTGCTCCAGGCACGCACCGCGCGGTGACGGTCGCGTGTCACGGAGACTTTCCCTGCGCCCGCGCCACTTTCTGTTTCAAAGGCGCACATGAGCTCTCTCGCGAGGAATTCCATTGGTGTGGCCTGCTCATGGGTGAAAAGGCGCCTATAGGTGCCGGAAACAAAAGGTTCATCATCAAAAGTTGAATACCCCTTAAATTTCACCTAGGCGTCATTATAGAGATGCGAACGAACAATTTTTGTGTAAAGGATATGTCAAAAAATATTACGAATCTTTTCGTTTCACACTGTACCGGTGTGAATTGGTTCCAAGTGACGATTGCGACGACGGTGCTCATAGAGAAGAGCAGAGAGTATATTCCTTGGAGAAGAGCGTCAAACTTTTTGTACTGAGCAGGGTCTTGCGCGATGTTCACACCGGCAGTTATTTGGCGCGTACTGCACCATGACTGCATTTGGAAATTGCAGTCACATAGCTTTAGCTCACATCTATAAGTGAATAGGTCGTGAGATTTTACTCGTATACAGGAATTAAGAAAACAATGTCTAGATTAAGAGCGTAGTGTACCGCGTCCATGTCCATACAAACGGAGAAAACGTTTTACTACCCCTAAATATCATTTAATTTTAACGATTTTGAAATATGTTACTGACATAATGAAAAACTACGTACGTATTTTTTCCTTTTTTCAAAATTCGTAATAGGTCAAAAGTTATAAGCCCCTCAAATCTCGGTTTTTTTGGTTCATAACTTGCTCGTAATAAACCGTCTGTATTTGAGAAACAAAGCAAAATTTCAAAAAAAGCAAAACGTACGTACGTAGATTATAATCTGCTAAAACGTTTGACACCAAAATTATAAGGTTTCGTTATAGTTTAGCAGGTGTAAATCGTTTTCGCCCAAAACGCAATTTTCAACGAAGAACATACCTACAAACACTCACGAGCTGCAGTGCTCTCTGTCGCACTGATGCCCGGGGGAAGAGCGCGCTTGAGACAGAATATGATTTTCTAAATACCTATTTCGCTGCGTACGCTGAGCTACACGATCCTCTTAAGGCGTTTCAATATGCTCCGCAAAAAAATATATTTACAAACACAAATTTACTCCAAACCCTGTGTCCTGTGTTGTGGTCCCCAAAGACAACGATATCTTGCACAATTTGATGCAAATATTCAGCTCGACCTTCGAAGTCCTAGGTCCTAGGATAACTAACCACTTGTATGTGCTAATAAAACATTAAAATCCACTCAGCCGTTACTTGGATATTAATTACTCAAATCAAAAGTTGTAAATATTTACGAAGCAGATATTTTAGAAAAGTGTTATTGCATTCTGCAAGTTGTCAGTTTAATGAGCCACCCACCCACACTGCGCTGTTCACGCGACCACGCTATTAATTATCAACATTTTAACTTCAATTTGTTGAGGTCAAATTATATCTAATTAACGGTGTAATTTACTTCTGAGTGTATGATTATCTAGATCAACATCCCTGGGGATCCTAAATTTGTACAAAAACAGTTTCCTTGCTTTTGTGCCCCCCTGAAAATCCAGAACCAAATCCTGGCTACGTATATGTATTATTCTGACCCGATTTTGATGAAATTTGATATGGAGAAAGCTTGAATCCTAAGGAAATAGGGGATGAGACTGATGAGAGTTAGTATGGACCCCACAGGCGAGTGTATAATAATATGATGTACACAACCGTAGCTACAGAAACAACAATCCTATACAAGTAAATGTTTGGCAAAACAATTTTTTGGGTTTCATAATAATAACCAGCTTCAAATCAACCAACAACCTTGAATATTATTATGACCATTTGACCGCAAATAATTGAAAATATACTGTACTTAGCTAATCTATAAGGATAAGTAAGTATTTACTAATATTATAAAGATTGTAAGAAGTAAAGGCGCAAGTGTCTGCCTGTACCCTTTCTATTAAACGCCATGATAATAGATACCTAGATATAAAATAACATCCACCCTTGGGAAGCTATAAACAAGGTGCATTTGTGCACAAAAGGTTGACAGGTGTTACTAACAGCTTGGTAAGTACTAATTGGTCAGAGAAGTAGTGTGCTCTGTGCAGTGTCTACCTTAATTACCCCCCACATAGCTTGGTAAGTACTAATTGGTCAGAGAAGTAGTGTGCTCTGTGCAGTGTCTACCTTAATTACCCCCCACATAGCTTGGTAAGTACTAATTGGTCAGAGAAGTAGTGTGCTCTGTGCAGTGTCTACCTTAATTACCCCCCACATAGCTTGGTAAGTACTAATTGGTCAGAGAAGTAGTGTGCTCTGTGCAGTGTCTACCTTAATTACCCCCCACATAGCCCACAATAATTGACAAATTGTTCACATACTTAGGAAATGGGGTGGCCAATATATTGTAAATGTGCTACTTTAACTTTTTATATGTAAATTCACTAAATAAGGCAATGTTCCTTATTATTGATATCTGCTTGGCTTCCAAAAAACGTAGCGTGATATTTTACACACATATCTCACAAAAAATATTCGGTCCGGCCGCCGTATGATCGAGATTGAACACAGGCCACACAAGATTCGATTAAATAAAAGCATGTGGATGTGTGTGTGTGACAGATCGTTCCGGCCATCGAAATCAACCACAAATACCTACAACGATTTGAAAACGGATGGTGGGCCGCGCGTACATGAATTGGACGAGTCTGTGGTCGATTTCGGCGCATGCGTGACTCGTCTGCTTTGCTTATGCGACTCGTTCATTACCCACCAACGACGTCTCCGTCAATTTTTTTTCACCTTATTAGCCAAAACTGCTAATTTCTCCATCGTTTATGTATTTTTAAGTCTGTTTAACTTGGGGTCGAAGGAAGGACTGACGGACGCTTACACCAAATGAGACGCAGAGGCGATCTTTGGAAGCGACGACTCAATGCACTCGTGAGCGGATGCCATAACAAAAATCAGAAAATGTTTAGTCGCTTAAGCGTCTAGTTGCCCATCGTTTTGCTCGTGCGTGAATCTATCTATATACCTACTAGTGAAAATCATATCAAAATCGATCCAGTAGTTTCTGTATCAATCTCAGATATACCAACATCTATTTATATCCCTACTAGCTTTCCGTCCCGGCTTCGCCCGTGGAGCCCATATTATGATGGTCTTGACTCTTGAGTACATATGTACTTGCAAAAATCCCATAGAAAAAAGCAATTTCAATTTTTCGCAAATTTTACAATTTTTCTTTTACTGTAAACCTGATTCGGACTATAACGAACAGGAAGAGCGAAATAAGATCTATCCGACCCTAAATGTCATCCTCACCTGGACACTTGGTTGGTACCCTCTTGGCAATGGCGGTATAACCATACACCTAGCTAGGCAACTGGCTAGAAGAGGCTACAGCGAGCCTGAAGACCTCAAATGTCCCAAAATATCTGGTGCAGAAGGCAAGGGGAAACCACTGCAATATTCTTCCCAAGAAAGTTAACCATGGCGTGTCAATACAAGGTGCGTCGCGCTGTGGACCGCCATAATTGACCACGCCTGCTGTGTGTTTTAATACAGAATCATCAAATTATTGTAAAATTAACTAACTTTTCGTTCTGGCTTCGCCCACCAAACTTTTTTAATTTGACTAAAGAATTTACCATGAAAAATAGCCATTTCACTATCCAGCAAGAAATCTCGTCGATCCAAAGACAAACAAACACCTTTTCGCATTTATATTATAAGTTAGGATTAAACAGTAAAGCCAGTCAGGTATCTAGTATTCTCTGACATCAATTTTACAAACAATATTGTTTTGGTATTGCCACAAATAACCATGAAGGTTTTGTTTTGAATGCATTGGCCATATTAATTTCAACAAGCCATTATTATCCAACTTCAATGTCAAGATGGTTTACCTGAAAGACTGACTATAAACAGATTTAGGTCAAGGTATCAAGATATTTAGTTACAAATATTCATGACTGTATCATAGTAGAGACACAAAATATTTATATGTTCCACAATCCTATACCCTCTATATTATAAGTATGTAAACAGTATGAACAAACTTAGGATGTCTTTTTATTGTTAAATTTTTGAATAGCTGTTTAAAATTTATCATTATTAGTTCTACAAATGTGAATAGGTTACAAATGCTAATTAATATGTAAAATTCTTAAAATAAATCTGTTAAGAACTTTAAATGACAACATATTTTAAAAAGACAAAGTTACAGTCTAGAAAAATGGGACCTTACATAATGCAAAGTCCAACAAAACCACAATAAGAGGCTTTTTCATTTCAATATACTTCAACAGAGCTGGACACTCCTTAGGCCTGGAATATGTCTTCTGCTCGAGCTATATGCCTCCCTATCACATGGACTTAAAAATATGAACTAATATATTGATATATTATAGATGGTATGTAATAGATTGGTAAGGTAACCATACATGTAATTAATTATCTTTTCTATGAGGATATCTATGGTATTATAAAAAAAGCAATTTGTTAACACAGTTGTAATCTCTGTTACTTAGTTAGTCATTCATTATACTAAATTGAGCAATAGTTTTTGGTGATAAGTAAAATTAAATTTAGTTAAAGCAAGCAGTGACACACTTTTTATCAGATATTATCTTCCCTAGCTAATAGTTGCTACTTTAAATTGAAGATAATATTAAGATAAAAGCCCACTTTAAAGGCGAATTTAATTACGGACTTGGTTAATCTATTAATAATCAATAAGTAATTAGGTATGACTTTGCTTTTTGAAAATTAATAAAGTAAGTAGGTACTTTATGCTAAATTTTATTGAACAGTGAATGATTTTAATTAAAATATTAATTAAATAAGTAATAATCAACTTCCCCCAATACTTCCCCCTTCCATCACAGACCATCACCAATATTCTGGAAGCCAACTTATTTTAAAATAGTATAATTTATTCTTTGAGTATATACCAATACTTGGGGCTTAGTACTCTATGAATTTATTACATAAAACAGAGGCTTACTAAATATAAAACCTCTGCGTAGAGATATTATGAAGTAAAATTATTGTTTTCAATGGATGCCTCAGCAATATTGCCTACTTCTTATTAGAAAGGAATCGAGATCTTTTGCAATCATGAATTAGTTACGCTGAAATCCGTTCTGCCATTGCAATAAAACGTACAACGTAGCGTGGATAGGGCCAAACAAATACAAACATGAGTACGGCGTCTTTGGAAAAATAATCATATACTTTCTTATGGCACGCGGTAATTACACGTGTGGCAGGGAAACCTGTTGATCGAACAGATTATATATAATAATAAATATATAAATACCTTTATAATCAGCTCGATTTCTGGCACGTCCCCATTTGTGGTCCCGTTTTCTGCAATTTCATCAGACATGGTCACCGCACTAAATATATGAAACTGGTAAACACAACACAACCGCTATCGACGACACGCACTGACTGAATGAATGACAGATCACAAACAATTCAGTTCAATTCACTCACACTTCACTCACCGAATGAAATGGCTGACTGATGCGAACTTAATGCGTGTTGCGTCACCATTTCATTTGATAGGGCTGTAAATTTTTATAGTATCAATATTGTCGATGATCTGACTAATTAGGTATATTTTATTTTAATTTATGTTCTACATTTGTTCTAAACTACTTTATGTTATATCAAAGATTAAGCTAATTACAACTTAACTAAAATATAAAATAATAATATATTTGAAAACTATATAGTTACATATACCTACATAGGCTACATATTATAAAAATAATACCTCTTCAAGAATTCTTCCCTGTGGCATGGTTACCTAAACACTGGCTGCGTTGCCTCGCTGAATAATTAAAGCTAAATTAGCTAGGTAAGAGCCAGACTTTAAGTCACCCGAGGCGTGGACTGGTCGTGTACCTAATCTTTTATGATTGTTTTCACTTCGGCAGACTATGGACCCATTGATTCAACTGCTTTGTGTTCTTTGCTTTCGGGTGCTTTATATTTTCCCTTTAAAAAAATACATTAAGAACTGTTACACTCAGTCATCTTGTATCTGTAAAAAATATGGCAAATCTAGTTCTAAACGCAAAAGCAATGCTCGTTTTGAAAACTACGGCTATTTAGAACCCCAAATAATAAAAATATGGATCAATCCAATTTAAAATAACATCCTTAAGGGTCCGTAGCTCTCAGTCATCTTGTATCTGTAAAAAATATGGCAAATCTCAGTTAATCCTGGAAACGTGAGTCTATTTATACAACATTTCTCACCACACAATGATAGTTATTATTTGAAATTGGATTGAGCCATATTTTTATATATCTTCTTCTTCTTTTTTATTATGGCTCCACCAATGTTCATCGGTGATTTGCCAATGTCAAGTATTATAGCCTTTATAGTGTTTATAGCCGATAAATCGGTATTTAAGATAATCCCGCCGACCGTGATATGTCTTATTAATCACTGATTAATCACAACCATCACAGCGCGAACAGGATTAAACTGGATTCCACATCACGCCACGACGAAAACGCGTGCGTATGTCGCCATGACCGGATGTGGAATCCTATATATCATGGCTATTAATAATGAAAATATGGCTTAATCCAATTAAAAATAATAACTATCAACTGTGTGCTGAGGAAATGTTGTATAAATAAACTCACGTTTCCAGGATTAACTAAAATTTGCCATATTTTTGAAAGATACAAGATGACATCCATAGTCGACAAAATATTTTTATGTAATATTGTACATCCCTAATCAATTCGCAACTTGTTTAAGTTCATTCATTCGTTCATTTCATTCACTTGAAGTTGTAATTGTCAGTCTGTGGTCAGTCAGTCAGTCAATACTCAATCAGCAATCAGCAGCATCATTATTGTTGTTAATGTAACCGAGGCGAATAGTCGTCGTATAATAAAATTTTGTGTAATTTGAATTTCGTGTGAAATCCTTCAATATGAGCACAGAAGGTGTTGCCGGGACATCAATAGCCTCCGATACAACATTCGCCGAGAAGCAGGCCGAGCGGGCGCGGAGACTGCGAGCCCTACACTCTTTACGTGGTGAGGCTCGCGTTCAGAACCATCAGGAAGTCGTCGCGGAGGAAGCTCGGGCTAAACTTCCAACTAATTACGAAGCCAAAAAACGACAAGCCGAGTGGCTCACACAAGACCAGAAAAACAGAGAGGAGGCGCAGTCCAGCGGCAAAGATTACGATAGAGTCAAGCTGCTTAACGTCTCCGCCGTCGAGGCTGAGAGACTAGATCGTAAAAAGAAAAAGAAGAACCACGACCAGGGCTTCTCTACTTACGAACAAGCCACCATCCGCCAGTACAACAGGTTAGTCAAAAACATGCCTGCACCAGATATGGAGCAATATGAAAAACAGAAAGCTAAATATGGCGACGCATTCTATGGTGGACATAATGTTATCATCCACGGGATGCACGAAGATCGTAAGGATGCTGTTGACAAAATGGTGAATGACTTGGAGGGACAGATAGCTAAACGGAACAAATATTCGAGAAGGCGCATCCACAATGACGATGCTGACATAGACTATATTAATGAGAGAAATGCCAAGTTCAATAAGAAGTTGGAGAGGTTTTACGGAGAACATACCTCGGAGATCAAGCAAAATTTGGAAAGAGGGACGGCTATATAAATTGGTACGAATATTATTTTATTATTTGGAACTGTTGTGACACATATATGTAGGACTTTGATATAGTTTCTCTGAATTATATTGTCAATGCTACTATTAAACATGCAGGGTAATGTAACCTGCTATGCAAGCATGACAGGCTAGAGAAAATCTCGGAGTATACAAAATCTACTTAAGAGGGCATGAAGCACGCGAGTTTAGGCTACCACCAGATATTCTACACCATTAGAAAGAGATAAAGTCAAGTTTTTATCTACAGGCAGTAGATTTTGTGTATGTAGAAAGAGTGTCTCTTGCCCGTCATGTTTGTAGGCTGTTTGTATTTGCTAAAGGTCATTATTACAGTGGTTAGAAAAGTCAAATGCAACTAAATATTTTGTAGAACATGTTTTTCTGTGAATCATTATTAAAATGTGGTAATTATTCAAGATATACCTACCCATTTCTCATTATGTGAATAAATCTATTATTTCTGCATAAAACTGTCTACTAAATATTAGAATGTAGGAATAGGATTTTCCCAAGTCTTGAAATTATTATATTATTATACTGAAGTGAACAGTTTGAGGAATTTAACTTACATAAATGTCATTCTAATGAATCATAATTAAAATGTGGTAATTATATTTCAAACTCATTAAGTAAAGTAATTCCTCATAAAG